>CM012437.1:19147989-19469225 GCA_003999625.1 Oryzias javanicus
TGGAATATGAGATGGTGCAGCTGTTGCAGCCCTTGAATCTTTGCTGCCTTACAACGCTTGAGTCTGAAGACGGAAACAAATATCAAATCCGAGCCCTATCAGTTGAATATGTGGCCGCAGTTACTAACAGCGCCACCCACAGTCTATTTAGTGAACTGCAGAAAATTGCAAAACTAAGTGGAAAGTCTTTTGAATCAGTTTTACATGAGCACCTTAGTGAATGCAGTCAAAAAGTAACTAGTGACCTGGAACCATCTGAAGAGGACCCCTCCATCCAAGAATCTCAAAGCGACACCACTTTTCCAGGTGCCATCAGAACACAGGGTGTCAGCCAAACCCTTCACAGTCAAGATGAAGAAGTGCACCCTAACAAAACTAATTTGGAACCAGAAGAACACAGATCATTAAAGACCTCCAAGCATCCACCAGTTTCAGACATATCTCAAAGTTTTATAACTACACCTGAGGTGCAAAGAGTGGTGGTGGAACACATAGTGAAAAGCGAAGCTACTGCATCACATGCCAGTGTAGCTTTTCGTTTAAGACAGTTTTCGGGCAAAGTACCATGTCCCACTCACGAAGTTGACTTTGACACATGGCGAAATAGCGTTGACCTTGTCTGCAAGATCCAGATCTGTCTGACCTGCAACGCTCACGGAAGATATTGGACAGCCTCGTGCTCCCTGCTGCAAATGTTGTGAAACCATTAGGGTCTCGAGCATCACCCTTGGCATACATTGAGCTTTTAAATTCAGCTTTGGCACTGTAGAAGATGGTGATGAACTTTTTGCAAAATTTCTAAACACACTTCAAGATGCAGGTGAAAGACCATCACATTATCTTCATCGACTGCAGACAGCTCTAACCAAAGCTTTGAAAAGAGGAGGTGTTTCAGCTAGTGAAGCAGATCGACACCTGTTACGTCAGTTCTGTCGTGGGTGCTGGGATAATGCTCTTCTCGCAGACCTCCAGCTTGAACGAAAGAAAGATCATCCTCCTCCTTTTTCAGAGCTACTTCTACAGCTAAGGGTAGAGGAAGATAAACACGCAACTAAAGAGAACAGAATGAAAAAACATCTTGCATCCACTCGACCAAGAGTAGCTTCACACAACATTTCTGCAAATGTTCCGACATCTGAACCAGCAATCCAAGATGATCTTGCTGAAATGAAAAGACAGATAACTGAGCTGCAAAATCAACTCACAAGAAGCAGACCACAAATTTCCGACCAGCGTAAAGCTCCTCAAGACAACCTAGTCAAAGAACTCAAGGCACAAATCACAGAGATTCAAAGTCATCTTGCTAGATTAAAGCCACCAAACTCTCCAAAGAAAGCTAACGCACAAAAGGAAAATCCCAAGACAAAGACTACAGCAAAAATACCTGCCCAAACAGCCACAACATCTCAAGCTGCAAAGCAAAGGCCAAGACCCTGGTATTGTTTTCAATGCGGTGAAGATGGTCACATTGTATCAGCCTGTTCTAGCAACCCAAACCCATCTTTGGTTAATGAGAAAAGACAACAGTTAAAAGAGAAACAACTTCAATGGGACAGGCAGAACAACAACACTCCTTTAAACTGAAACCAGCCCTCATTGTGGGACAGATGAGTGCTACAAATGAAACCAGTCCCTACTCTGAACATTCAACTAAATCTAAGACGCAAAATTCCCACAACAAATCAGCTACTGTAAAGTTACCCAAGAGTCTGATTGGAGCTAAATATACCGCTCAAGTGCTAATAAATGGACAAAGTTGCAACTGTCTTCTTGACACCGGATCTCAGGTGACCACTGTGAACCAAACCTTCTACCAGGATAATCTTTCTCATTTGGAAATCCACCCCATAAATGAACTATTGGAAGTGGAGGCTGCTAATGGTCAAAGTGTTCCATATTCAGGCTTCATTTCTGTTGACATCATCTTTCCACAAAACTGTTTTGGATCTGAAATAAAAGTATCAACTTCTGCGCTAGTTGTTCCAGACACACGCTCTAACAGTCAGTCCTCCGTGTTAATTGGCACCAACACGCTGGACCTCCTTTATGAGAGTCTTTCACTGACCAATACAGATTTCCAAGCCTTACCCTATGGTTACAAGGCGGTGCTGAGTGTGCTACAGCAGAGACAAAACCAAAAAAAAAACAGCAGCCTTGGTCTAGTTAAACTATCTGGAAGAAAGTCTGAAACTATTCCAGCAGGCCAAAGTATTGTCCTAGAAGGGTCAGTTCATGTTTTCAGCAAAACTCCAGAAAAATGGGTTACCATTGAACCACCCTCCATTTCCTCTTTGCCAGGTGGCATACTCGTCACGAATTGTTTACTTGCTCTCACTGATAACACTTCACAAAAGTTTCCTGTAGTGTTGCGCAATGAAAGTAAACATGATGTAGTTGTTCCTGCAAAAAGTGTCATTGCTGAAATTCATGCCATACAGGAAGTGATCTCAAGCCAGACTAAACCCAATCAGTCTCAAAACCCAAAACCAAATGACTCCCCTAAATTAAATCTGAACTTTGATGATTCTCCAATTCCAGCTGATTGGAAAGACCGAATCACAGCAAAACTAAATGCAATACCAGAAGTTTTTGCACAGCATGACACAGATTTTGGATGCACAAGTAAAGTAAAGCACCAAATAAAACTAAGTGACGAAACTCCCTTTAAACACAGACCGGCCGATACGCTCAAGATATTGACGCGGTGCGAAGACATTTACAGGAACTGAGTGAGGCAGGCATAATCCGCGAGTCGGAGTCTCCCTTTTCTTCTCCGATAGTGGTTGTACGGAAGAAGAATGGAGACGTAAGGCTTTGTGTAGATTATCGAAAGCTAAATCTAAACACGATCAAAGACGCTTACGCGCTTCCAAATTTGGAAGAAACATTTTCAGCCCTCACCGGATCGAAATGGTTTTCAGTTCTCGACCTCAAAAGTGGTTACTACCAGATTGAGGTCGATGAGACAGACAAACATAAGACCGCTTTCGTTTGCCCGATGGGTTTCTGGGAGTTTAATCGTATGCCGCAGGGCATTACGAATGCTCCCAGCACCTTTCAAAGGCTGATGGAGAAGTGTATGGGGGACATCAACCTTAAGGAAGTTCTAGTTTTTCTGGACGACCTTATAGTTTTTTCAAAAACGCTTGAAGAACACGAAACTCGCCTTCTCCATGTGCTCAGTCGTTTAAAAGAATATGGTCTTAAACTGTCACTTGAAAAATGTAAATTTTTTCAGACATCAGTGAAGTATTTAGGACATATTGTTTCTGAAAATGGCGTTGAAACAGACCCTGAAAAGATCGAAACCCTAAAACATGGCCGAGTCCCAAAACGCTGAAAGAACTCCGTTCGTTTTTAGGCTTTGCGGGTTATTATAGGCGCTTCATAAAAGATTTCTCCAAATCGTGAAGCCCCTAACAAACCTGACTGCCCGATATCCACCTTTGAAAAAGAGCAATGTTTCTAAGACAACCGATTTTCAGTATTTTCAGCCAAAATCTCCTTTTGGGGAAAGATGGACAGACTGTTGCCAGCAGGCGTTTGAGACGATCATCACCAAACTCACTTCTGCTCCAGTGTTGGGGTTTGCCAATCCAAAATTGCCGTATGTACTACACACCGACGCAAGTACAACCGGGCTAGGGGCAGCCCTTTATCAGAAACAGGAGGGAGAGATGCGCGTCATTGCATTCGCAAGCAGAGGACTGTCAAAAAGTGAAAGCCGTTACCCCGCTCATAAACTTGAGTTTTTAGCCCTTAAGTGGGCTGTAACGGAGAAATTTTGCGACTATTTGTATGGAAGTCCTTTTACTGTTGTAACAGACAGTAATCCTCTAACTTACATATTGACCACGGCTAAGTTGGATGCGACAAGCTACCGCTGGCTGTCAGCCTTGTCTTCTTTTGAGTTCCAGCTCCAGTATAGGGCAGGAAAACAAAACATGGACGCAGATGGGTTATCCCGCCGTCCACACCCAGAACCAATAAATGATTTGGTTTCCCAAAAAGAGCAAGAGCGAATACGCCAGTTTGTACAGCATCACTCACCTGACACGAATCCTTTCTTTTGCGTCTCTCAGAATGTTGTTAATGCGATCTGTGAAAAACACCTTGTATTCCAGCCCATTAACAGCGATAACACAGTTGCTTTGCCACTCGTGACTTCCTTGTCAATATCTGTCAAAGCAGTTCCTGAAAGTTTCGATCACTGTGATAGTTCATCTATTATTCCAAGCGTCACAGAAGAAGAGCTGAGACAAAGTCAAAGAAACGACCCTGCCATAAATGAAATCATTCACCAACTTGAAACTGGTGAAACTTCTCCTCCTGCTGTCCGTAAAGAAATCCCACTATTGCCCATCTATCTGCGAGAGCTGAACAAACTTGAGTTGCAAAATGGGATTTTATACAGGAAAAGGGAAGTTGGTAAAGAACATCAGTTTAACTCGTCCTGCGAAAGATCTGAGACCCATGGTCTTGAAAAGTCTTCATGATGACATGGGCCATCTTGGTATGGATCGGACTCTCGACTTGACACGAACCAGGTTTTTCTGGCCAAAAATGGCCTTGGATGTTGAACAAAAGATCAAGACCTGTCAACGATGTGTTTGCAGAAAGACACTGCCAGAGAAGGCAGCGCCCCTTGTAAATATTCAAGTCTCCAGACCCCTTGAACTAGTCTGTATTGATTTTCTTACCATCGAACCAGACCAAAGCAACACAAAAGATGTGCTTGTCATCACAGATTTCTTCACAAAATATGCAGTCGCAATACCTACTCCTAACCAAAAGGCTAGAACCGTAGCCAAAGCACTGTGGGAAAATTTCATCTGTCACTACGGGTTCCCAGAAAAAATTCATAGTGATCAAGGTGCGGATTTTGAATCCCGAACAATCAAAGAGCTCTGTGACCTCGCTGACATTCAAAAGGTCAGAACCACACCTTATCATCCCAGGGGAAACCCTGTTGAAAGATTTAACAGAACATTGTTAAATATGCTCGGAACACTCAAGGATGAAGACAAGAGGCATTGGCGTGACTTTGTCAAGCCATTGGTACACGCGTACAACTGTACGAAACATGACAGCACAGGTTTCACGCCATACGAATTAATGTTTGGTAGGCAGCCCAGACTACCCATCGATCTTGCTTTCAATGTTCCCTTGAATCGGCGTCAACAACAGTCACATTCACAGTATGTTGAAGCACTGAAATCTAATCTCCAAGAGAGCTATCAGTTAGCAACCAAAAGTGCTGCCAAGGTTGCAGAAAGAAACAAACTTCGCTATGACAAACATGTCATTGAATCAGCCCTTGACATTGGTGATCGTGTGCTTGTAAGAAATGTTCGGTTAAGAGGAAAAAACAAGTTGGCCGATAAGTGGGAATCCATAGTCTATGTTGTGCAAAGTCAAAAAGGCAACTTACCTGTATATACAGTCAAACCTGAACATCAAGACGGTCCCATTAGAACTCTCCACAGAGATCTTTTGTTACCATGTGGGTTCCTGACAACAGTACCAACAAGTTCCCCAGCTGTGGTAGAAAAACCTCGCCGACCTAGCACACGCAACAGACCAGATAGCACTCCTGATGAACATCAGCCTGAGTTCAGTTCTGAGGAAGAGGATATCTATCCACTGTATTATTCCCCAGATTCTCCTCGAGAGATTTCAAGGACCATCAAAGAGTACCAAGTGGTTGTTCCTTCCAGAACCGAGTCAAGTCCAGCTGTAGAGCACTTATACTCAGATGAAGCCACAATCCCTGAGGATGCTCCAGAGGACATAAACTTACCTGATTGTGGAAACTTACCTGATTGTGGAAACTTACCTGAGAAAGACGACAGAAACTTACCTGATTGTGGAAACTTACCTGAGAAAGACAACAGAAACTTACCTGAGATGGACAGTGTACCTGAACCTGCAGCAAAACCTGCTGAAGTCAGAGAACACAAAACACCAACACGTGAAATAGAAGATGCACCCATGGTGAATGCAACCTCTGAAAAGAAAACTGCAGAATCCAGTACAGGGAACAGTGAGCCTTTGGATGAAGAAAACTGTGTGAAATATGATTCTGAGACGGACCACTCCATTCGAAAATCATCTAGAGAAAGACAGCCACCTAGAAAGTTAACTTACCCTGAGTTGGGAAAACCGCTCATAAGTTTAGTGCAAAATTTCTTCCAGAGCTTGAGTGACACTGTTACAAGTTCACTTGAAACCCATGAACTTCATGAAATCAAACTAATCTAAGTATGCAAAGAGACTTGCATAGAGTTAAGAGGGGAGGATGTAACCCTGTAAAGAAAAGCTCTTATAAAATAAAAAAAAAAAAAAAAATCTTTATGAAAATATAAAATTAGAATAATGAAAAAAAAATAATTAAAATTAGAAAAAGGGATAATAAAAATAATAATAAAGAAAAAGGGTTAAAACTGTTTGAAGGTTTTTGTTTAATGTTTTATGAAAAAAGGGAAATTGTAAACTTTTTGGATTTTGATTTACTTGTTAATGGACTTTTATTTTGAAAAGAGACGTCTCTTCCTGCTGACGGAGCCCATGTGACTGGCAACAGCCAATCGGGTTTGTTGCTGAGCTGAGAGCTTCGGTGCTAGAGCGTAGCGTGCTTTGCCAGCTTCGCAGCCCGAGGGAGAAGACGACGAGCAAAGTGACGAAAACGAGAAACCTCTTTTCAGTTTCCTATTTAATTTCTACTCTGTTGAGAAAAAGTAGTTTTCGTTTTTCCACCAGTGTGGCCTGGAAAACATTTTTTTTTACCAAACGGGACTTGGTGAGTTATTTATTTGAATTAATTTGATATTTAATATATTTATTTTTTGTAAAATTGGTTAAACGACAGACTATGGCGGTGAATTTATGTTGTTTTTAGTAATTATTTTGTGGAGAAGTTTTGGCAGCGGTGGGTAAAAGGAAAGCTTCGCCCAGACTTTCCATCCGCCATTACGTGCTGCGGAACTGAGAGCTCGGTTAAACCGAAACTGCTGTATTTTTATTAATTTCTTATGGACTGCTTTTGTATTTTCATTTATTTATTTGAGTGTATTTTATGTTGGAATGATAGGCCATAATTAAGATTGGGTCGAAAAAACAGGACTCCTCAATCCGGAATCCCATGTGCGGGACAGAACAAGATGGCGAGCCAACCTGAACCTTTTGATGTAGCAAAGGACCGAAGCGCCCTCTGCTGGACACACACTTGAACTTCATTTCCTTTGGAACTGGTAGGAACTTTCCTCACTCCCCGGCAAATCGGAGAGTATTCCTGGAACTCGAACTCACGAACATTTCTGAGCCGAAGTTACAAGGAAAGAGAAATATAGTTTTTTGGGTTTTATTCAGTCTTTTGCTGAATCACTTTGAGTTATATGTATTTTATTTTTTTTACTGACAGTAATACTGTAAAGAATTATTGTGAAATTTAAGTTGTTTTGTGGGTCAAAGCAATGGAAAGAAACTGAAATTGAAACATTTTATTGAAAATAGAATGTGATAAAAGAACTAATATTAGAATTGAAGCAAAAATAGAACTTGATACCTAAACTTAGATAAACTAGAACTAACCTTTGAACAACTAGAACTGAAACTAAAAGAAAAAAACTAAAATAGATCTCAATCTTAACTTAAAGATTAAACAAAACTGAACTTAAGTACTAACCTAGGTTAAAGAATATCCTTTTAATCTAAACCATAGGATTAAACAGACTGGGATTTATGTGTGTTTAATGTTATATGTCTTTGGTATTGTCTATTGTGTATTATGTTATGTTGTCTGATCTAAATTAACGGTCTAATTTAAGCCCTATTCCATTACATCGTGGTCTGGGGTCTTTTTCTTTTTTTTTCTCCAAGGCTACAAGTTTAATTTTCTAATAGTCGAACCTACTGGTCCGGGTTTACTGTAGCTATCCCTTAGAGGTGGTACAATAGTTACAGTTGAACAGGAGATGGACAGAAAGCTGAGAAGTCGCAGCTTTTACACCTGACAATTGCAGCTCTTGGTAACAATTTTACAAGCTTGTTTTTTTTTTATTGTTTTAAAGCATGTCTAAACTTTAATTCACAGAGAGCAGTGGCAGTCAGCAGTACTAGAAGTCTTTTTCTTTTTTTAAACAGAATCTATGTTTGCATCCCTTGAGCGCTTACAGATAAAACAAAGGTAGTTCCGGTCAAAACCCAGTTTTTGCCCACTGGGGAGACAATTTATCTAACTCCTTTTTGCTTCTAAATATGTTCCTCTCAAAGGATTTTCCCATCTTTTCTGTTCTTTTCTGTTATAACTAACAATTCTATGAGCAATAAAACATTTTACCGGGGCAGTCAAAGATGTCATACTTGTAGGAAGCACCATTTTGGGACAAACGTATAACACAGGCAGTGACAAAGACAAGCGAATGAAGCCCCTCTTTATGTCACTGTGCACCAGTCTGCAGGTGTCTTCAAGTGATGGAGAGGGCTTTGGGAAACATTTATTTCTCTGATCCACTTTATCGACCGGGCCACTGTCAGAAAGTAGCAAGCAGTGGTAGGGGGGCTTGAGAGGAGCAAGTGGCTCTCGGCGCACACATTGACACTGAAGCGGACTTTACCACTTTCTTTTTAGCTGTGAGCCTGGAACCTCTTTATGGTGATTGTTTTATCAGCGTTCCTGTCCGTCCCCAGGGAGACCGAGGTCCAAGGAGGATGACCCTCATTTTCTGAAAGCAAAGTGTTCAGTATTGATCAGCAGGAATGAGCAGCCCTGACATGGGTTAATTTACTGGAGCTGGAAAGGTTCATTGTTTCCTGTCATTCCTGAACTGATCACACTGACCTTTGCCGCACTGTCCTGTCTTGTACAAAATGTCCACACGTACGTGTGCACACACACACACACCTACAAATGGATAGTTTCAAATGGGTTCTCTCCTCACTGACTGACTGACCTAAGCTGATTCTCACAGAGGCTTTTGATGCAGAGCCGACAAATTATTTCTAACGTGAGAACAGATAGTTCTCTCATTAACTAAACTGATCAAGAAAAATATGATTAAAAGTTACTGCGTGAAACAACATTAAATTAATTTAACAAAAATGTCCTAAATGAGGACAGTGCAATGCATAAACAGTGCATTGTGAGCTGATGCAAAGCACATCAAATCAAATCAAATCAGTACATGCTGCATCGATGAATCATTAGTCATCTAAAGCAAATGATTACTTTAGCACAGTGTAACACTGAATATAACATCCCCTCTCCAGTCCTTTAAGTTATTAATAAATTTCATAGCTGGTTATGAGATGTACAAGAGTTCAGATACATGTTTTTCTAGATCGGTATTTATTTCAATAAATATTTTCTATTGAGTTAAGATCAGTCATTATGACCTGTTCTGCATTTTTATAACCCTAGTACAGATGTTTTTAGAATTTTTGTTGTCACCCGTTACATGGAGCAATTCCTGCAGTTAATATTTGACGCTGATTTGAAAAACAAAGCAAAGGGAGCCAGGTCAGTTCACTGAGTAACCACTAGGTGGATTTTTCTCCTGCAAATTAATCTCCACCACTGACTACAAATGTAAAATCATCACATGTTACATTAGAAATAAAGTTAATTTCAAAAGCATTTTTGTCTTCTATGGTGAAATTTAAATTATAAGTCATAAAATTTTGCTTTGACTATCAGCAACTAAGTAATCGATGTGATCACATGCTCTGTTCATCTCATAAATAAATAATTGGTCACTTCCAGCAGCCAAACCCTTGGATTTAGGGACATTTTTGAGTTGTACATAAATGTGAAGTGTGAAGTTCATCAGTAACTTACGGATGATTTTAAATTAGTATTTTAATTTTCTGAAATAAAAAAGTTATCAGTTGTCAAAACCTATTTCAGATATGATGGTGCTTATCTTAGCCAGGATGCTCTTGTGAGAGAGCAAGGCGAGCCTGATGATTGGTTAAATAAAATTGAAAAATGAAAGTCATTGCTGGCTTGGGAGCGGGGGTTTGGGATAAGCACCGACATCCCACATAAGAAGTGGCGCTGGGTACTCAGTCACTCATTTAGCATTTCTTTTTTAGGACGTTTCAGTGCAGTTGCCTCTTATCTGACATGTAAAGAATGCTAGTTTTTAAAGCATTTTGAGATATATATGAAACTCCTGTAGGAAAGTTCTTTTTTAAGTAATCTAAAAACAAAAGGAATGAGACTCTTCATTTATACAGTAAGCAGAAAAGACATTGTTTTACAAATAATGTTCCACTCTAATCATATTTTGATCTCAGTGGGTCTTTTAATTATGTTTAAGTAGTTTTTGGGTAATTTTTTTGTAAATCTGCCTCATTTTCTAGGAAAAAGATGGTGTAGCTCAGTTCATCTGAAACTCACCTGAGTTGTGGGGGGGATATCCAATGATATCCAGTGATATTACATCATTGGTTGTGGAGATGGGGTGGCCGTGCTGCGCAGGGAGGGCGGTGACTACCGATCGACAGATTGTGAGTTCGATTCCCACCTTACCTGCGAACATTTTCAAAGATATCCAGTTGTACAGTTTTGAACCAGATTTTCAGCTTGGACAAGGAAGATAAGACGTACATGGATCTTTTTCCCTATAAGTGGGAGGCATCAGTAAAGAGTAAAGTTGGGACTTTGCCCCCCCCATTTCAGTTTACTGCATCACAACTGAGAGCTTTTTCCAACAGCATTTTTTAGTCAGATTCACAACAATTTTGAATAAAAAAAATATTCAGAATTGCAGTTTTAAGCTTAAATTATATTAATCTGTCCTCCATTATTAGAAAAATGCCACAAGAAAATGTTAAAAGCACAATATTCACTGGAGTGTGTTTTTAACTGCTGCAGCTATGTAAAGACAACAGCTCAAATATTTTCCCAAATTTGAAATGAAATATGATCAATAATAAAATCATATCTTCTGCTCGGAGTATTGAAAAAAAGTCACAGGTCAAAGGTGAATGTCTTTGGCTGAAAAGGCCAGTTTAGTTACATTGAAAGGTCAAAGCCTTAATGCAACGCTCAATTCAAGCTTATTAGGGGCACGGCCTGAAAACCAAACTAGATCTTTACCACAGGGCCACATTATTGCAGACATGAAATCTTAACAAAAAGGGGTTTACTTTAATGAATAAATAACTGCTGTAACCAGCGAGAGTTCCTGACCTGACAGATTTTAACCGCTTTGATATTTATTTCGCTGAAATTATATGCAGTGCAAAGAAAAAAGGGTTTTTATACATTTACATAGAAATTTCTAAACAGGTTCAGGTATCAAATATGAGAATTTTAAAATGTTTTTCTTTACTTTCAGAGCCTTACAGTGGTATCAGTGACCACATTTTGGAATTTGAAATATCACTGATAAAAATGTCCATCCTTATTGGACAAGTGATGGTGTATGTGGATATTTGTGCTCTAAAATCTGTAAGGTTCAAAAGCAGTGTCTACTATTGCAAAAACTTAAAAAAATATTTTTCACCCAAATATCATATGGTACAAAGATAGAAATCACAAGATGATTAGATGGAAAACTGTTGTTCATGATGTCGTTAATGGCTACTGTAGGATCCAATCTGCAAATATTGTTACCACATTTTGGCAAACCAGATAAAGACCAGGAATGGTCTATTTTCTATTTCATGTGATATAAAGTGCACAAATCTATAAAAGGAGAAAGATAAAAAAGTCAATTTCCATACATCAGTCAGATTTTATTAACTGTGTTCACAATAAACTCTAGAACAGGAGAGCTGAGCCACATGGTCTTTTCATCCCTCCACTATGGCACTTTGTTACGATGAAAAATGAAGCAAACAAATACAAAAAATGGGTTTCAGTTTTGGTTGACTTGTTTTAAGTTCAGTTTTACCATTTTTGGTTAGATTTTAAATAAAGCCAGACAGCAAACGGATGGCAAAAGTTTCCATTTACTGTCAGAGATGATGAACCATATAAGAGCCTTACAATACATCCCAACACTTAAACAAAACACAGGCTAAGTCCAAATTCCCACCCACTCCCTTGTTGTAGAATAGACTGAAATAGTGTGTGCTTTGTATATTTGTTTCAGCTTTTAGTGAACACAGATTGATATTGTGACCACTTTCCTAATGCTTTCCTGCATCCAGCTGCAGCTTTTTAAAACACGTTTGAAACTAAATGCAGCAAATGTTAATAAATTTAATTTATATAACGGAAATAATGCACCAAGTTTGCTTTGAGGATCCTTTTACATACTGTTGAATGTAATGGTTTTGAATTCATATGTGTATATGAATATATATATCTATATATATATATGTAGATATATATCTATATCTATATCTATATCAATATCTATATATATATATAGATATTGAATATCTATAACTATATATGTGTACTTTTAACAGCTTTCATGTTGCCTCCTAAATCCTGAAGCTTTTGAGGTGAAATATTTTGTGTGACATCACTCACTCACTCTAGAAGACATTGTGAATCTTTCATTCACCCTAAATAATGTAGCAGTCCAGGTAAATGGAACCACAAGAACTCGTGGAAAAGAGAATACGATTGATTTTGAACAAAATTTGGGTAAATGTTTAACAAAGCAATGAGAAAAAGGTTTTCTGAAGGTGTCTTAAGTCTTCAAAGCATACTACTTAGTGCACTATTCTTTAGAGCTTTCGCCACTTTGTAAAGATGTTTGAATCTATTATTTGAAATCCAGTGCTTTAGAAATTTCACATAAGTCTTTTGTGTGTGTCGAGCTCACTACTTGAGTAAACACGTACAACCACAATTACATTGTATTTGAATGATTTTTGTTTTTTAAAAAAAGTGTATTTTGATTGATTTTGCAATAAATCATCAATTTTCATTAGAACAGAGTGGATTTTTATAAATAGTCTTTGTAAAAGAATTAATATTTATGACTTTCACTAATTAATAAATAAAAAGTTGAGCATTGAGTTCAAATTGCTGTCACAATAAAATGATATATATGCACAATGTAAATTTGTAGTTAAAGAGTAGGCGGGGAGTTTCACAGCCAAAGTCTTTCTGAGATTCAAGTAATTCACGTAAATTTTTTTTATGCAAACATATTTGCTCATTTACTCTATATTAAGTTTTTTACATTTGCAATGCTTCAAACATAAAATATCAGTAGGTTTTTCTTTTAAAACGTATACATTCTACCTTAAGTAATGTTACATAATATATAATATAAAATATGATAGTAATACATTTTTGGTATCTAAGTTGTATTTCTTAGAAATTTAACTTGATTTCAAAGTTCTTCTTTCCAGAAAAAGCCTCATTAAAAAAGAAAAACAGGTGCACAAAATTAAAATATTTGTTGAGCTGTGCAGCTTGTCCAGCGTTACTCTCAGAGGATAAAAATGTGACGGAGGCAATGATCTTCTTTAGCCACTCTGGCGTATTTATTCAACACGAATGAATAGAAGAACTGGAGGGAAAAAATACATCCGGCATTACGTGATGACGTCACATACATACAGGCTTGTGGACTAGCACCTCATAGTGGTGAAACAGAGAACTAAATATTCTTAAAAAAATAATAATAATCTGAGTACACTTATGCATTAATCTAACACCCCCACTTGTACTCATGTTATGCAAGTTCAAACATTTATGCAATCTGAATAACACAAAAAAAAATGAACAGGTAACTCCTCTTTTCTCAGGTAGCAAACAGGATTTCGGTAAACTTCTTTAGTTTTAACTTAGAAACAGGCTTGGTCATAATATCAGCAACCATATTTTCAGTAGTGCAATAAACAAGGCACATTTTTCCTTCAGTCACAATGGATCTAACAAAATGATATTTGATGTCCACGTGTTTGCATCTTTGTCGACTCACAGGGTTTTTAGCTAAAGCGATTGTTCCCTGGTTGTCTTCATACACTACTGTCTGTGTGTACCTGTAGTTGTCAATGCCCTCCAAAAGTTGCTCAAGATATATGCACTCTTGCATCGTAGAAGCTAGAGCCATATATTCTGCTTCACAGGTCGAAAGAGCTACTGTGGGCTGTTTTCTAGTCTGCTGACAAAAACAACAAACAAGAGAAGAAATAGAAAAGTTTGCCGCTTGATGAAATCGATATGAGGAAACTTTGAGTTGGTTGACAGAGATGTGAATGAAGTTGAGTCTCACCATAATATCTTCAGTCTTTGATATATTTTTCTATAGAAAATAAAAATCTGAAATGGTCCTGCGCATCAAGCCTGGAAGAGAGCGTCCCTCTTATGAACTACCTCAGAGGAAAGACCTTAGACAGTGATATTAATCAGAGCTGTGTGGACGAAAGGCCTCATCACATTATTATTTGAAGACAGAATTAGCTACCAAAGAGGCAAAGGGAGTCAGTGATTCAAAAGAAAGCTGGTTTAAAAAATAATGCTGGAAAGGATGATTCTCTGTGTTTCTACAACTTGTAAGCAGAGTCTGACTTAGGAATGGCCAGGGAGACAAATTGCTTCTTACAATAAAGGAATGGTGAAAGGGGAAAAAAAAAAAACAAGCTGTGAATATTTAATAGGAATCCGGCCTCTTCGAAAACAAATCGATGGATACGGTGATGGTAAACAAGGGGGACTCGCACCGCGGCGTGCAGGCCAGGGGGGAAGAGAGAGGACAGGTGTCAGTGAGGCCAGCAATGGAGTTCAGGTGTTTCCTGACATTTTTGAAGGTTAAAAGATTGTAACTGTCTAGCTGTGTCAATCACGATCAAAGGTCACACCTTGTCCATTTTTCATTAATTATACCCTCAAATGTCTTTAGAATGCAAAGAGCTAGCATTCCCAACTCCCTAAACAAAAGCCTCTCAAAGGTTGGAGCGGAAGAATACATGCAAGCATTTCTTAAGCTTTCACAAAAGTAAAAGGTTTGGTAGTTTTGTTCAGCTCCAGACTTTTTTTCTGACTTGTGTTTAGCTACAAAAATGCATTTTAAAATATAATCATATTTATCCCTCATTTATCCCGACTATTAAGTAAAAACAAATAAAAGGATATTTCATGGTCAATTATAAGCAGTTAAGCTCTTAATTACGGATGGTTTTGAGATTACATATGAGAACTGGACTGAGTAAACTTCCTTTCTAAATAGGAAGCACTCACTGCATCCAACAAGCCAAAATCCCATAGGCCTATTGAAAGATAACACCTATTACTTAGTTTTTATAGTTGTCAGAATAACCATTTTTGTCATGCTACTTTTCAAAAAGTACTACTCTGGTCATCTTTTTTGTGTTTCCAGTAGTCTTTCAGTTATAATTTTGATTTAGTTTTCTCAAAAAACAAACTGCAAAAAAAACGGTGTTGTTTTCTCAAACATAGTCTCCAACATGATGGCGGGGGCTGAAAGTAAGCCATTTTCTGTGAGTGACATCACACTCACTTGGTCCAGTTCTCTCATTACAATTTTTTTGTAAACTTTTCTGTCTGTTTTGGGACAATGAAAACTTTAGTGGCTCTATTATTGTCAATATATTAATAGATTAATGGGACAGAACTCAGAAAGCAGACAACAAGAACTGGAAGCAAATAAATGTATTATACTCTAAAGGGAAATTATTTAAAACAAAATTCTCCTAAATGTACAATAGAAAATCTATTCCTGTTGGGAATTTTTGGAAACAACTAAAAAGTCATTTTAAACTTATAATCAAACCCATAAATTCGACATGGTTGGACAAGCTGCAGGAGAGATCTGATGACTGATGAATGTTCACTTTGCAGGTAGGTCTGAAGAATAGTTTTTTAAGGTGTTGGTCTTTCCTCTGCTGGTCACTTTGACCTCTTCCGGAGCTCTAAATGCTTTTCTTGTCTTACCATGCCAAACAAGGCTGAAATAACAACGCTTTTCTTACGCTCTGAGGACATGGAAGAAAATGGCACACAACCTGAAGTGAACAATATATATGCACTCAAAACACCTCTCAGAGCATTCCTGAGCAAGATGCTCCGCCGCTGCGACCAAGCCCTAAAGTGGGCAGTGGACTCTGAGGCATGAAATAATAATAACATCCCACTTCCGTCTCCTGGCTGGAGAGAGTACATGAGGGCTTTGTATTGTCACCGTTCACAGGAGAGATACCAGTATCCCTGAGACTTTAATGGGAAGACAATAGGGCTGGCCTAAAAAGGATCGACATTAAATTTTCATCAGAGACTTTTGTCTCTCTCTATATGTGACGATGTGTGTATGAGTGTGTCTGCCTAAGTGAATGTGTGAGGTGTAAACGACCACAGGGACAGGTAACAGCACTCCCGACCATCTCCCGATCCCCCTTTGTGTTATTTGGTCCAAGTTCATCTTTCTTGTACCTTGAGAAAAGGGTTTCACTCACTCCCAGGTTTGTCACTGTCCTCCATCCACACAAACATGTGGCTACTGTTCAAAAAAAAAATGTTAGGGGCAAATTGGATTAACACCACAGTCTAAGGTCTGGGCACTTAACAAACACAGATGCACTTAAGGGAACCCGCAGAATGATTTGTGACTGGACAAAGAAGAGCCTGGGCACGACCACAGGGCTGGTGTAATATGTCATCTACCGGAAGAGCTATCAACTCAGCCTACTGGAAAAGGAGGAAACTCCCAAGTGCTGAGCTGAATTATATCGTGCCAGGAGGTTCTTTCTGACTTTTTTTTCTGTATTACTTTTTTCTATATTTAAAATTGGAAAATATTTCACTTCAATCAATCATCTTTTGATCTATGGTTAAGCATTTTCAGTGGTCTCTTAATAAAAAAATAAAACTTGTGTCATTTTCAAGGACATGGTTTCTGGAGAGTAGCAGGAGTTCATTAAGCCTGGTTCACACCGTACGTTGAAGTGCAGACATTAGGCGCCCTTGTTAACCTATTGAGTAGTTCACGCCAGACGCTGTCCTCTGTGGCTGGCACGCCATGCAGCGATTGTTTCTGGGTCTGGTATATTTTTTGCACAAGCATAAAGCGATCCAAGTCAGTTCTGGCAGGAAGACAGTATAAAATCCAGTCAATGTACAAAATATAACAAACTTTTCACATTAAGAAACCACAATTGACAAATTTGATCATATTTTTGTATCTAAACAGAGTGTAGAGATAAAAATAAACACACAAACTTAACGCAAAAAACAAACACACACACAGATCAACCTAGTGGGCCAAAGCGGTAGCGGGGAGGGGGGATCTGATGATGGCAAAAAAAAGCTCTAAATAACCACAACTGAGCAGAACCGCCTGTCTATTGTCGCAGAAAAATACGTATCTGGTGTAAACCAAAGGTTAAGCGGATACTGTGCATACTCCGCCCGCACACCGTCCAACAGCGCTTCCTCATCCGGAGTGAACCAGGTGTTAGAAGTTTGCCTCTGAGTTATGGCCAAGGCTGTTGGCATGGAGTTAGCCTGCCCCTACTTCCCATCATCCCTCTGTGTACATGCTGTCCCACTGTCTTACAGCGCCTCACACTCCCAACCAAACATTACCGGGGCAACAAAAATGGCGAGCAATATTGAAGCTATCTAGCTGCACAGTTTTGAGCCAGATACCATCTTGAACGAGTAAAACCAAGACGTACATGGATTTGTTTGTCTGCGAGTGGATGCAGGTTCTTGTGGCTCACAGATTGTAGATTAGACGTAACAAATACAAGGTTTTATTAACTGTATTTTTTTAGTCTGTCCTAATTCAAATTGTTTTATTAACAAAAACACAAAATCTACTTTTGAGCTAAATTTTCTTAATATACTTCCCCTATAGATAGTGGGATATAGCACAGAAACATTTTTTAAAAACAAAAAAAAATATTTTCAGAGCGGGTCTTTAAAAATGCATTTCGTTATACTCAAAAGAGAATTCTTCAACATTTGCTAATTTAAGATTTGTTTCACAATTAGATTTATTTTGTCACTGCCATTTGTATGGTAATAATAACAATATAAAACACATTTTTAAAAATACTTTTTTTTGGTCTTGTTTTCAAGTATTTCATATTTTGTTCGAGGGCAGCCACAGAACAATCAGAGAGAGAGATTAACATATTAGTATGGTATTCATGTTGACTTACAGTTGGGAGATTTGACCCAATAAACCTTGAATACATTTGAACATAGTTGAGCTTTTCGCAGTAGAAGGAATACAAAAAAAAATCAGCCTCATTACTTTTTCTATCTTCGTTTATTACGAAGTGGTCGAGCTTGAATAATGCATATTTTTATTCCACTTCAAACAGTCCTACACGGGTGATTGGAATATTTCTAAGCGCGGGAAAAGTGTTTAGAGGTTAATGGATAAAAATTAAACAGTAATTGTTGATAGAGTGAATTGACGATACAACAGGGTTTTGAAACTGAGGGTTTGCATGCAAATTTGTGAGTAATTCTTCCTCCTTAAAGTGTTTTTCTCTTCTTTCTTAAAACACTTGTGCAGACAGCCATTAATAAGTGGCAAAGGGCAATATCAGTTTCATCTGGTGACATTTCATGGTGAGGTTTAACAATTGATTACCTCTCTTTGCTCTGTAATTGTTTCTTCTTCAAGGTATGTGATCCCGTGTGCAAGTTAAGTTCCATGTATGGATTTCTTTCCAATTAAGGTTGGAATTATTCACAGGGGGCTCACCCTTGACTGTCTGCAAACAATGACAAATACACATTGAAAAAACATTTTTAAACCAATCGATGAGAAACAACAGATGATGTTGGCTGAATGATAAAGCTCCTCTCTTGGAAATGCACCACAAAAGGCTCTTAAGAGGTCTAATGTCAAACGGAGTGACATGCACAGACATACTTATGCACACTCTTCACTGGTCTTCTCATAGCTGGCTCGCTCTGAAGGGACTCTGCACACCTGCTGATCAGACGGAGGGAGTCTGTAGGGAACGGTGTTCCAAAGGAATGGTTTTTATGGAATAAGAAGGAGCCTGGTTCGAGCTCTGATACAGAGTCTATGACGCACTGAACGAGCACTCACACCGCTCTCCAACATGAAACCGTGTTGTATGAGAGGGGGTCACCGTTCACCTAATCAGGGGCCGTGACATGAATGCTGTAGGTTGCCCCTCAGTGTTAAATATTTATATCAGCAACAGCGTATTGCTTTGATGGATGTCAAGACTCTGACACGTGCTTTCCTCTTTTTTTTTATTGCTCTCCCTCTCTGTCTCTGTTTCTATTAAATTCAACAAAACAGCAGAAAAAACCACAAAGTTTGAAGTGTTGGAGTATTTTGAGCTTCAGTTGTGGAAATTTAATTTGTGCAAAGCCAACTTTGAAAATACACAATAATGTTAAAAAGTAAAAATACAAAAAATATCAAAGCGAAAATCCACTTTTAAAGTGAAAAATTAGAGTTTAGATAATATTTTCTCTTTTTCATGATTGATATCACTTGGCACAAAATAAAACTGTTTGGGGATGGCCTGAAATCACTAGAGGCAGTGCTCCTCTCCTCTTGCTTCCTGGCTCCCCAATGATAGGTGTCAGAGATATTCTAATGAATGTCAGCATACATTTCAGGGGGCCATGCTCCGTACAAACCACTGGAGTGGCCCATCTTGCGGGGCTGCCAAATCCCTCAACTCTAAGCTCCCCACTCTCTTCATGTTCAAGAGGGTTAAGAGATTAATCAATGTCAATGTTTTTCCCTTTTGAAGCCAATAAGGTGCACACTGTCTGGCATGCCCACAGAATCGCTTTGTTCCGTCGCACAGCAGCCCCTTTCGCTGCCCTCACTGACCCGCCAGTCCCACTTTTGTCAAAGTCAAGGGGGCGTTTGGCGTTTGGTAAAGACTGGCCTTCCGGATAGCACTCAGCTCCGCCCTGCTTGACCTATTCTCTGATATTTGACCACTCGGTTGCAAGACACTTGCTCTTTCGAGCTGAAATGTCACTGGGGCATCTTGTCAGCTTGCAGACACCTCAGCCTGACAAGCGATTTTACTTTGGTGTGCTACAAGGCAGAAAATATAGGGCCGTGGCCTTGACGCAACAAACTGTCAGGCAGCCAGCAGGGCGACTTGATACTCGCCGGCGCCTTGTTAATACACAGAAGTTGTTAAATGAATTTGTGCAGCCCAAATACAAATATCTCGCAAACGGTGTCTCAGCTTGCCGACTCTGCAGTAATAACTTAATGACGTAAACTTTAAACAATAAGATGACAAACTTAAACCACAGGATGGGGGACTCTCACAACAGAAAGCCAACTTTTGACTCCTATTTTACTGAACTCACTTTAATTGTTCATGCCCCCTCATCACTTCTTTTCCTCATGTCATCCTGTTGCCCCTTTTGCCCATTCACTTCTAATGTTTCTCCTAAATCAGCATGTTTTTTTCGTTAAATGAGAGAAAGCACACTCCTGTCTCGTTTCCTTGACTGCCAGTGGCATTGCAGCATGAAAGAAAAGGATGGGGATTGGAAGTAGCAGTCACATCATTTCTGGTTTGCACAACCTGTTCAAAGTTTGCAACTAAATGCTTGTCTTCAGTTGAGCTGACAGGGGAGAAGTGGGCGCTCAGTGAACCATGGCTGGGCTGCCATGAAATGACAGGAATCATTGGCATACATTTCAAACAGCCTTGCGCCTATCCTATTAAGTGCCACATCCCCCTTTAAAACAGACAAGAAGGAGTCTGCTTTGATAGATAGAGACTAAAATGGCTTATTGATTTTCTCGCTCCTTTTTTTTTCTTTGTGAGGAACTTTTAAAAATTAAACGCCAAACTTGAGTTTGTCCTAATTACAATGAGATTGGAAAATCTGAAAAGTGGTCTCATGTGACAACCGGAGCCTCAGTATAATTACATTCGTTGAAATGTTCAAGTTTTGTGTAATCAGTGGCAAACTCTTTTTTTTGTCCTTTTTAAAATGAACACAAGAACGATGATCCTTTGCTTACTGAGTATCATAAAATTGTTTTACTGAGTGAGTTGATGTGAAAAGGAAGGGCGGGAATTGATTAAAATATTTTAACCAAATAATCGCAAACCTGAAAAATAATTCATCACGATTAATTGCGTTGGTTTTTTTTGTGTGTGTATTACAGCATTTGCCATCCATTTATTATCTGCATTAAATACATTATAAAATCAAACACAAAACTGTGTATTTTTCATGTTTCTTTTTATTTAGCGCTGTCAATGAATTAAAAAAAATCAGATTAATTACACTTCTGTGATTAATTACGATAAATCACAATATTTTACTAGGTAAATTTTATATGACATAATTGCAACTTTTGAAAAAGCAAGACAAAATTTTCCTTATTTTTAATGTCTGAAATTATTTAATTTATCAAGTATTAACCAGACGTGTCAATTGTGCATACTAAACACATCAACAGTAAGATAAGCAGAAGTCTGAAGTATTACGTCTGCAGCATTACTCCAAGAAAACAGAAACAACTGCAGACCTGAAAAAAAAAAAGTTTAGATCACATAGCCGGTATGTGCTCTATCACTGCGTAGGCTGCTTTAAAATAAACTTTTCCTCATCTTCTGGACAAAAACAAGCGGTAAGAGGTGACCTTTCTCTCTGAACTGATACTTTTTGTAACTATCTTGGCGATCAGCATATATCGCTTTTTTGCTGCTGCAGTCGAGAATCAGTGACGCTTGCCATGTTACTGTGAAAAGCGATCTAAAGAAAAAAACAAAAAACAAAATTAAAGTACTAAAAACCGATGTAATACTTATTAATTATGTAAGTGACTATGATATGAGTGGGACAATACCCCACGAAGGTTTTTATCGCACATCATGGAAGCCTGAACCGTCCGAGGCAAAGCGAAGGTCTGTTTCATTGTGAGGTGTAATTATTTTGCGTTTATTAATATTAATGTGCGAATCTTTTTTGATTAATCCCGTGCTAACGTGTTAACGTTCACAGCCCTAATGAAAACATTTTCACATTTTTAGATTTTCCAGATGTCACATATTTTTATTTTAAATTTTGAAAAAAAAAGTATATTTTAGATTTTGTTTGTACTGATTTGGCAGTTTGACTGCGTTAAATCAAATATCAAAGTCTTATTTCAAATGAGTGGTTTGATTGTCAATCAGTGTATCTAGATTTTCAATAATTTACTTTTGTAAGACAATAAAAACTTCCATTATATTATTTTATATTGGCAATAATTAAATGCTTAATTGATTAGATTATCATCATGCATGTTAAAGATGAGAAACATTTAGATGTTTATAATAATCAGTCTTCACATTTGTATCTGTAAATGTTTGGTCCTTTTTCACGCTTTTGGCAAAGGTGTTGTTCTTCATCGCTTACAACCTCTGAAGCTCTTGACTTGCTTAAGCCATTATGACAGAGGAAGTATGGAGAAGTAATGGCTCCTTAAGCAGTTTACGAAGCTGTTAGATGAAGAAAAAGCACACGGGGGAACAGTTGGACTGTGGTGGAAATGTTTGAGGAATTCGATTTCAAAGTGAATCTGATTGCATTAGGCTGTTGCTGAGGTTTTAGGTGATACACATGAGGTTACGTTTATGGGGATAACTGCATGGCTTGTATTCATAGGAAGCACTCAGTAAGACCAATTAAAGAAACTCCAAAATGAGGTTTGCCTAAATTTTCCAAAAGAAATGTGCTATAGGACCACTCTGATACTGAGAATTGGAGATGTGTTTTTAACAATAATTGCATTTACATTATTATTTAAATTGATCCAATAAATCCACACTTTCTAAAGTGAAACATTAATGAAATAAGTTTTTGCTTTTTCTTTACTAGAATTGCAGATGGGATTTGGGTTATTAAAAGCCCAAATTCATCAGTCTAATCTGTGACTGTGACTGGACAAAGTCTTAACAAGCCTTGTCAAATGCTTTGTGCCTTTCAGAATAGAGACTGTGTTCTGGCCCATCAGTTTCATAAGGCCTACATTATGGATCGTTGAGTATGTTGAGACACCCATAGCAGGGGATCATCTGCTGCCGTGCTTGATTCCCACACTGCTCAGCACAAATATTACAGCCAAAGGCACAACACGGGTGTGTAACAAAACGATCTGGGGGGCATGAACGGCCTCCTTTTTTTTCAATATATATATCCTTCAGTCCTCTCTAATTAGGGGCTTTTGTCATACTGAAAGTGAGGCACTCAGTAGCACTCTGGGTGAATGTACAAAAACAGGGTCTCATTTCCATCTGACAATGTGATGGAGATTGAATGTGAAGCTTTAGGAAGAAAATGGGCATCCCGCAACCCTCGACACTATCTGCAAAGCTGCTCTGCAGCGTTCCCAGAGAATCACTTAAAGCTGAGTATTTGGGTTGTTTCGTTGAGTACTCCTTAATTTGTCAATAAGTTGTCAGTCCTGCACTCATTGCCATTAAATTGGTGAATAAATTAAATAAAAAATATTAAATGAGGTTGTGAGAATTATTGTCAACCCTGAAGCCTTTATTCTTGCATTTATAACAGTTTTATTCTGAAAAATCTCAGATTACTATGCTTTTTTATGTTGTCTTATGTTTGAATGTTTTATTAGGATGAAAGTAACAGAAGTCAAGCCTGTAATAATTTTAAATGGTCATGTTGAAAACAGATATATCTAAAATGGTAAATTTGGTGGACTAAACACAAAGCGAAGAAAATAATAAAAAATAAAAGACTCTCTGAACTTTATCAAAGTCTACATATCACATATTTATTGTCAATTACATTTGATTTACTTTAGTTTATGAAAAGTCTATAAATTCAACATAGCTTAGCTTAAAAAACAGTAGGTCTCTAATTTTTCTCAGTATAATTTGTGACAGGGTGTGGGCCAGAAGGGACAAGTGAACGAAAACTCAGTGTGCAAATCACCGTGCGTTCAATATAAATGTATTGGTGGTGTGTGCTCGGTGCAGGGTGGAGCTGGTCTCTTTTCCCTAACAGCCCCAACGGCCCCGCTTTAGGCCCGGTGACAGGGCTCTGTCTCTCAGCCACACTTGACTGGGTCCCACTGACACTCAACTGTCAGGATGGCGAGCCCTCAACTACTGCCCTAACATGCTCTACAGCTTCACCCAATTAACTTGCTTTCACTTGACATTGCGGCAAAGAGCTTCATAATAGGTGGTCAAGGTGCAGTGTGTCTGCTTGCACCCCCCTCTCTGACGACTTTCAGCGCACACACACATTGAAGCGGCACCCCCGTATTTTTGCAGCCCCTCCCTCTCTACCTCTCCGCTCCCTTTTAATGCTTTTCTGCCTCTGTAGGTCTAGCAGGCCTCTCTTGGCTGCCTCTGCCTGTTCATTGCGCTGTGACAGCAGGAGAGCATTGATCCACGAGAGGGGGGTGCGGCCGGGTACAAACGGTCTTGCATGGAAACCTACATAAACTTTTCACAGAATGTATATATAAATATACATATATGTGCACTATTGTCAGCGTATATGCGTGAAAAGCTTGTGAGAATTTGCCTCCATGTATCGATTGATGTTTATTTGCCCGTGGTGTTGGTTTATTTTTCTAAGCGTGTGTTTATGGAGCATTGTAGCAGCCATCCCCAGCTCTCTCTATTAGACATTCAGTGAGTTGGACACCAAGCCAGAGTGGGCGAAGGAAAGAAAGCGATTTGACCCCCGACTGCGCGTTTGGGGAAGAGTGTCTTGAAGCATGTCAGCTCCACTCAGGCTCCACTTCCCCTCTGTGTCCTTCCTATTTTTTCCCTAGTGCCAGGCCTAAACTTTGAAAACATCCACCTTAATAGGACCTAGTCAGCGAGAGCTACTCTTCTGTCTATCAAACTGTGATCCAAGGTGTCAGCCTGTGCCGACTTTGGCAGAATGTCTCCAAACGAACAGTACAATGGTGTTTCCCTCTCCAGCACCCGACTACTCTAGTGTAGCCTCCTGACTGCTTGGCCTCTCCATCTCACTACACCACCTCTCCCTTAGTTCGCCCACTTGATTTCACCTCATAGAGCACCTTGCAACAGTGGGTTGACTGACAGCCACAAGTCAGTCTAATTGTCTTCTTCTCCAATTTAGAGTACATTTGAATGCTACACTGTTATTTCGCCTTCCTAAGAAGTACTTCCAGGAGACAGTGGAAACTTGAAGTAGCTCATAATTATTTTATGGCAGGGTCTGATCAAAACATACCCTGTAGTTCTGCTAGAAGCCGCAGCGATTAAAGCATAAGTACAATCTTTGTGCAGCAGGCATTGTCTAGTTCTAAATAATATTGGAGGCGTTATAGAATTTAGAAGCTAAAGTTTTGGGCACCTGGGGTGATTTCACTACAAGCAAAAGCCAAAAAACTCAACATAGTGTGTGTGTACAAGAAATAAACAGTGGGATTAAAGTCCCGGAACGTAACAATTCCAGTTAATCCATTCCACACTCTGTCAAAAATGATATAATTTATAACTGTCAGGCCCTGTGGCATTCTAAATTTTGAAGCATTGATCGAGGATATTGACCATTCACCAAATGCACATCCCTCCGCTTGAACACAACTAATATTATTGTATGTCTGCCCTTGCTATTAGACAAGAGCCTCCCGCACCAGTTCACATTACTGCATAATAACCAAAGCAAAATAGAAGAGGATACAGTTTTATCCCTCACCTCATAGAGATGCACACATTAGTTTTGTTTGCAATGCCGTTGTGGAAATGAGTAAAATGACGTTTCTAGGCAAGGTTGTCAGGATGTTGTTATCTCTCTTTTCTCTTTAGCAATGTGCCTCTAGGCATCCTGTTCACTGTCGATGTGCGCCAAAATTACCGTTGTATGGGTTGGGTTTCTGATTGTTCTATTGAGTTTCAAGAATTAATACGCAGCTTGAGCTGCACACGTTTCAGCAGCTCCAGTGTCTCTGATGACTCACATGGTTGAGGCTTTAGCCATTAAAATGAAAGTACCTCAGACGCATTTGCAAAAAAGCGAGCTTTCTTTTGTATTTCGCAACATTTGTGATGAGGGAAAATGAAGCACTTCTGGAAACTCCTCAGGTCCAACAGGGATGCTGCTTCCTCCGAATTTTTGCAGCATTCGAGCTGATATATAGCATTAATTACAGGTTCTCTCCTCCGTCCCTCGTCAATAAATGCTGCTCATTTGGCCCTCCCGGCATCAGCTGTACTTTATAGTTGAGTTTCTTTGAGAAAGAGGTGATGTAAAGCATTTTGAGTTTGTCTGCATGTCTGTCTTCTAGCTGAACTGGTGCTAAGATGGTAATGTGCGCCTCTCTGACCATCACTAAATCAACAAACCAGTCAAGGTACTCTTGGAGCAAATCCTAGAGGTTTTCCACATTCATGCTTAAAGCTTAAGGAGGCACGGACATCCACACACACACACACTCGTGCAGAAAACCAGTTAGTCTCAAGGACACTCATGTGGTTTTGCATCCAGTCAACCACCCAAACAGACCAATTCAGTCTTCCAGTCATTCTAAAATCTAAACCCACAAACAGAGTTCTGGAACTGCATTAACAAGTCCCTCTGACTTAAATTACTTTTATGGTGCATTGGAAACATCAACCAGAATTTTCTGGATTGATCTGCTGGAAGCCCTGAAAGGCCTCACAAAGCAGCCACATGATGAAATGTCATCCTAGGCACAAAGTGTCCTGGTTTTAACTTTTATTTTTCAACAGAACTTGGCATAAATGCAAATGTACTTCTCCGTGTTTGATCCTTTTCGTGCAATTTTCAAGCCAAAGTTGCATTCTTCAGTGAATATTCAGCTCATATCAGAATAAGCTCTGTGTTCTCAGGAGTACCATTAGAATGAGATAAGTATTTAGCTCCAAGGAAAAAGCCTTTTTAAACCAAGCCTTTTCTGTGTTAGTAGAAATATCAACATTTTGGAAAGGGAATCTTTTTTTGAATAAATATTAGGATTGCCATTTCTGAAAGAATTTTTAGACTTTACAATTACTACTAATGTTATCAAGTATGTATTTTCATCTTTTCTTTGAAGAGAAAAAAAATCAGCAGTCTTTAAAAATGGTAAATGGTGTGTACTTTTATATATATATATATATATATATATATATATATATACACACAACAACATAAATATATATATATTAGTGCTGTTAAAAAAATAATAAGATCAATCACACTTGTGGGTTGTGATTAACCAACATGAATCACAATTTTTTACCTTAAATTGTATATGAAAATCTACAGCTTTTGAACGAAGACAGGCCAGAGGAAAAAAAAAAATCCTTGATTTGTATCATCAAAAATTGTCTGGACTGATGGTTTTTTTTAACCCGTCATGACAATCAGCATATATTTACTTTGCTTCTGCTATCGAGGTCAGTGCTGGCTCAGCAATGCATTGTCATGTTACCCATGACAATGTCCTGCATGACATCCCCTATATTGCGGAAAAAATAATCTAAGAAAAATGACAAGACTAAAGTGCTAAAAATCAATGGAATATTTACAGTATTCCCCCCTTATTCAGTGGGTTAGGGACTGGAGATGCAGAATCCACAAATACGAAGAACCCCCCCACTCTGTCTCACACCACACCCTCCGTGGCCGAAGAATGTCGGTTACTGATCCATCCTCATCAGAAACACTTTTGATCATGCTTTATTAACTCTTATTAAAGAACATTGGAATATTGCGCAGCATGGTTTTATTTTGTTGTTTTTTTTAATCCAGAATAACAGAGTGCGCACTTAAAAAGCTTCCTCCTTCCTAAGTTAAGTGCGAGAGGGCATCTCTATCCAGAATTTGCTGGTTTCATCCATAATAAACACCTCCTCTGGATGACAATTTTCCTGGGCAATTATCAGGACATTTTCGAGCCCCTTCTGAGTCAGCTGATGAAATTTCTCCATGCAGGCTCGCTGTGAGTGTGTTCATACCTGTGAATATGCGCACCCCTGTGTGTCTGTAGCAGACAGGCTTACTTCGCTGCCCTCGTGGGAAATTCCCTCAGCTCCTGCAGCACCTCTGGAAGCAAAAATTTCATACAGGCATCTTGAGTTGTCTAAGTTATTGTGACAAACCGGAGAAACATAGGTAAACATAGGGGAACAGTGTATTTCTTTTGTAAGTGACCATGTTATAAGTAGGGTTGGGCACCGATTGGGTTTTATGCGGTTTTGGTGCCTACACAGTTCTTAGGTTTCGGCTTCGGTTCCTAATCAGTGCCAATTTCTGTACTTCCATAATAAAACATGCCTACATCTTCCTAAATCAACACCTTTTCATTCCCAAGTCACATATTGACGCATCGTTAAGACTGCCTAAGGACGACACATGGGCTCGCAAGATGGAAAACTTTAATTCCTGATCAGAAGTTGATCGCTCTACCTCTGCACCACTGCTGCCCCAAAAGTAGAAAAAAAGAGCATAAATGGCAAAAGAAAGAGTTGGGAGCATTTTTTTATTGCCTGTTGTCACAACCTCCTGCTCTCACCAAGAAGAAAAAAATGCTGAGGCAGTGAAACAAGAGAGGGATTTAAAAATATATATTCTACCTACTGCTTTTCATAGTTCTGGGACATTCCAAAAACAGAACCTTTAAATCTGTGTCCATTCATATCCAAGCTCCTCTTGTGGAAACTTGATTCATAAAACTGACACACTCCGTCCTCCAAGGAACCATGACTTCGGGTGGAGCAGACTTTGGACTCAACACAGGTTTTTCTTGTCAGAGCTAGACCCAACTTGGCTGTAAAGCCTTGAATGCCCCAGTGATTGAAAAAAACATATCTTAAGTGTCTTCTGAGCAGGTTTCAAAGCTGTTTATTGGTAACCATTGCTAATTTATGATGTAGTGGGACCAACATATGCAAAGGACCTGATCTGTATTTCTGAATATTGCACAGCACAGCTCATGTAGACCGGGAAATCCTGCTGTTATTGTTTAAACAGTTGTCTACACCATTTGCCAGTTGTACTCCAAATTCAAGCCATGATTTGTTTTCAATTAGCTTTCTCCTGCCGCAGCTTACATTTTCTGTCCGTCTCCCCTTTTTGCTATGTGCTTTTGTGGTGTGGATAGACTGTCTCTGAGCGAATGTTTGTGCCCTCATGAATTTATTTATTTCTTTCAGTGAACCAAAAGGCCGGTGAGCCAAGGATAAACCATCACCGTATCTAAACAATCATGACATACAAAGACGAGAAAAGAGAGGGAAATGAAAAACGGAGAAATGGGGAAAGGAAATAGAAGTATGAGCATGTCGAGGAATGGCAATGGCGCCACTGCCAGACTTTTTGTAATAGTGACAGGAAATGTCAAGAATGTAATAGTAGCTGTTGTGTGTGAACTGCATGCTATAAAAAATGTTTTAAAATGGTTGTACTTTGTTCACAGCAAACAAGTCTGTAACTGTCCTGTTTACTGACTAAATACAACATTCTATCCACAGTGCTGCAACATGTGACATAAAAAAAATGATTTCCCCTCTTTGATTTTTTTAACTACTTAAAGTCCGGTTTTTATTCATATTTCTGTCTTTATTTTTTAATAGATTTATGTATTTTTATCAATTTATTTGTTGAGTGAGTGAGTGAGTAAGGTAGTTTGTTCATTAGTTTGTAAGAAAGTAGGTTAGAAAGAAGGTTAGTTAGTAGGTTATTCTGACCAAATTGCGCCAAAACTGCACTCACCTGATTCACCTGACCCTGATACAGTTTTGGGGACTTTTAGTTCTGAACTAATAAACCTGCAGCACATGGAACCAGCTGTCTGACTGTTTGTGACACACAGACACAAACACAAATGACAGACCCACAGCCAGATACACATCAGAAAGAAAAATTATCTGTCACGTCATTCTTTTCCCATTAAAAAAAAAAAAGTAGTGAGCATGGTGTCCGAATTGCTTTTAAAATCCAGTGCTGTAGACACTCATTTTAGAACATTAAAATGTTCCATGAACAATTCTGGAATACACGGACCAACACTAACATTTCCATAAACTCTGAATTTAAATGCACTATAGGTACCTTTTTAAACATTATTTTCTAAGAAGACAACAAACGATACTTTATCTGCCAGTGTACTTGTCTGCTATTTCTAATTCTACTGCCATCCCACACATTTTGTAGGTTTAGTAGAGCCTGCACATCAAAAACTGAAAGCTTTACTCACACGAGTGTTGTGTTGAAAGCATTTGCAACAGGCACTTTTCAAAATCCTGTAAGTGACAGGTTGGGAATGATAACATGAATGGCTGCTATTTTTAAGCATACAGCTGCCACAATACAGTCGGATATTAAATGAAAGAGACATATGGATACCTCTAATATCCCCTCAAAGAAACCCATCTGTTTATGTTTATCACTCCCCATCGTTCATCCGACAAATTCATTGCGATATCAGGGAGTGATGAGTCAGGCAGCTGTGGTTTCTGTGGGAATGCTGGGATGAATAGCGAGCTGGTCAAACCTGCATCTGCGTATCATAAGATGATGACATCATGACACAATGAGTAGAAGGTAAAAGCCAAACAATTATCTTTCATCCATGTCACTCTCTATCATTATTACATACAAATTTCATTGATTTCTTTTACCCCCAATCTTCTCTTGGCCACATTGGAATAAATAAACACACACCTAACAACCACAGTGGCCTGTGATTTTATGAGGTCAAAAGTGTGTTTAAAAAGTAGTCAAAGACCCACTCCAATGCAAATGGTGTTTTAAACATGTTTAGTAGCATTTTCTCACTATGGAGGGCGGATATAAAATAATTTAAGATTAAAACTGAATTTCTGACTATTTCTTTATTCGAATCGTGATGGACCAGATGAAACCCGCAGTTTGATAAAGCTGAGGTTTGTGACTCAGTATGTGGCATGGGCAGACCAAAGTCTCCTTGCACTGCTACAATTCTGATGCATCCACTTGCAGTCAAGTAGATCCAGTAACGTTGTTATTTTGATCATCTGAGCTGCCATCTTGGTCAAAACTTTACAGCAGGATTGCTTTAATATTCTTTGTTTTGTTTTGGTTTTTTTTGCCACGCAAATGCTATCTTGGGTTTGTGAGGAACTATAAGTTAGTGGAAGAGTCTGCAAACAAAGGGTTGATGGGAAATTAGCTATGGCTAACTTCTGCACCAACAGTACTCAGAGGTGAATTTCTAATAAGCTATATGGCTCTGCAGAATATGTCTTAAAAAAACACTTTTTTTTAGGTTAAAAACATCATAATGAAAAGGGCACTGGGAACGATTTTACAATAGAATAAAATATGATTGGAGTGGGATTTTAACTATAAAAATTGAAGTATATTTTGGGTTGCAAGTACTTTCTTGTATTTATCAAAATATAGAGGATGGCTTATGGTATGGGCGTGCACTTTCTTCAACTGACGATAAAAAAAAAAATCCTGCATTGTTTGTTTTTTTTTTTTCCTTACTCTGGATCACTTAAACTAATTTACACACCAACTTCCATCTCCTCACATACGGCCCCATGATGTTTAAATTAAAGAAGGGCTTGGAGGTCTGCAAAGGAGAGAAAAGGAAGAAAAAAAAGTTTCCTGAACATAGTAGAAAATTATTTTCTCTGGACAGTTTTAAGAGTCGACATCCTGTGCTGGAGTTCTCTAATCATCACCAGTGCAATTTACAATCAGAACACACAGCAAGCTAGTTCAGACCAGCTCATCTGTTGACTTTGGCCCCCGTTCAGCAGCGTTCTGCCCCATATGTGCGTGTCTGTGTGCTCTTTAGGCAATTGAGACTTGGGTGACTCTGCAGCGGACCCTGACAAGGGTGGGGTGAACCTCAGAGGGGCTGAGGTGACCGCACACATGCACATGTTCAAACACACATTTGACTGCATTTCACACAGCCGCACACCATCAAAACACACTGCACAAACATGGAAATCCAGTAGACTACAACGCAATTAAGACAGATGTTACCATACAGAAAAATAGTTTAAAAAAGACCTACATGATCTGACAAAAAATGACCTCCCACCCAATGTCAACCTTATTCCGTGTGGCCCTGGTTTACAACGCACAGTCCTGGTGTACATCTGCATATGTCTGGGTCGCACTTCTCTCCCACCCACAGTTCTTTGGCTGGCCTCCACTTAGCCCAAGTCCAGTGCGGGGCTGCTGCCTCGCCGCAGGGCTGAACACAGCTTGCTGTGTGTCTGCCTCCTCTCAGCTCCAGACTGTCCTCAGCAATGTGCTTCTGATTAGGTGGCTTAATTACAGCTGTAAAAACAATGTTGGTATAAGCCTCAAAATTGCTGTGTGTCAGATACTATTAGCCAGTCTTGAAGCGCAGCCATTGTTACCCAACTCCCGGGACAAACTTAAGCCTCTCCTCCACCCAACAATGTGTGTCCCTCATTCCTTCCCTCTCCAGTTCCTCCAACACTTTTTAAAAATTATTTTTGTGGCTTTGAGATTTTTTTTCTCTTCCTTTCCCAATTTGTTTTATGTCATAAACTGTACTCCAGGCACTTTCTAAAAGGTCAAACAATCCAGGAAAAAAACAAAACAGAACGTCAATTCAAGTAATCAACAACAATAAGCAAAAAAGAAAAACAGCTTCCACTTCAGCTTATCAGGTGTGAATTACACTCAATTCATTACATTGGCCTTTTGGTCAAAAATGCTTAACCCTTTATTAGTGGTCTGTGGTTGTTCAAAATAGGAACTCTGGCTCTACGGTGGGTTAAAAGGATAGTCTGTCAGCAAATATTACAAGGTGGTGAAGGCTTCCAGAAAGGCAAGGTCAGACAGTCTGGGATGGGACACGGAGCATGTGTTGGGCTCTTTGTGTTTCAGTGACAGTGACTAAGGAGCAAAAGCACGAGGTGTGCCAGAATTCTGGTCCAAGGAAAACGTGGCAACACCACTGAGTGGAAGCAAGAAAGAAAAACAAAGTGAAAACCTCAAGTATGCAAATCCTGGGTGGTCCCATCTTTGGAGAAAGTCCCCTTTCTTCATCTGTCTCCATCCTTGGGGCGGCTTTAACCTTCAGTCGCCTGAGAGCCAGGTGCTGTGGAGGAACAGAAGACATTCATCAGGCCCATTACGACTAATCAGCTGAGTTAAGACAAGACACACCAGAGAGAGCAAAAGAAATGCACAGAATCTGACCAGAAAAAAAAGAAAAAGTTCTGCGGCCTGGGACATGCCAAGGGACTGTTTCCAAACCTTGCAGGCTTCCATGGTGGCCTGCATTATGCCTGTGGCCGGCTCAGCAGCTGGCACTTCAAGGTTTCCGTAAGGGCTAACGCCAGGCTTAAAATTCACCGTGGTACGAGGAGCAAGAGACCAAAACATAAACAAGAAAGCCAACTCCCTTGGCCGGTATTGATTCTTGAGCACTTGGAAGGGCATGTCTTTACTTCCTAGCCTTGAAAGGCCGTCTTGTCACAAAAGGTGGAGGCAATGCAGCATTCTGTTGCTTGAATAATTGATGACTGATTCCTAAGTAATCAGTGTCCTCATAAGACAATGCTTTCCCTTTCTCCCTGGTGCAGAGAAAGAGCAAGGCCTGATTTTGTCCCGTGTCTTCAAAAGCTAAAGGTAAAAGCTTTAATGCACTGAGGCCACTGAAAGTACAGCATATAAAGGCCTCCCACTGGAATTAGCCGGGATTGTGTGTCTCTCCTTATGAAAGGCCTTATCAGAGTGGCCTTCCAGTAAAAGCAGTCGAGAGAAGATCATTTAGTGAGCAAGCGTGTCAAAGGAGAAAGGCATCAGCACTCATTTACGTGTGCGAGTGAACGATAATGGGCGTGTCTCGCTAAATGTATTCTAAGTATAAAGTTTGTTTAGATGCTAGGCATAAAACTATTTGTAATAATGAACAAGAATATTTCATGAATGCCAGAGTGTCTGCTTGTCTAAGAGTGTGGGTGAGTGTGTCTTTCTGTCCTGGAATGTACAGCCCCTTCCTCTAAACAGGAAAAGAGTACAGTTAATAGTTTCACCACCCTTTCCCCTTCTACATGACTGTGGCCAGACTACAGAAACTTCAACTGTGGGCAAATGTTATCCTCATCTTGAACTCCTTTCAAAATAACAGCTCAGAAATATTTCACTTCCTAGGTTTTCCCCTGAAAATACTTCATAAAAAGTATATGAAACAAGACATAAAACACCACAGTTGATTTACTTTAACAGCTTTTTGCTTCATTACATGAAACCGTGAATTAAAACTAGGATAAAAATCGAACATAACTGTGGGGTAAATGCAGGAAAATGTGAGACACAAAACCTGAAAATGTAAAACTTGTACTGCAACTTCTTGAGATCTTTTAACTTTGTGCAAAAGTGACAAAACATAAAATAGACTCATTTATTAAAATGATTTGATCAATCCTATAGGCTATATGCATGACCTACTTCCACGTTCATTACTTTACTGCTCAATCCTCTCCAGTCGTGGCAGTGGGCCATTGTTTACATAGAAATAGCAGAGTGTTTGGAGCTACCAAGAGTCACCATGAATGATGTTAGGGATGTCATTCATCTTTCTTGCAAAGTACTCTTTGAGAGTACTTGGTGTCTCAGGAAGGCAAACTTTGAATTTTTAGATAAAATTTCTGATGACAAACTAACATACAATGAAAGAAAAAAAAACAAAGTGAGAAAATACCAGGTAGTACAAGAGCAGTCTTATTTTAAACTGGAAATGCATTACACAGCTCCATGCACAGGGACCATTGATTAATTTAGATGTTGAAAAAATATGTTTGATAAATATACTAAAGTATAACCCAATTAAGTTTAAGATTTAGTTTTCATTAATCGATATACTTTCTAGAAAAGGGGGCAGAAGACTTTGGAAGGGTGGCAAAGGAGAACAGCAGGATGGAAGGCCATTACAAATGAAAGAATCAAAAATATGTTTCTAAAACTCTTATTTGTTCAATGCTTTGTTGTTGGCTGTAATCAGCATTTAAGCATTTGCAATGCTTATATTGAGGATTTCTTAATCCTAATCAATAATGATACTAAAATTTGCCAAAAAAAAGTGGGAAGGCAATTGGAGAGATTTTTGCTGGGAGGTAGCTACCTCACTTTGCCTTCAGTAGCTCTGGTGTGTTTTCTTTTTTTACTTTACTCATTTAAAATGAGAAAGCGGTAAGAAAACATTATGATAAACTAATTCTAATATTTAAGGTAAAACTGTTCAGGGGTCTGCAACTTGATGATCCATATAATATTCTCTACAATATGCTCTAAGGATTTGAAAAAAAGAAAAAAAATGAATAATAGGTTTGTTTTAGTTTTGGTTTATTTCTTTAAGTTGATTAAGTTTCATCATTCATGTTTAGATTTTTAACACGTCAGTTAACTGGGTAAAATTATGGTAAAATGTTTAATCTACTACCCATCCATCCATCCATTTAGTTGGAAAATGTCATGTTTGACTTGGCTATTTTTTCATTTTTAATTTAAGTAAATCTTCCATATGTGGAGGGTCTCATTTGAAATGGGGAGTATTTTAATTTGAAAAAACTTGGATGTGCTGCTGAGAAAAAAATGAAGCTAAAGGTCCATTTTTAAGAAAAATATAATCATGTTATTTAATGATTGTAAATATTAAAAAGGCACAAGTTCTAAATAAATTGCTAGATGTTTAGAAAAACGTGAATAAAGTGTGTTATTCTAAACAGAAAGGGGCCTTTATGGTGTTATAGTGTTAAAGGTTGCAGACCCCTGATTTGCTGGTTCTATTGTCTAAAACCAAAACTTTACTCAGATTTTTCAGTGGATTTAGTGCAATAAATGAAAAGAAATACCAACGCAGTTTTACTACAGCTGCTTAAATGTTTATGGGAATGCAGCAAGATCATTTCAATATCAAAGGCATATGTTCTCCTCATTTGCATTAAAGGGAGAGAGGGGTGGGAGCACATTTGGAGGGAAGAGGAGGTCCTTATCTCAATCAATCAAGACATGTTAGCTGTGCAAAAATCACATAATTAAAAAAATGCATAAATATCACAAAAATATTCAATTATGATTTGTTTTTATCCCTTAGCCTTCCCTCTTTTCATTATGCTGTGACAGTGAAGGGGAAAAAATGATTAAATATTTATTGATGAAACAGCCAAGAAATTCCCTTCTCACTTGGGCTGCAGAGATAAAACTGAAAAGACAGTAAGATGGAGAAATATGCTGAAGGTGTCAAGTCTGTTACTTGAATCTGCTAATTTTCAGATGCAGCCACATCAAGCGGGTTGTTTTTCTTTTTTCTTTTTTTTTTCGGGACGGGTTGCGCAGGAGCTTGCATATTCATGGTCTGCCTGTTTGGAGAGCCTGACACTGAGCCTCTTCTGTGGCTCCCCCCTCCACTCCTCCACCCAGCGTTTCTGCGCTGGATGACTTTAGAGGCCAAACCCTTCATCAAGTGACCGGCTGTAAAAGTGGCAGCCATTGAGCCTCGCCTGGATAATAAACTGGACTTGATAAAGCGCCGAAAATAGAGATCAGGTCCTGTCACTGTGCAAGATCACCGACGCACAAATAAAAGCACACATTAAAACATCAACCCCACTAGAAAAGAGCATCACTTGGATCCCTCCAATTCTCTCCCTTGACTGGGTCTTTGACCTGCTTCACAACTCTGTGAAGGAACGAGTGCAAGAAGCACCAGGATGAACTAGGCAAGCCTGGGTATAGATTTATGACCAACTTTGCTAGTTATACAGTCAATAGAATATCGAAATGCATGGGAATAATTCTCCTCATGCAAGGACAAGTACCTCCATAAGTCTTAAGGATTAATCAAACAACTGTATTTTTTGCTGCTCTGAAAGTTTTCATTGATAGCGTATCCCCCTGTGGCTCAGTGCAACAGAAAGAAAAAAATGTTTGATGGAAGATTAATCAGAATATCTAACACTTCAGCTGGGAGCCTTTCACTCTGAAACAAACCATTGGCATCTTTGTGTGTTTTTTCATCTGAAAAAAAGGGCAAATTTTGAGTGTTATCAATCCTCCTCCCACACTGTATGACTGCTGTGTTCCCCCTCCTTCTAACCCCACCCTCTGCAGCAGCTGTACGTGAAGTGCTCCTGCACGGTCCCCGTGGAGTCTCCTGTGTCAGTACATTACCTTAGAAGTGTAGGGATCGATTGTGGGGACTCTGCGATACACATTCACATACAGTACAAACACAATTGATCTTCATCGGGGCATTAGGAGGGTTGCGGATGGGGGTAAACTGAAAAAAAAAAGACATGCACACATGTAACGGATCCCGGGTCTTCTTGTGGAATATGAATTAAGTGGAAGGAACAAAGCAGCCTCCTGATAAGAATGTGACCTGCAGCAATGTTTCCCATGAGTCAGTTGTTGAGTACTCAACGTTATCTGTGATCCACTAAAGGCTCGGCGGACCGCCGCAGAAATGTCCCGTCATTACGGTGGCCCTGAAGTGCAAATCACACCAACAACTCACTCAAGGAAAAAAATCTATTACAGATCACAACAACAGTTAAAAAAGCAAATAGTAAAAAAAAACATGATGTTTTAGAAAATAAATCTCAATATAAAAAAAATTACATTAAATAAAAATGAAACATTTCAGAAAATAAAAGTGAAAAAAATTAATCACAAAAAGAAACTGGAAACTGTCGGTACAATGGGACATCACTGCTTGAATGATGACGGTTTAGTTTTTTTTAATGCCTCTTGATGTCCCCACGCTTAGACACATTTTAGGATTAGTACAGAGCATGTCCAGAATTACTTCATGGAATTTTCCAATGTCCTGTACATAAAATGATATGGTAAATAACAAAACAATGAGACAAAAATTAGGTATGGGGCATCGCTGATTAGATGATGACGTTTGTCCATTCTTTCAGCTGAAAGTTATTTTACATGAAACAATATTAGATATGTGCCGTACAAATAATAAAACTTTTTGATTATGTGGACATTGAAGACGCATTTGAAAGAACTCAAATGTCAAAAATTAGAGATCATCATTCAATCAGCGATGTCCCATAGTACCTACTTTTTGTGTTTAATTTTTTGAACATTTTATTTTTGCTTAAATTTTTCTAAAAACGTTTGATTTATATTTCGTTTAATTCTTTTTGGTATTACAGTTTGGTTTCTGAAATTTTGTTTTGACTATGAAAATGTGATGTGCTTTTTAAAAATCATGATTACTTTTACTGCATTTTTAATTCTCAGTGTGATCTTCTATAGGTTTCTGAATTGAGTGATTTGTAATTTGTAATTTGGACTTCAGGGCCAACTTGTTATAGGTGTAAAATAATAGCAAATATTGAGCAAATCTTTTGTAAAGCTGACAGTATGATGCTGGTCTTATGATGATTTCTAAGGCTAAATTCTAATAGGTGGTCCTTCCATTGTGAATATATGATTTCATCAAATCAAATAGAAAATGATATTTTTAACTTTGATTAAAAGCAAAGCACTTAAGGAAAAATAGAAAGTGTTTGGCATTTTCATTCAGTTTCAGAGATTAGTGAGAAATCTCTGAAGTGTCGAGACTGCAGCCCGTCATCAGGGAAAGCTGACATGCTCCTCAAGCCTCCTCAGGAGAAACCAAAAGCAAAAGGTGATAAAGGAAAAAATGTACAAAAAAAAAGCAAAGAACGATTAGCCCACATTTAAAAAAAAGAAATAGGGTATCATTAAGCTTTAAATGAATAATTTTTCTCAGATGTGGATGCATGCTCACTCAATCGGTTTGAAACAAAACCAAAAGAGTTGTGCAGAGAAGAGCTCTAGTAAAAGTGATTACAAATGCCAAGCACTTCCAGCAAAAGCTGCTCATTTACTCTAACATAAACAAAAATATTCTCTTTAAAAACAAAACAGAGAGTAATAGGGAGAATGTGGTGGAATCTTAATAAAAAAGACTGATGAATCAATTGCATCTTTTTACCCTCTACCGATTAGAAGTGCTTTATTTTCTGGCATTAAAAACCAAACTTATCTTTAAAAATATTTTCTACCTTTCAGTTTGTACCCCTCGAGCTTCACACAGATGCATTAAATTCACAAATTCCAAACACTTCTTTTATATTTAGTTTAACTCTGAATGTAAATGAATGAGTGAAAAAGTCATTCTCGGTCTATTTAAACCTTCCCCTGCAGGCAACAGTATTTACGAGGAAACGGTCATCATTTAGTCTCTGTTGCGGATCAAAATGTCAAGCTCCACCGAGAATCTGAGCTGTGCTTTTAGGGCCAAAAGAGCAGTTTCAGAGCCTCAGGACCTCAGAGCAAAAAAAAAAAAAATTTAATTTGTAGATACCCAAATATGACTAATTGACCTGAAATGTAGCCTGTGTGCAGAAACTCTTTGAGATCAATACAAGAAGCAAAAAGCTTGGAGCTTTTCAAAGGATCACTTTTAATGTTTTTTTGAGTTACGCTGTGCAGATCAACAAGTCATGAAAGGTCATTTAAGTTAAATGAACCTTAGGAATTGTCACCAAGCAGTGACTGACAGCCTCTGGAGTGCATTCAAATATTCACTGTGACAGAATTTACCCATCATGTGCTTTCTACAGTCGTTTATAGTAGAGGGAATCAATATGCAGCTTTGCCGCTCCTGATTGGAGTCGCAACAGCTTTTGTGTAAGATTCCCCGACCTGTATGGTCTGATCCGCCAACGGTTTCACCGCTCATCCAGGTGTCTCGAAGGTAACGATGAGGACGGACGCTCTTCAGGTGTGACAGCTACTAGGTGATCTTTGACCCGAGAGGAAGACAGAACAACATCAATGGTAATTCCCCTTCAAACACATTAACTGGGATGAACTAGGTCCCTTTGAGCCCCTTTGAGTGGACTTGCATTGATCCAGAAATCCATGAATAAATTTAGTGCTAATTGATTTTTTTTTCTCTTCAGAAAATATACCACTAATTCAGTGTATGGTCATTGAATGCATCGCATGGTGCAGTTGCCTTCTTTTCCTTAGGAATTTTAAGAAAATTCTAAGCAGGACTCAGTACAGGCCTCCTTCTGTTTAGATGTTTTAAATAAAAAATAAATTATCCCATAATTCAAAAAACAAAAAAAATTATTAAAACTACTAAAGCAATAGTATTCTAATATTAGTATATTTTATTTGCTTGTGTGCTATCATTAAATACAAAATACTGTCAAAAAATACGTTGACAATAGTTAGACGTTTACATCCGGGCAGCAGGCAAATATTTTCTTTCCATTAGTCAAAGAAAAATATGCCCTTTTTTGTGTTTTAAATATAGTTTAGCTAACCATGAAGCCAATTTCTAATAGATCTATTTTTTTGTTTGTTTGTTTTTAAAACCAATGAAATACTAAATTGGGTTTGTGTTCTTCAATTTTATCCTGGAAACCCTGTATTATGTTTGGGACCAAGTGTTTTTAGAGACATAAAATATAGAGCATTGTCTTTAAATGTATTTCTTTTCCTATTTATTTAGACAGCACTTTTTAAATAAACTTCATTCATTTCTGTGAAGTTATGAGGTTCTTTAATACGTCCAGCTGTGCCTTTTTAATGTTATATATTACATTTTATCATCAAAACAATTGAAAATTAAGATCACTTATTGTAAAAAATAATAAAAATATTTCAACCTGTCAAGTAAACAGTCATGCTGCTCATTTTACAGCCAACTAGTAGGTGTTGCGCTGATGATCTACAGATTTAAGTCATGTACTGCCACCTACTGGTGAAGATGTTTAAAAATATGTTCAGATAAGCAGTGATTTTAGGAGACACCTTTAATAAATGAAGCCTCCATTTCACTTCTGATTTTAATAATGAATAAATGAAATTGCACTTAAATTCAAATAATGGTTAAATATTTTGAGAGGGGCCACATTTAAAGGCCATCTTTAGGAGTTTTTGAAGGGTAAAAAAAATAAAAGGAAGATCCTTTTATGGCTTGTCAAAACTCTTTGCTTTCTTTTGCTTTAATAAATAAATGAGAAGTGTATAGAACATCTGGGCATAGCAAGTATAAAGCAGACTTGACATTGCCGTGTTTGGAACATCTGGGACGCCCCAGAGACAGAATCGAAGACCCGTGCAGCCTTGGACTCTGTCGATGCCAAACAAACACAGCGAGCTCATGAACAGCAACCCAATACCTTTTCAGTCATCATCATCATTGTCTTCACCGATTGTGTTTGTTAGTCGTTTTCTATAAAGTGTCATCCTCCTTGGCGTGTTCTCATCATCCTGCAGAGCAGTAAACAAAGCCGTTTTTCAGCTTAACCACATTTCCTTTTTTATTAAGAGATAAAATAAATGAAATTGAAAAAAAGTGTAATTCTAGTCAAAAAATGTAATCCATCTGACTGAAATTGACTTTAGCAATAACTATGAGAGCCGCGCTGCAATCTCCATGACTTCAGCGTTGTTTGGAGCGAGCCAGCCAACTGCATAACCCTAATTAGTCAAGCTGTATTCGTTCAAGTGATTACAATGCCCCACACAGTAGTGAAGAGAAGCATCTGTCACTTAGACTCAAATGATTTCTCAATCTTTCCATTGGCTGGAATGGATTTATTATAGTCTCTGACTTTAATGTGGGTCTGTTTTAAAAAAAACACAATAAGCTGACCTGAACTCTGAACATAGCACTTAATTAGAGCATTAGAAAGCATACATTTCTTGTTGCACTTGCAAAAGATGGATAAATCAAATTCTCTTAAGATCTTTAAAAAGAAATAAAACTAGGATTATTCCTTTTTTAAACACTCAACATCTACTCATTAATGTTTAGGAATAGAAAATATGGAAGAAGAAAATATAAAAAAATAGGTCTTCCTTCTTTTAGTTGAAAAGAAAACTACTTTTTTTTTTTTTTTCTTTTTTCATTTTTACCCCAGACTTTTGAGTTTCATTGTGTTTGCCATTTCAGAATCTCCTCACGGCCACACATCTGCTACTCCTCAGCATACACAACTGGGAAAAAAATCCCAGGATGTCACTTTTGTGAACTAGCCGCTCGGAGAGGAGGGCAAATGATGCAACCATCAGAAAAAAGAGGGGGAGATTTTGGGTGATGAACCCGGGGGCCTTTACGAGGGGCAGGTTTTGAAGATACTGCCCACACCTCGGCAGATGTGCCTCAGTGTCACTCTGCATCTCCAACTGAATGAATCACCAGACAGATGTTTAACGTCAAGGCTGGCTTGTCATGCCAGGAAAACACATTCGAGCACATGCCAGACTTGGCGCGTACACACACATGCACACAATTAATAACCAGTAGAGTGGCTCCATAGCAGAGTCCGACTGAATCAATTCTATTTAACCTAATATGACTTGGAGCAAAAAAATGATAAAAGAGACTAATGAAATATCTAAAAAGAGAATAAAGATAAAAAGTGAGAAAAAAAAGAAGCTCTTTGAAGAAAAAAACAATGATGTGATTTGCACAACACAGAAAAATATGCTTTCCTCATAGTTATGGAGTCTCTTGAAAAGTTCCTACAGAATAATTATGGTTCGGGCTGGGCTGTCCGCCTGTGCCATCTGTAGGATGTATGTGAAAAACAGGGACATTTTGTGAAAAAAACGTTCAGTTTTTACACAAGATGGTCTGTCATCTTCATTGAAAGCAATTCATTTCTTGTAAAAGAAACGTCTTTGACTCTTTTTTTGTTTGTTTTTAATCTGGTGAAAATGCACGCTAAAAACTCCAAAGTTAGAAGTAACTTAATATGGGTTGTTTTTTATACAAATCTGAGGTTAAAAATGGACTAACATTTTTCCATGTTTAATTTATCTCAGAAAATATAAACAAAAGCTAAAAATAAAAACATAATTTGGGTTCAAATGTAATCATTATTACCAAAAAAAATGTATTTTATTGCTTTATTGATTTATTGCTTATTATTGCTTAGAATTTGTTTGAAGAAAAAAAGTGTTTTGAGAGTGTGTTAAGCCCTTCATACCTAACTGTATTTTAAATTATTTAAAAAAATATTCTTCATTTTTTTTCTCCATTTAAAGTGATCAAGAGGAGTCTTGGATTCAATGGTGAAAGGGTTAAAATACACTGAGAAATATTATTTAAAAAAATAAAACAACAAAAGTAAAAAAATAGAATTTGTTCAATTTAGCTGAAATCATGAAAAGAATTGAAACATTTTTTCATTTTAATTTCATTGTATATGCATCTCGTTCCAAAAACAGTCAGAGAAAAGCAATTGAGGGTAAGGAGCTTTTAAGACAGAGATACTGGATCTTTGAGAACATTCTTGAGGCCCTTTTTCCGTCTTTTTGAGAAGCCCAGGCAGATAAAAGGAAACACTCGGGTGGATTAAAGTGTTCAGAATGTATCAGCATCAAACCACTAGAGTTTTTGGCCTCTACATTTTTCAAACACAGTCAATAGATCTAAATATTTTACGGTGCCCTGGCCGATTTATTGTTTGATGTTTAAAAACTTGCGTGGAATGAAAGAAAATTCATTAAAAAAGGCCCCAGAACGAGGCCCTATACGATCAGCTTTGAAAGTCTAGTTTAACTGGGATATTGATCATTCTCTTTCTTCTGTGACAAAGGCCACCAGGGACGCTGTAGGTGTCGGTGGATGAAGGCTCACTGCCAATAACACCAGATGCGAGTGTGTACAGTGTAGGTGAAGCTGGGAATTAGGCTACTGACGTACGAAAATTCAATACTTCAAAAATTCTGATTTTTTTTTCCCTGAGAAATAATCTGTACACAATTTGGCCAGTTTGGGCCGCAGGCCTAATAATTTTTTTTTTGCTTGCATGATGGATGAGAAAGTGAATTTGTGATGCTGCTGTAAATTTATTGCACATTATGAAAAATCAAACATTTTCTGTTTCACTAAGAATGTTTTGAATAAATCAGAGCTGCAGACTTTATGAATTGGTGATAATTATCATGAAGGGTTCATGTTATGTTTTTGAACAGAAAGCTTGCAGATTATTGCAGAATAGAAGTAGGGGGGGTTTCGTTTAGAGGGGAAAACATTCAACTCTGTTAACAGGGGGCTTCAGAGTTACAAAAAGAAGCATTCAAACATCAAATCAGTTATCCTTAGATAATGTTATTGTTGTGTTTTAAATGAAATCAGCACAAAAACGTCAAAAGTGATTCTCCAACCTAAGAAAATGTGTCATAAAGTCATCTTTGGATCTATTGTAAAATGATTCCCAGTAGTTATTTGATTATGATTATGCTGTTTTAGTCAAAATGTAAAAAAAATAAAAATTAACAAATACTGACATTGTCTTGAACATAGTTTCCCTGCCCTCACTTTCCATCATCATCTTTTTGTTTGCGTTATCTCCCACTAGCTTACAACCCCAGGCTAACATTTTGGATCTATCCATCTGCACAGTTTTTGGTCAAATACCAGCTCAGCCGAGGAAACGAAGATGTACATGGATCTGTCAGAATCATTGACATATATAGACATGGACAAAGCAAGTCTGTGACGTCTCCAAAATAAAATGTCTTACCTCAGGTTCCAACGAAATGAAGTCAAATCAGTCGCCATTTTTCCACAGAATGAAACACAATACAACATTAGCAAGCAATGATTGGTTCGAGTCATTCTGAGTTATAATTTTTTATGGCGACACATCTTGCTAATCAGGATTGAGTTTGTTGGAAAGCCACACCCCTTTCACGGAATAGCTCGAGGAGAATCTATAAATCAAATGTTTCGAGTTGGGGCCAGCGGGCACCACTGGCTTTTATTGAGGTATCTGGTTGGCCAGTTTATAACTTAAATAACTTGCATTAAAGAAAACATGTGAAAAAATAATAGGTTAACAAGAACATGTTAAAAGAGACACCAGAGCAGGAAGGGTTTTTCTGACAAACAGAATGATTGAGTAATAGCTGTTAATTTCTTTAATACAGCGGATACTTCCTCTTGGTCCGTGAGGGAGAGGGGATAATCTGTCCAGTTTCTCTGTATACTGTCTATGATCAGGACGGAGCGGGGCAGGGAGCTCGTGGCCTGCCTTTGTAGGTTCTACATCACTCTTTAAAGCTTTTTTGTCTGCTCCTGATTCACAACAATATGAGAAAAAAAAATACTCAGAAATACTAATTTAAACTTAATTTTCTTGATATATGTCCTCCATCATCAGAAAAAATGTATTAAAAAATAGGATTTTCATCAAAGTGGGTCTTTTGTCTCTATGACATGTAAATCAGGAGGCTTTTTTTCCTCAGCAAGTGTGCCTGTTTCTTTCTTCTGTCTAGCTTAAAGTTTTTGGTAGACACCACAGACAGACAGGTGATTAATATTTGTATCAAAGCTTTACGTCAAACAATAAAGTGTAAACTTTTGTGTTCACCAAAGTAACTTTTTTTTGACAAGATGTGTAAGTAAAAATGTCCACCTTGTTTCCGAGTGTATAACTAAAAGACACACAGGACACAGAGAGGGGAGAGAACTGTCTCAGCTGATAAAGGCCCTTCCTGTACTTTGGCAGGAGGGTAGATAAGCATGTGGAGGTGGCGCACACCAGGGTGCAAGGGAGTGAACGACATGGTCGTCCTTCATAGATATTCCATCCGTGATTTTACCCTCAGCTGCCCTGTCAAGGTCTACGCATGCCCCTCTGAGGGGGCTGAGACAGGGTCATGGATGACACCCGCCTCCATGCCAGACGTGACAGCACAGCTGGGCCGCTTAATGACAGAGGGGCCAGGCCCAGCACACACCTGCCCATCCCGGGCAGGAGAGGCAGCCCCATGGGGAGAAAAGGGAGCCGCTGCCATGTTGGATGGGCAGATGTTCTGAAGAGAAGACAGCAGAGGCAGCAGCACAACAGGGACCTTTCTGTTTCTCTTTTCTCTCTCGTAATTGGAAATCATGTAAAAGGTCAATTGTGTGATGCTGCCTGTCCCTCTTTCCAAGTTGTGCCTTTCAGCCAGAACATGGACTAGATGACAGCTTTTGTCTCAATTACTCCTTAATTTAACTGTGTTACATCTAATGACAATTACATGTAAACATTCAAGATGCATAAATCTGCATAAACAAAGAAGGCTGAGCCATCTGTTGGGGGCCACAGACAGGGGTTCTAATCATTGGGTACATTATTCAAACAATGTTATGGCATTTTTTTCTCTCCACAAAAAGCCAAGTTGTAAGAAAACTCCAAACGCACAGGCCATCGAATCATTGTATGACAAGCCTGATGCAGTTCGAGGGCCTAGAGTTTTTTTTTTTTTTTTTTTCCCAGTAAACCAACACAGTGACCTTCTCTCTGGCTTCCACTCTGATGAGAAGAGGCAAAGTTCTAACCTCCACAGCAGACTGCTATCTGCTTGTGGTTGTCCTAAACAGAACCAGCCACAGAACTGTCAAACACCATCAGTGTTGTAGGACCCAGCAGAGATATATAGACAATCATAGACTGATTAGCAATCAAAACAAACTGGACTTATTGCAATAAGCAGAGAAAGGAGACAAATGATCTACATTTGCATTAAGTTTGATTTTTGGCTTTAAAGTGCTGGAACTGTGGTCAAACTTTTTAAAAATACATTTTTTACTCGCAATCTATACAACAGTTGTTGTTTTTACAAGTTCCTCTGAAGGACTGTCAAATGCATTGTGTTAGCATTTGACAAAGAAAAGACTAAAACTAATTATATTTTGTTTTAAACAGCTAAAAATGTAACTTTTATGTAAAATATCTCACAAGTCCTCTTCACAAACAGGAAGGAAACAGAATCTTTCTGAATTTTTTCTAAATTAGATAATATGAGTAACACTTGTGCGTGCAAAATAAAACAGAAAACTTCTCAAAAACATCTTTCTGTTTTGGCCGGCTGAAGCCTTTTGTTAATAACATTGTCATCCAGAATCACTTTCTAAAACCACACGGCCCTGGAACAACTTGTCGCAAATTCTTAGCAAATGTAACAGCTTCCCTTTTTTTCCTTTGTGTTATATTGAACCAGCTGCAAAGCACAATTTTCCATTTTGTCAGAGGAAAGACACTTAATAACCTCCAAAACAAAGTCATTTACTTCAAAATAAAACATGAAAATCACCTTTTTTCCTGAAATTCTATTAATGAAGATATTAAAATGTTTAATTGGCCATTAAATTAGTCCTCATGCCCTTCTAATATATATTTACATATATATCATATATATTAAGTACTAGTAACAAATAGAAGGTGGTTGGACCTCTCCATTGAAATGCAAAACTGTGGTGTCTGTTTGTTTGTGCATGCCACTTTATGAAATTGTAAGTGTGCGGCACACCAGAATGCACATTTCAAAGACAAGACAGCTTCCAGGCTTGCTGGACTTTTGCTTGTTATCAGGAGCTGAGAGTGAAATGGAGAGAATTGATCTTTTGTCTGCTGGAGGTGCACTCCCTTGGGTAGCGCCCGCTCACTCGCTTGGCTGCTATGCACTGCCCACCCACTCCCTCCCCATTCACTTTTACTTTCTCTCCGCATGGCGGCTGCCTCTCCTTCAGCTGACGCTTGTCGTGCTGTTACTGGGAGAGCTGTGCGCTGAGCTGCTGACACCGGAATTGATCTTCCCTCTTTCCCCCATAAGCTCCATATCAAACTCCTGGAGACTCTGGAAGAGGCAAACACTGAATGACAGGGGAAGATAAGGGGTTAGGAGTTCTGCAGCAGTAAAGGGGGGGGAGTAGAGGAGATACTGATTTCAATTAAAATCACCCTCAAGTAGCTGTATGAGGCGCAGAAGAAACAAAGATGCTGAATGTATTATGTTCACTCTTAAAACACTTTGGCTCTTTCGTGGACCCAATTCTTGTGTTATTCGTGTTGGGTATATATTAAGGGTTACTTTTTGGAGCAACACAATTTTTTTTGGGTTATAGTGGTTTAATTATATTCCAATTTATATTTTTTTTCTTCCTGAGGATTTTTTTCATCAAAAAAAGAAAAAAAACTTGGAGTTCAGTTAAGACAACCCAACTTTGACAAATTTTAACTGTGAAGTTTTTAGTGTAGGTGCTTATCAGGGAAAATTATTATTTTTAAACTGTTGATAAGTGGAACACGAGTTTTTAGTTGTTGTTTTTTTTATCCCCTATAGCTTGCTAAAGAGATACCTAAAGTAAATCCTTTCCGCAAAGATATATTTTGGTTCAAATGATTGGTTAGATTTTTACTGTCATCTTATTAAAACATATGTACAACAGAAGAAAACATAGTGTAACCTTGCATAAACAGGTAACACATGCATATCTCTTTTGCTCACTTAATACATTTTATTGGAATACAATAGTACAACTTCGGAAAACAGTGAGCTGGGCCGTTGTTCAAATTTGAAAATTGTTTTCATGTGTTTTAGTTTCAGCAGGATTGTGTCAGGAAGGGGATGAAATTCTCTCTGATCCATGTGTGCAGATCAGTAAAAACTGATTTGCTGTGGCGACCACTGACTGGATACACCAAAAGTTGAGCAAAAGTTAACTTTGTGGAGCTGTGGACATGTTATAACTAAATTATTTTAATAATGAGAATTATTCACTTATGTTGAATGATCAGTTAACGAAATAAGTACTTATACTGAGTTGTTAAAGGACAAATAGGAATAATTGAAACAAAAAACTGTTCAAGAATATCTATTTTCTTATCACCAGCAGGTTAGGCAAAGTATAGTGAGAAAAGAACTTTGAATTTCCCTCATTTGAGTTAGTGTGCAGAATGATTCCAACAAGAACTAGGAAAATGACTGAGATGAGAAGAGTTTAGACAATTGTGCTCTGATCTAATTTTGTAATTTAACTCAGCTCTGCCAATTCAAATATTGTTCCTAATTATATTTTTTTTTTTATTATTATTACAATTTAGATGATTACAAAAGAAAGTGAAAGGGTTTTTCAGACATTCCATAAACCAAAAAAAAATAATTTAAATGGAGAAATGTATATTGTGAGATAGCTCCTTCAAACAAAACAAAATCTACAATGACGGATAGTAGTTATATGGGATTTCATGATGGAAGAATGGAGAACCTTCTCTTAAAGCACACCAGCTTAACTCTTAAAATTCAAAAATTTTTTTAAAAAAAGTGTTTCAATGGCTTCTTGGGCAAAAAAATATCCAAATATAAATGGTAAATGGCGTAAATTTACATAGCTGTTTACTACCTTCTATGAAGACCCAAAGTGCTGCATATTCACCCATTCACACACTGATAGCAGTTAGCAAAGTAAAACTATTATTTAACGAAAGCTTGGCAAGTCCAAAAGGTTTTACATTTTTCCACTGTTACACATATGTCACCTTTGGCTTTTTTAGTTCTACAATTCTAAATTAGTATTTAAAATGTTAAAGTATTGAGTAAAGCGTAAACTTCCTCATTACTTTGCCTCTCCAAAGCCAGAGCTCTAAGGACCCTGGTTTCTTTACCAATCACTCAGATGAACAAGAGATTTTTCCAAACTCTCCAATCTTTTTTGTATGAATTTAAATAATAAAAAGACACAACTAAATCAGTCCACAAAAAAATGTTAATAAATGCAACAAGTATGCTGTGTCATCGTTGACTTCTCAGAGAGAATATCTTTCACAGTGACAAAAAATACCCTCTTTGGCTGGTCTTTCTGCATCTGCTTTCCAACATTCAGCACTTCATCTAGTTTTCTGTCAGTTTATGCCACTCTAATATTTTGTTTTCACAGGCTGCTTCAACCATATTTAGCCGCCTCCCCTGCTTGGGTCTGACGCAGTCTTTCATGCTAAACTTAAAACTTCACCTTTTGTTTAATTACAGGAAAATTTGGCTGTGTTGTCCCACCATCTATTAAATGTTAAGTTCAGGCTCTATTTTCTGGTGGAATGATCTTCTGAAAACAATCAGAGCACCAGTGTTTATTTTTTTAGAAACTGTTTGCAGAAACCTCTGCTAAATGCAGGGGAGCAAGGGGGAAAGTGATCCCCACAGCAAAAAGGTTTAAAGGGGCCCTACCATGAAAGGTTTACTTTTTGTGGTTTTAGAGATAGTTTACAGTTCATTCCTCCTTATAAAGAACCCCATAACAGCACTTTGATCCGTTCATGCATTTAAGAGTAATCCTCTAAAAACCTGTACAATTTGCAGCTGCCCCTCCCATACCCACGAAAACGAGTGGTAAGAAACATGCTGACCTAAGACCGTTGCCAACCAGGAGGAATCTGTGCTGCAAGCTCCGCCCCCAGACTACACAAACACACCCCCATCTTCTCCGTGGAGCTGTGGTGCTAATGTAGTTCTCCCCTGTCGCCAGAATCTGTCTCTTGGCAGAAGAAAACTACCTTCCTGTACCAGGAACTGCTCCCAGACCCAATTTTCAATGTAGTCTTGCTTCTTTTCCAATTGAACCAAACTTCTGTTCACTCTGAGATTCCTCAGTTTGAATATGAAACGAACCGAGAGCGGAATAACTGACCCAAAACAGCCACCGTACCTGACAGTCATGTGATGTAAACATGTTACAAATTAGGTGATCGGTGAGCATTGTAGAGCATTAATTGTCATGTTATCCGAGGAAAGGAAATAATTGTTTGAACTGTTTACTTGATAGAATGTTTATTTTAACACAACTGAAAAAATGTATAACTCTCTTTTCTGTGTCTCCTACGTGGCGTGCAGCGGCTGCTGCCGTGAAAGCTCTATTATAGTTTCAACAAAATTCTCTTAAAAACAAACTATAAAACCACAACGCTGAGACACAAAACTCATTCAAATGTGGTCGCATGAATTACTGCTCGATAAAACATTCTAACATGATCCACATTGATTCTACAGGCGTTAATTCTTCTGCAGGATTCTTCAAACCAGCAGTAAAAGTGTTGAATCTGGCCTTCAGACTCTCAAAATCCATCAACAAAATAAAAAGTTTGAAAAAGGGAAAAATCCAGACAAGATTTTGCAGACCGCAGTGCGGCCATCTTTCTTATAGTTTTGTTTACAAATTTTGTTTACGCTGGAGAGGATGATGTCGTGAAATGGGCGGGACCGCAAGGAGCAAAAGGCGGAGGCTCAGAAATCAAGTCGTTTCACTTCAGAATATTAAAACGGGCCATAAAAATGACTCATATTTCATAAATAATATTTTTTGTGTTCCCAATGTAATACATGATCATATATATGGATATAGTTCACTCTGAAAGGCTGAAGAAAATCATGGTAGGACCCCTTCAAAGGGAAGCACAGTTATGAAAAATGCAAAAAGAAAAGGGGCAGTCTGAGTTGGGGAGGTGTGGCTTGGATCTGTGATTGATAGTGACAGTGAGGTTAATTTGAGGTAATTTAGTCATTCTGCATCTTCAATATGGAGAGTTTTACAGAGCAAAGTGATGTCAGTTTCACCACAGAACTATCTGTGAAGGTTGAGAATTTTTCTCCTCCACCTTCTCTGAAGGCAGTTGCTCATGGTCCAGACCAAGTGGACCCCTGTCTGGTAAAATAATGCTAGCATCATAGCTAATAAAGACTAACGTATTAAGCAAACAATCCAGAGTGAAACGTTTATTGCAAGGATGGAGTTTGCTGCCAATTGCACTCAACCGCTGTTGCCTAATTCAAAGTCCACTGGAAAGTTGTGCAAGCCAGTACATTTTTGACAACCGAAGGCAATACATCCACGAGTCATGCTAAAGCTAATAACCGACACTACAGAATCAAAGATGGGCGGGGCTTTTATACTGGAGCTACAGAGCATGATGACATAAAACCTCTGAAATGAGGTGAGACTTACATCAATTGATTAATCACAAAATGCAACTCTATTACCTTGTTTTAACCTGCAAGGGGCAGCACACAGACTGTTTTAAACTGTAATTTCAGGAATTAAACTTTTTTTTTTTTTCATCATCAATGTGGCAAGGACCAACGACAGCCAAAAAAAAAGTTGATTCAGTGTTTGGCTACCTTTTAGGTCCTATCTTCCCCCCAATATATGAGTCAATGTTAGTATAATTAATTAATTATTGCCAAGGTTTGCAGAAGCTTTAAAGTAAAATGTCTTCAGCTCCCCCATATAAAATGTTCTTGCTCCACCACAGGCTAAATGACTAAATGTGAGTCTAAATATCACAATTTCATCATCTGACTGAGTGAGTTTAGTCTTGAAGCTTGCAGCTTATAGCTAACATCTTAAAAGTGGTGAGCTTTGGCTTCAGTGTAAGAGCTGTATAGAAGATGTAGAGGAAAGGTTTGGATGAAGTTGGGGGGGTTGCACAAAGGGCACTGGGAAAAGTCTGAAAAGAAACATGATAATTTGCAGGTTAGCCATTTTGAAGAGCTTGGATGGCCTGATACCCTTGGTAAACACCCAGGAGCATCAAAGACCAGAGCAGAGGGGGAAGAAGTCATTCTGAAGGAAGATGATTCAAATTTAATAAGAAAAGGTTCTAATTGCCCCCATAACCCCTCACCCCCTGTTCAAAGCCAAACTCTAATTACGGTGAGAATACAGTGCACTGTCACCCAATATTAAGTTGTTGAGGAGCAGGCCGAGATAATCGATAAACACTTTAGTGTGCAGGGGGGAGATGCAGGGAAGACTGAGAAAAGAAAATGAAAAAAGTAACATGCCCTTTCCATTCAGTGGGAACCGGCAGCATCCAAAGCCCTCCAAGGCTCATAAGAGCGCCGTTAGGATGGTCAAAGAATGATTGCAGAGCAATAATCCTGAGCGCACCTACCCAGCTCCCCCCCATGGAAGCGCACAAATTCTATCCAATGCAACAGCGAAGCACACATATACGCATGTTTGCATGAATATACAGCACAATGTGGAGACCCCCTCATCCCCGTGGGCTTCCTGAGCACCCGTGCATCTAAGAGGAAAGGTGAACACGGTCACCCTAATTACAGGGGCCCCAGCTCTCACACACAAACTCACCAGGCATAACTAAAGACAGGCCAATTAGGGCGAGAGGGAGATAAGGGAAGTTTTATTTGTATACTAATTAAGCCCCTGATGAAATTCAAAAGGGAGGTGGTGAAGAGGATTGGGAGAGGGAGCGGACGGGTAATTGTGTGTTAGAGAAAGGTTGCTTTAGTTGCGGTTATCTGAGAAGCACAGCCTTGAGATAGTTCCCTGCTAATCCTGTGCTGAGCCCTGGCACTGCACTGCAAGGTCTCTCATAATTTGATCTGTTAACAGCAGTCTCCGGCAGCGAGATCATCAGCAGCTTTTAATGTCTTGGTCATTGTTTTGGCTCTTTGTGAAATATGTTTGTTATTCAGAGTAGAAAAAAAATATGTTGATAATCAGCTGTACTAAAGGTTTACAACAACAAAAATGAACTGAAATAAGTTGGTACAAAAGCAGCAAGTGGGCATTGCGTTTAATTAGGACTTTCCTCACTTATTCTTACATTTGCATTTATTAAGGTGGCATCCACAACATCACAAAATTTTAACATCTCACTAACATAGATTTTATACAGAAAATATTTTACATTTTAGAGATGTCAGTGTTCATTTTGAAGTTTTCACCCTTTACATTTTTAGATTATTGTAACATTTTTCAAATTACTGACGACAGTTTTTTTGTATTGCCCGACCATTTTTGCCACAAAATTTTACACTTCTTTCAATTCTTTTTTTATAATATTAACAAACTGTCCATCTGGAAAAATCTCAGTTTATTTTCAGCACAAACAGGTTTTTTCTTTATTTAACTAGGTACTGGTTGGGTCATCATCCAAACATCTTTTTTGCATACGTTTCTTTTTCTTTAAAGACCAACTTCAATGAACATGGTGTTTTATGTGTTTTTAACATGTTCCTGTGGCGTTTTTCTGATGATGGAGGGCATATATTAAGAAAGTTGAGCTTAAAATCATGTTTCTGGTTATTTTATTATCCAAACAATTGTGAATCAGGAGCAAACAGAAAAACAGCAATTGGAGAAAGTTTGTAGCAGTGACGTAGAAGCAACAATCCCCGAGCCACAAGCTCCCTGCTCTTCTCCATTCTGATGCATCCACTTGCAGACAAATTGATCCATGTACGTCTATGTTTTCCTCCTCAGAGCAGGCATCTAGCTTAAAAATGCAGCTCCAAAATTGGTCGCCATTTTTGTTGCACCGGTAGTGTCAGGTTGGGGGTGTGAGGGGCTGGAAGACAGTGGGTGATTGGAACCATAAATAGGCTTACTCCGTGCCAACAATCTCAATTACAACTTAGAGGCAAATGTCTGATGAACTAACTCCGCCCTGCAACTACTGTCCTAGAAAACAGCTGTTTTTTTGTGCTTTGTCTAATAATGGTATAATCATAATTAAAAGACCACTGGGAACAATTTAAAAAAAATTGTCAGAGTAGAACTTACATTTTCATTTTTTTAATTTCACACTGTTGTTTCTTCCACCATTTAAAAATATTTATTTTCACTTACTTTCTAATATAAATTAATTGAGTTGATTTGTTTTTTGAGCACCAACAGTAAACTTGTTTCTTTTCATCAGAACTGATGTTTTTCCAGGAAGGGTTGAACTTTTATTCTTTTCCCCACCTGTCCAGAGTGAGAAGTAACAGACTGCTCATGAGGCAGGATATGAAGGTTTTATCCTTAGGGCAAAAGGGTAGATTTCTGGCATCTTAGGGTCAAAGAACAAGCAGTGACTGTTGTTTGAGTTTGTTTCAGTTCCAAACGTCCATAGTTTTCAAAATGCTGTTGGGATTGTTGGAAAGGTGTTTTTACAGAGGTTGTATTGTCTTTAGTGGAGGATGTAAACACTCAGGTGGGTGATGACAGTAGAACCTGGAAGGGCACGATACTGTGGTCATGTGATTGTGATTAACCATTTGCTGGTCAGCTGTTTAGATGTTCATAATCAGTGTCTCGTGTCTAAACCACACAACCCCAGTGTTCTCCCCTCAGTTTTCTCCACACATTCTCAGTCCCAACTTGTCATATATAGACATGGTTCGGGCCTCTTTCCTTGCCACTTTATGATGTTTTATGCATCCAAAGTCGTATTCTTTTGACGTGTTGGCTGTTCCCATTAAATCACGGGTCTCCTACCCTACAGACACATAACTGGATGTGGAACTGGTACCAGGTTCAGGTGAGGGTACTTGTATCAGTCTAGTCTGCGTCCCGAGGGTTGGGGACCCCCGATTTGCGTATGCATTTTTGCCCTGTCTGTGGCCCGGTAGTAAGTGGCCCTCGGACCAGGTTGGGAACCCGGGATTTAATAGGAACAGTAAGCACGTCAAAGACGACGAGTTGGGGACACCTAAAACGTCAAAAAGGGTCACAGAGGGAGACTGAACCATACGCCATATATGACGAGTTGGGTTTGTTCACATCTTTTTCTTGCTGATACTCCTTCCCACATCATCCCTGACACCTTTCCCCAACTACCTCAACCTCCTCACACACACATCTTCACTTCTGCTCCTCACTCCAGACAGTTGACTCCAAGTATCTTCTACCTTCATTACCCTTGTACTCTATGCCCTCACAGTTCCACTTGGGCCCCTCTTTTTCCCAAACGGGTATTCTGTCTTTCCATGGCAAACCTTTACTCCTCTCCTTTTACAGAGCAAACCTCCTCTTTTCCTTCATCTGCTCTTGCCACAGATGACAATGTCATTTGCAAACATGGCAGTCCATAGGGACTTCTGTCTAACGTAATTTGTCAACCTGTCCATCACTGCACAGAGACCAAGAAGGGGGTCAGAATGAAATATGATCTGCAGTTTTTATTCAGTTCTGCTTAAGAAACCACTGATCAGAAACATTTAGCAATGCTTTTACCACTGTGTCCTGCACATGTTGTATCGTCTGTGTGCTCAGTGGAGAAGTGGTTAGCACTCTTATTTCGTAGCAAGAAAGTCCTGGTTTGAATCCTGTGTGAAGTTTGTCATTTACGTTACAGAATGACAATTTTTAGGATTTGGACTTAAGAGTTAAAGACATTGTGAAGCTTAAATGGGGTTTTCAGACATTTTTTACATTTTGTTTTAATATAACAGTTCAGGAAATTATTCTCAAAGGTCCAATTAGTTAAATAAAATGAAAAAAAAAACATTGCTAAAATGAATCTGATAAAAGATGGTGAAGAGTGATAACATTCGACTGTGGCCATTTGTGTGTTGTGGATTCTGAAGCAAGGGGAGAAGCATCGGGGGAAGATCTGAATAATTCATCCTTGTTAAACCCATTAAAGATATCCATGTGGACACTTTTTTGATGTTAAAGACAGTGTATGATCTCTGGGTGCTTTCAGACTGTATCTGGTGTTACTTATGGTGTCTGTTTTCCCCTGAAGCGACAAAGATCAACTGGCGTTTTGTGTTAATTTTGTATAAGTACACAGTGGAGGGGTCTTCACAGAGCTGGCAGGCTAGCACTCCCTGTCAGCATTTTAAAGCCCTGAATGATGCCTGAGCAAGGTCGCCACAAATCTGAAGAAGTTATTTAGCGAAACTCTCATGAAAAGATGTTTCTGCATGCAACGCCACGTACTTCTTCTGTCAAACAGCATTGAGTCACCAGCGCAGGGTTTAAAGTCTTACCTCGCTGAAAAAAACACACAACAAACTTTGATTTTGAAAAGAGTATGACTTTAAATTGCTTCACACTTTGTTATTGATTCATTTGAAATTTATGTTGTTTACTGATGTTCTGCATATGTGGTTTTCAGCATAATCCCCCCCCCCTAAAAAAAAAAAAAGATGTATAAATACATTCTGAGGTGATGCAAACTCCAGCAACAAGCACAGGCTTGGGATGTATCAGTGAAGCATAAATCATCAAAAATCTCTGAAAAGACTCCCCTGTGTGTTTCAGACAAAGATCCTAGGAGCGATCATTTGAATAAAAGTTGATTCAGTGAAGTGTTTGTGATGGACATACGAGACAAACAAAAAACCTATGCAGGTTCTTTTGGTTTCAGCTTTTCTTTTTTTTTATTCTCTTTAATTCCCATCAGTAAGTTTTTGAGCATCTGAGGCAGAATTCAGTCAATTTTAAATGCCAAGCAACAAACTAACGCAAGTCAGAAGGCATAGGTAGCAGGTGGTTGGAACAATTCTCAATCATAAATTTCTAGTTGTGGTTTGAATCCATCGGGGGGATGGAGATACATCAGAGCGAACCCACGACCTAGTAGCAATTCCTTTAGCAGTTAATAGCCAGAGGCCACATAAGGAGGGCTCTGGAGAGCTTTCCGCACAAAACCCAACGAAAGGCCCCACACAGAAAAACTGCAAGAGAAGCATAATAAAGATAATTAGCAATGAGACCACTAGCCCCACACCACCATAAGCCCTGTGTACCCAGAATATCTCATCGCTCTCATATTCAAACTGTGCTCAACTCACCCGCTTCTCGACCAAATGTGCTTTTTGCTGCTGTTGGACAGCGTCAGAGGCACATCAGTTTAATTGCTTGGTTGCTATACAAAGAAACAGTCCTTCCCTTATATTGTTTCATTTCTTTTGTTGTGCTGATTGTGTAGTAAAATCTGGATCTTAAACTTAAAAGGTGTACCACTTTACCTGCACGACATCCTTTAGTTGTGCAAATGAAGATGATAAAAGTAATGACCTGCAATCTTAAAAAAAAAACCATGATCTATTTTAATTGTTCATTTTCAAATTGGAATATTTAAGCATTTTATTTCAAATATTTATATAGCTTAGTTTAAAAAAATGCATTGTACCCACACACCTTTCCAATTAAATTTCATGCTGAAAAATGACCCACGTCCCCCTGCTTTAACGAACCATAAGTAAAAATCTCCAGTTTCTGAAGGAGCCTGTTCTCTCGTGTTAATCAACCTATTACTGGATGCACAACAGTTCACCATGATCCCAGCCCCTTTAGCCATGTTACTCCAGCCTGAAACAAGGCAGTGTAATTTAGAATGCATTTCAGGGTAATTAAAAATTCTCAGGCACAATTACTTATTCCCCCAGTGGGGCTGCCTCAGACAGAAAGGAGTGTTATGAGTTTACGGCCTTGACATGGAAAACATGTCCTGCCTATCTGCTTCGTGCTCTGTTCAAGGCTCTGGTTGTTAATTGTGGCTAAATGTGATAAATAAAATTACCAGAGCTTCTAATGCTAATTAGTGTTAGAGATAATATTTATGATTTCATAAGCACATATTTCTCTAAAGGCTCGGGCTTGTGCCCCCCATCCATCGGTCATAGGCTGTCTTAGATGTTATACATCTTTGGGGAGAAGAAAGGCCAAAAGAGGGGGCAGAGGAATCACAGGCAGTAAATACCAATAGTACTTAGTGGGTACTTTGGGAACAGTAGTATTTCAAGCAATTTATTGCAGTAGGTTACTAAAGAAAACACAATCCTAAAGCACAAATACGTTAAATTAGAGACAGAAAATCTACACTGAAATGTGATGTTTTCAACACTTATCTGGTAAGCATGTTGTAGTGTAGAGGTTTTGGTAATTATCGCGGTATGAAAGTCAGGGGACAAGCAGAACTGAACAATTTTTCTTGATTTTTTTAGCTTTTTTTTACTAAGCGAGCATGATTTTGTTTGAGTCAAGCTATGTTATTTGAATAGTGTGGATGATCTATAAATAAGAAGCAGAATTATGCACAAAATTGCAGGTTTTGTAATGGGTTTTTATTTTATTTTTTAGATCTTTTTTTTTTCTTGCTGCCATATATTTAACATTAATGAATGCATCATAATGGTCCAAATCACAGCCAAAAACACAACATTTGTTTTATGCTTCAACTCTAACAATAATTTACTCATCTGACTTATTTCACATCATAATTGCGGGGCTCCACTCCCCAAAGTGAATCAACATGCCAATCTCAATTTAGAGGTTGAAGTTTAATTTAAATAATATTTTGAATGTTTGCATTGCTATTTTAATTATGATTGTCCTTTTTAGGCAAAACCAAGTAACGTGTGTTGTTTTCTAAGACATAGTTTGTGCATAGCAGCACAAGTTCATTAGAAAATCAAAGCTGAGTTCTGGGCAGAACTGTTGGCGCAGAAGTAAGCCTCTACTGTCCACTGATATCCCACCCTCCCTTTGTTTACATGCCCAGCCACCAGCTTACAGCCCTTCACAACTAACATTACTGCTGCAACAGAATCAGTGAGCAATATCGCAGCTATCCAGCCGTACAGTATTGAGTCAGAGGCCAGCTAAGAAGAGAAAACTGAAGACAGTAGGTGCATTTCCATTACACATATACCCAAAAAGTTATCAAATTTTTTGAAATGTCTAGAAAAAACAATATTTCGCAAATTACACTGTATCCATTAAATCATAATTATGTAAATAAACGCAAACCAACTTATGCGATTTGTTTTTTAAAAAGATTGCAGCAGATGTGAACAATACTTACAGCAGATAAATTTAAATTTCTGCGGCAACACTAGCACTCATTATCTATCAAAGGAGATGTCAGCATCTTATTCAGGCCATAGGGGCAGTGAGCTACGTGGGAATGGCTGTGGATGAAGAGATTTTGGGAAATTGTGGAGCCGTGGATCCGACAATTTTAGCTCAACTTTTAACGAGCTGTGTGATGCTGTGGAACCTCTTGTGGAGTGGTATCCGGTTGTTGGTCACATGACTGATTTAATTCTAAGTGTTTCTATTACAGTTTTGCAAAATATGTCAATTTTGATACACCTCAAAAACCTCCTACTCCGAGTGCAAGAATTTATTCTTGATAAATTCAAATTTTTTTTAATTGTCATCAGGCAAATTTGTTATCGCAAATGCAATTTGTGCAATTCCCCTATACCCAATGGAAGCAAAGCATCTATTCGTCTGCAAGTGGATACTTCAGAATGGAGCAGAGTTTAGCTCGGTCATTTCAGTTTCTGTATCACAACTGAGCGCTTTAACAGACTGTTTTAATCTTAAATTAATTTATAAATGCCCTCCATCATGAGAAAAATGCTACAAAAATAGAGATTGTGCAGATGTTGAAGATCACTAGTAACGTCCAAATCAGTCATCGCCATGTGGGGAGCAGGTTAGCCCAGCTGCAGCTGCGCAGGCGGCTGCAGGTCAGTGATCCAGCGGTTGTTGTCAAATTCATCAGTGATCATGGGAGGAGACCGTCTACACAGTTACAGAATGATACATGAGAGGTGCAGCCTGGAAGAACTGCATGCCACTTGAGACTTGGTCTTTTATCATAGATAAAGATTTTGTTATATGGAGAAAGCAGAAAAAAAAGCAAGGAAGTCTGTTCTTGGCTTTAAAACACTTTTAGTTATTCAATGTTTAAATTTGACCAGGGGTCTACAACCTTTCATGTTAACAGAGCCATTTGGTCCAGTTTCTTGCTGACCAAAAACCAGTGAAAGCCACAAAGACCCTCTTTAACATTTGGACAAATGTACTTTATTTATGGTTTTGTGACCATTAATCCATGAACTTATCAAGTATATATTTTGAATATTTACAATATTTATTGCTTTAAAATGTCATATTTTCCTCTAATTACCTATTTCAATGTATTTTACATTTGATAGAATCACATACAAGGTCCTTTCAAAATAAAATACACCCATTATCAATTAGGATCCTTCATTTGGAGCAGATTTACTTGAATTAAAAATATAAGACAGTCAAAGATGTCATTATGAATGTGGTGCATGTGGTGAATGTGGTCATCCTTTTCGCCTTTTAATGTTGAATATAAACATAGTTTTTTTTTAAAAATCCACACATGTAAATGGAATAAGATCAAAACTTAACTAAAAACTAGTTGTTGTTTTTTTTTTCTCCAGAGCCAATTAAAAGAGCCTCATGTGGCTCTGGAGTCTCAAGTTGCAAACCATGGACCAGACCCAGACCTTAACTGGGTTGTCTAGTCTCAGTGCTGGTCTTTATTTTTTTTTATCAGAACCCATTTTGGCCCAAATTAGACCAAATATAGATTTGCTGCCATTGTCATTACTATTCCTTACATTTTGAGTTGATCTTAGAAGTTAAGTGTGAAGGACACAAATAAAAAAAACAAATGAGGGTGTGATATTTTAGGGCCATTCCTGCTTCAACATTTTTATTGAAAATCCCTGCTTATGCATATTAAGTTACATAAAAATAGCAGAATTGGTGAACTCAAACAAATATTTCTTCATGTCAAACAACCATCAGTGTTAGAAATTCAGATATACCATTTAAATGTGATTTGCACGTGACATCAGTCATGCACATATTTAACTTGTTAGATAACTTTTCACTGTGGAAAAATTCTCTCCTATAGGATCCTAAACTCAGTTTTAAGGCTCGCTCCACTGAGGTTTTCCACCACTTTGTTGCCTGCAGTATTTTACCGACATTCCATTGACAGGAACCACTTCCTCCTGCTTGCCCAGCACACAGGCATTGTGAAGCACTTCAGCTGCTTTTTAACATCACAACATGCTGGTACCAGTGGCTCACTGGTCTGACTATTGATCCAAGTCACCACATCAAGGTGAGCATCAGTGCAACAGAGTCCATTGTGGGACCTCATCCTGAAAGAGTAGAGCTGTCCACAGCTCTAGGCGATGCCCAGAAGAGTGACAAGTGCTGAAACCACTTCAAGGCGGGTAACAGTGCCCTCAGCCCTTTCTAGTCTTTGCTTCAAAGCAGAAAGCAGCCGCTGGCAGTTCACCCCCCCCCCTTTTTTTTTTTACCCCTCCCTCTACCCCCTCTTGGGTAGCTGGTCCTATCCTACTCTCCGAGGGCCGTCAATGTCAAAGCATGAGTGAGTCCAGTCAAAGCTAGTGCGCTCCCCTCCCCACCCCACCCCACACAAACACCCTTGCTCGCTCACACACACGTGCACACACTTGTGTTCTGTCTTTTTTTCCTTTAAGTTTTCTTTTTCCCTCTGATGCACAGGTCCCATCCCCTCTGCATGACTGGCCCTCACTGACAAGTGGAAATCACAGATATCCCACCAGCAAAAGATAGAGAGTGAAGAAGACTTCAGAGGCTTGTACCCTGCAGCTATGAGTGTCCTGAACTCACCGGAATGAAGACACCAGGAACAACTTCTTCACTTTATTCTATATCACTCGGCAAAGGGCACACTCACAAACATGTGGGGGAGTTTATCCGTCTATCTATTTGAAAAGTTGTTGATAGAAAAAAAAAATTCTAATGATGATAAACTTTACTTTGCTGAAGGGGACCTCAGACTTTGCCCCGTGGTCATGACAGCTCTCATTTTTTTCCCTCTTCTCTCTTTCAGTAAACTCAGCCAGTTTCCCATATTTTGATTGAGTTTCTCATTTCGGAGATGTACCTGGCAGCCAGACTTGTTTATGCCGAGGCTGATCACTCTGCTGGCTTCTGTATGAAACAGTAAGTGTTGGGAGGAAAAAAAAAAGGCAGAAGGGAAATATGGAGAGACCAATCACTCATACTCATATCTCCTCCAGTCTTTTCTCATTGATTTTGCATGCTTTCATTAACAGTCTGACTGACCCAGGTAAAAGTGTTTTGCTTTGTCTCCCTCTACAGCTCAGATTTTATGGTTTGGTTGATGAAACGAAGTGTCAGTCAAAAAACTATTTTAAAGGAAATAAATGAATAGATGTGGCCTAAAATAATGCTTGACGTCATTTTTGTTAACTTAAATGGTGCCTGTTTAGGCTGTGCTCTCAATTTGGAAGCTTCAACCTAATGCCACCTCAAATGGGTTATTATTAGAGGTGAAGGAAAAAATCGATTCAATGATGTATGACAATATTTCGTTTGCCAGTAATTGTATCGATTTAAAATACTGACAGGACAATATTTAATTAATTATTCATAAGAATCCTTAAACTCCCAACAACTAGTTGGCAGCACAGCACACTGAGCAGCTCTACACCACACCAGAACAACACCGGGTTGTGTTAAATGTTCGATACACTTCGCGGTTTTTGTTGTCATGAGACATGTACCTCTTAGTTTTTACTTGGGATTGGTACCAAACCGAAACTCTCCGGCACGCTGAAAAATGGATGTATCGCGATACGTATCGTATTGCCGACTCTTACCAATACACTCTTGTTAATATAGGGCTTTAACAATTCATTTTACCAATGCTTTGATTCATATACTAATTGACAATACGATTCCTAGTCAATATTGGTTGATTTAAACGACCCAAATCACTAACCTAAAATTGATCCGGGACATTCTCAGTCAAAAACTTCAACTCGTGTGACACAGAGATGAAAACCTGGCACTGAACAGTGCTGGTGAAGTTTTCAAAATTCTTTTTATTTATCAGTAGATTTTCAAGAATTAATGTCAAATCCATTCACATTTTAGTTTTATAAAGTTTAGCCCACTGTTGTTTTTCAATATCAATGAAACATTATTAGGACATTCTACTACAATGTATGGTCACATCTTTGTAAAATTCAGTGTCCCCACACATTTGACTGGAATGATGTTTTTTTTTTTTTTTTTTTTTTTTTTTTTGCCGCCATCACGTACGTTGCACACTGGGATGTCCCTTTTTTACATTATAGTAGAATAAACCTACTTTGCTTCAGTCCAGATGATATTTTTGCAGTATTGATTATGATTGATTCGATTCCTCATACAGGTCAATCTGTTTGGATTGCAGGAAAACAAATCGATTAATAGATTAAATCAATGTTAATACAAAAATTGACTTTTCATAATGAGAGACATTTTTACCTTCATATATCAGATTTTCCAAGCTTCTTTAATGGATTAATGCAAATGGACTGCATGTGAATTTAGTTGATTTCTCAAAACTCTTGAGAATTTATAAGCCGATATCACATATCTTGGAGTTTTTAATTCCATTTAACGAGAATGTGGTGTTTTTTCACGACAACAGTGGCTGTTGAGTCTACTGAACGAAAGTGAGACAAAGAGACTAAGAGAAGGTGGGGGGGGGACTGAAGAGAGAGCAGGAAAGAGAGCAAGCAGTGCTTGTTGGACCCTGACTGCGTGCGAGGCCTCAATTATTCATGCGGCAGTGCACATGTCAAGAGCTCACAGACAAGCACAACAGCAAAGCCGAGTGCAAATCAAACAGCGCATCTGTGGGCAATGCCCACAATGCACCTGGAGGAACACACCTCGGCCCATTTCTCTGTTGTTCTTGGATAAACAGAGAACAAGGCTACCTGAGCGCTGCCTGATTCTCCTCAAGAGCCAGGAGGTGCTGGAGGAGTCTTTGTTTGTTTTTCCCACTTTGTTTACTGGCTTTTTATCCTTTTTTTCTGTTGGCAGCAATCTCTGTGCCGATGGGTCCCAATGTTTCATGGCTCATTAGCCTGCTGCTTTATTCACTTTACTTCTTGTCGCTGTCTTTGTATTTTTTAAAATCTATTACATTCTTTTACTCATCCCCTCAAGTTGTCTACAGTGACTATGCCTAAGGTCTGTCTCAAGAACTGGAGGTTAACGGTTGGATCAACACTTCTATTCTCGTTTTGTCTGAATATATCGACCACTGCTTTGCTGTCCACTCTGGTTCTTCTCTCCCTATTTTCCCTAGATTGCTCCTGCAGATCTTTTTTGGTATTTTTAGTGTTGGTTCTGTGCTGCAAAACACGTACTTTCAGTTATACAACCATTTAGACAATCTACTGGTGAGGCTGTATTTGATTAAAGTCGCATGGTCAACTTACAGTGCATACATGAAACTTTGGTTTCTCATTTTCATGACATTTTTGTAGCTGGAGTCTAATAAAATCCTGAATTAAAAAAAAAGTGAAATTTCCTCAACTTCTATTGAAATATTGTATTTTTAAAATTCCTTTTCTTTTCTAATTGATTGAGACAGAACAACCATATCATATATTATTTTTCTGAGCAGCCAACTGACCATTTAGAGAGCATCAAATATTCTCTTCATACTGCTAACAATAGTCTAAGCAACCTCAAAGTTATGAGTCACCACCAAGCTTGCCCAGTGGTGTGGAACTAAGCATCCCGTTTGATTGGCTCCCTGCTGCTGCCGAATGGAAGCACTGACAGGTGACCTTAGGTCTGCATCAGTCATCAGGCATGCTGGACTCTGGGACATCTGCCCACATCTATGGGAGAGGGGTAAAAGCACTGCACCAGCAGTTTTAAAATGCCTGAAAGGCTTTTGTTTGTGGAGCTGTAACTAATACATATACATGTCTTTGCACTGTAATGCCAAATAGTTCACTACAGTTCAGTATCCAGCTACAGTTTAATCTAAACATTTAACTCATTTTCAAATTTTTTTTCATCTAAAAGTCAACTTCTCTCACCAGCTGTATAGACTGCTGTTGTAAATTATCTTGTATCGTGAAAGTCACTTTCAAACTCCAATATATTGCAAAAAAAAACCTTCAAAAGTGACCCCTCTGTCACACCGCTGCTCCGAACAAGTTGCGCATATTGCAAGGATGTAAAATTGGTTGTACGTAAATAAGTTGTGGCCTTTCACGTGAAATTTGTCACAGATGCATCACAAATTAATCACATTAAAACCCCTGAAGAAGTACATATAAACCACACAAGGAACACGAAAACCGCACTTCATTTAATTTCTTCACTTCTGCATTCAGAGTACTGGGCAGTAATCATATTGTGTCAGCATACGCTGTTGAGCCTCATGATTCATGATGCAATTAAACAGTTGGAATCCCATAGTCTGGACCAGTTCTGAGTCAACCCCACTTCACACTGCCTCTGCGTACAATCTGCACATTGTCCAACAAGGAAATTTTGGTCTTTTGTGATATATGCGTGTTAAGTAATGGATTCGGGTTTCTTTCGTTAGTCATTTGTTGTGTGTGCAGATGTCCGTTGAGGATCTCGGCTGATGGGTCTTAAACATTAATGCGATTTTTAGCCCGTTCAAAATTTTTGGTCTCATGAGAATTTCGTGGTTTATGCGTACTTTCTTTACAAAGTTTATATGCAATACTTAGGTACATCTTACGCAATTGCTCCCAATTTCTACAAGAAGCATAATCAAATTTGTGGCTTTCCACAACTGCTCCACATATGTCCACGAATGTCTAGTGGACTTTTCACGCATGTATCATCAATTTATAACTTTTATAACTAATGAATTGCTTATAAACAGCCCAATAATCCTGCACAGATGAGTATTTGCATATTTATTGGATAAAAAACTATGTAAAACTATGTACATTTTTAAATATATCAAACCAAATTCCCGTAAGGACCCATCGGCCAAATCTTTTGACTGATATCTGCGCAAATCGACAAATGACTAACGCAAGAAACACTTGAATTAGTTATATCAGACATGTATCATGAAAGATCAATATTTCATTCATGGACTAAAAAAAATTGTTTGTAGCAGCAGTGTGGCACAGCCTATACTTCAAATATCACTATCTCCAATTTGTGATGCATTACACAACTTTTTTTTCTTTCTCTTTCATGAAGCATCAAAAATATAAAGATAAACTAAATACAACATCATCTTTTTAATAAAGTAATCTTTGTCAATTTATTTTATTTTAACTGAAGAATATGTGAACATTTCTGTGGTGGATTCCTGAGTTTAACACCAATAAAGAAAAACACATTGTGTTTTAAAGTAGTGCAAGCAACTAAGTACTTGAAATTAAATCCCCAAGTCCTGTCTTACTTTTTTATTTTCAACACTTGCAGAGTCAGAACATCCATCCATCCATGGATTTCCTTAACCAACAGTATCCCTTTTGGGGTCACAGGGCAGTCAGAGTCAACCTGGCTACTCTTGGGCGATTAGAACATTATTAGAACATCCTATCAAACTGTATGGTCACATGTCTGTAAAATTAAAATTGTTTCCATTCATTGGACTGTAATGATGGATTGATCCTTTGTTGCTGGATGTGTGTTGTTCACTGCGATGACACTTGGTCATTTTTACGTAATAGTAAAATAACCCTACTGTACCTTGTATGCAAATGGTATTTTCCAATATCAGTTATAATCAGCTATTTCATTTTTAAATAATTCTATAATGGTATAGGTCAATTCAATTGACATCTTGCCCCAGACAAATCAATCTGGTTGGATCGCAGGAAAAAAATATTTCTTGATTAATCGTCATATTACAAGCAAAATTGAAGATCCACACTGCACTTTAAAATACATTAAAAACTATCAACAAATAGAGAACCTGTGGCTTGTGTATGAAAAGATGAAAATTAAATACAACAAACAAAACAGACACAGATTGTCTCTTTTTGTGTTGTCAAAAAGGACTAGACGCACATGTTAGAAACACAAAACTGAATTAAAACTATTTGGCTCCATGATGCCTAACAGGGAACTTGAATAATTAAATCAAAAGGTAATGAATTTAAAAAAAAGCTTAAAGTAATTTATAAGTATAAGCATCAAGTGACTATTTTAAGACACTATATTGGAATATATAATACTTTTATAATGAGTCACTATCAACACTAATGGGATCAGAAATGACAGAAAATCCCTTCAGAAACTACATTCACACTTTACCATCATTTGACCATTTGAGGCCTCAGACCCGCTCTGTTGTTGCACTACTCAGAAAACAGAGTTGCATTAACACATGCACGCAATCCTTTATTTCCTACATTGTAAAAACAAGTCATTTTAACAAGTAAACACAGTTGGTCACGCTGGTTTGCTATCATGACGGCGGATGCTGGCTCAGGCACTTACTGCCCCGCAAAGGCGGCACTGACTGCTTTATCAGCATGCCATAATTTATGTTGTATTAATTAGGTCCCTGTGGCTGTCGCTGGCTATAACAGCGGCTCATCCCACCGAGGGGGAAAACCGTTGAGAGGAAAAGGAGAAAAAAGACCTCACAGGCAGGCAGTCTCATGGCCTCAGTAATGGCATCAAACTGAGATACAGACATGTCATAATTAATGCTAGTGAATTATTAATGCTATTCTTTCAATATGGTTGCATGCTGTGTGCATTTCTGTGCATATTCTTGTAACGTGTGCATGTTTACTTGCAGCCCCTTGTGATTTTCCAACTAAAATATTCAAACGAAGTCACCTCCTTAACATTTTTGCAGAGGACAAATGTCATTATAGTGAATCTGGGAAAAAAAAAGTCAGCTGCTGGAGGGCCCCAGATCAGATCTCATACTTGCTCATTAGCTCAGGACAAGGTCAGGAGGTCAGGCTGTGGAGAGACGTGGCATGCTGGCACTCTGGTGCACAGGGGCCAACTCACAGGCAGTCCTCAAGGCTTCAATTCTATGTTATTAGCTCACCGTCTGCTGCCGAGGGCTGGTGCAGGTCGCACTCACACACACACCCCCACACACACACGTACTCACACAGCCCGTACGCTGAAGAATACAAAACACAACACATATAGGGAATACTTACCAAACTAAAGAAGAGGTGGGGGTGCTGTGCACACACATAAAATAGAAAAGCTGAGTAGTATTAGCATCCATATTGACAGAGAGGAATCCCATAAGCACCTCGGTTCTCTCCGTACGTCAAATATTCCTCCAGGTGCGGATCATTCGGTTTTATTACCCTGCCTTAAAATTCAATTACACAAGAGATTTAAGTAGAATATTGAAGATTTATGTGCACACTTACTCATCCTTCAACACACGTATATATGTTTTTATTCAACAACAGGATAATAAAGGATAAATAATCAATGAAACAAAAATTACTTTTTAACCTTTTTGTCCTGCTCACTATTTGGGGGGTTGAGACTGTACCTCTTGGGGCAACTGACTGAGTCTAGTTCTACTGAACATCCAGTTGAAAAGTTTTTTTCCGTGGTATTTAGTAAAAACGTTTTTTCAAGACCTTTTCTGTTTATTTTTGCAACAATTCTGCATGAGTGTTTTGTATTTTTATAATAACACACAACTGCATTTTAATCACTGTTACAACAGCTATTGCCATTATTGTTGATATTATCATGTGACCGCCTGATTTAAAAGAATTTTCCCTCCCATGCAATAATTATAATAATAATCAGGTAGCATTTCTTTCTTTGCTTTTATTTATCTTTAGGGATACAAAATGAAGCATCTTCAGAAAAAAACAGTATATCTTGAAATTCTTCAAAGATGTATTTCTGTGTCCAATCAAGTGTACTTAGTGCATTTTGTACAGTATAAAACATCAACATAACTATATGGTAATTTCTAGATATACCTGTAAATAATTTGAAATATTATGTGATGATGTTGTAATGGTGGTTCCAAAATCTCTATAGGTTGATTTATCTAAAACATGGTTAAAGACGATGTCTCGGAATTAAAAATACTGTAACAAAAGTCACTCAACTCAACATCAATCATCATAGGATCGATCAAAGCATTCTGTACACTGTAGCATGCACCGTGCATGAAAGGGTTAAACTGAGTCAAGTGAGAGAAACTTTAAAATGAGTCAATCATAAATCTAAAGAGAAGGATTTACACCCTCAAATCAGCCTTCATGTGTAAATCATGATCAAGCCTGTTGGCCTTCAAGCAAACATGAATGTCTTTGGAGCAAAGGCGTAAAAACAAACTAAGGTTTAAACATTAAACTACTCTAGTTACTGCTGATTTTCGGTAAAAATGAGTAATATTTAAAAAATAAATAGAAACAAATTAAAACAGTTATTATTTTTGTAGTGAATCCTGTCAGCTCAAAATATGCATGACAGATGAAATAAAACTTTTTTTTAGTTTATCTTGTTTTGTTTGTTGCTATTTTTTTAATCAGTTGGTATGGCAGTACTTATAGCAGTAGGAGTAGTAGTAGCTTTTATAATGAAGCCAGCTTATAAGGCATCTTGGTTTCAACCACGGAGATCTTCTTTATTCAGTTTTTGAATGCTTTATACAAATAAAAAAAAACATTTTTAGAAAGTTTCACACCCAGTTGGTTAAATGAATAATGCATTCAAAGCAACAGGGGAATAAATATCGCTTTGAACACACATTACAGAGGCACGGCCTGACAAGTAGATTTTTTTATTTTATTTTACGTTGCCTGCATGAAACTGATAAAATCTCCCCCTCAAGACATTTAAATTGGTAATCACCACGCAGCCCTAACATCATACAGACAATAAATAATTTAGACACATGTCCATTCAGCATCATTTTATTAACTTTCTCTCAAATCACTGTTTATTTACATTCTGCCCATCCTGGCAGTGGTTAAATTCTGGGACGTTCAATATGATTAAATCATAATTATAGCAGTAATAGCTGTTAATTAAGTCAGATCAAAGGCAGCTTTTTGTATAGAAACAGCTGCATTTGGACCAATTCCTTTTGGAGTCCTCAGAGTGTGGAGGTGTATTCAAAATCAAAGAACTCTTTTTCTTACGATAGAAAATATTCTCAAGTCAGAAAAATAAATATAACTAATACATGGCTATCATATTGCTTGAATTGTATTTCATTTCAACTTGGGGATCAGTAAACAGTTATTGAGCTGAACCAAGCTAAAGACTCCCTTCAGCAGACCATTCACACAGCATGACTAATAGTGTGCTTGAATTTGCTATGATCACACAATTTGTCTGACAGCTCTGTTGGAGCTGTACACAACCCACTGCAACACTGTTTACCATTTGTGCATTTGTATTTAGCACTGTCCAAACATTGGAGCATTTTACGCCACTCTTGCATCAGTGAGCTTTGAATCGAGAATGTTTGTCTTCTCTCTCTGCGCAGTTTTGAGCTGCCAGTGAAGTCAAGAAGCGAGTTTCTGTCCTGACCAAACATCCTGATGTGTCTTTATCTGGGGAGGTTGCTTTTTCCCAAAACTAATTGGGTTTCTTTTTTGTGTGTGTCAGTGCCTGAATCCCAGCCACTTTAGCTGGACTTAGAAGTGAAAGGAAAGTCACTGCAGGCATAAAAAGTCCATCATGTTAGATCAAATCAAGTCTCTAGCCACACAAGTCAAGAATCAACATAAAAAATGTCAATGTTTGGGCAGGGAGAAAAAAAAAGATCTTAAAATATACATTTATTCAGAGCCAGAGCAAGATCAAACAGCAAAATTGATCTGCTCTTCCTCAACCTCTGCTCTCTGCCTCAATGCCCCATCTCACCACTAAATCGACTTTCTACTGAGGCCATCTTCATAACAACTCCAGACTTTTCTGTCACCTCTCCTATGGACACAACCTTCAAATGCTCTAGACAAAGATGTTTGTGGAGTGTCATCCGTTCAAATATCATTACAAATGTATAAACAGGTTCTTTTTGCCTAATGCTGAGGCCCTCTGAGTACAAACTGCAGAGAAATAAAGCTTTCATTTGTGACTCATGACACTTCTACATGTTTGCTGGATTGTCTTGCAAAAATGTTTTAAGTTAATGTGCTAATTTACTGCAAAGATTGTTTAATGAAACATTCAAATTGATCATAATAAAGAAAGAAAAATAATATATTTTATTCATTATTTGCTTTTTGCTTTACCCTGTAAACCTCACAATACATCAAAAAATTGATAGACAATTCACATTTTTTTAAATAAATATGTTATTTAAGCCTTTTGATAAATTCCACAAAACATGTTTTTGCAATATCCAATTTTAATAAGATATGCTGTATAGATAGTATCAATTCTGATACTTTTTGGTTAAAAAAAAAGGTAACATTTGATATTTTATATTTTCTTAGCATGGCTTAACTGTATTATGAAAAAAATTAATTATCTGCAAATTTAGCATTTTTTTTTTAATAAAGCAAAAAGTCATTTAAAAGATTTATGACAATGGATGAGTTAAGCCACATGTGTCAAAGTCAAGGCCCGGGGGCCGGATCCAGTAACTAAATTCGGCCCTCCAGATCCTTTTATTTTAATATTATTAATGGCCTGATGTTGTCTTACACTTATTTCTAACTTGTATAATTTTACAAAATACTTTTTTATGCAAAGTAAAATTTTAAAAGGTTTTAAATTGATTTATTCTGGATTAATATTCCTGCCCATTTTTTCATAGAAATGTTAAAAAGTTACGTTTTTAAAGTTTTAAAAAATGTTTTTAGTTTGGTCAATAAATGTTTATCCTGTTCGGCCTAAGATGTGTTTCAGATTTTGGCCATCTGTGCGATTGAGTTTGACACCCCTGCCCTAAGGTTTTGAAAATGAGCAAAACTTTACGAGTATGTTTAAGTTTTCATGGAAGCAGACATTTTGAAACAGCAGGAAAAGTAGTTCTATTGCCTCTAGTGGAATGATAATGAACTGCAGGGTGAAAAAAAAAATAAAAAAAAAAAAAAAACATGGACCAAGAAATGGTTCCCCAGCCTTTAGGAAAAGTTTTGATCATGCTTTAGGGGTCTCAGAAATGTTTCTACCAAATATGATACGAATAGTTATCGAGGGCTAAAAAATGAAATTTAAATAGGATTTGCATCACACTCCTTACTGATATTGCTCCTGCATAATCCCATCTAAATTAAATGTGAAAAAGAGTAGTTTGTGAGATTTTGTTTTTCATATCTAAAAAGTTTTTCCAGCAAATAAACCAATCAATTAAAATATCCTGTAAAAATGTTGCCAATAACAATTTGTCAACATTCTCTAACACTATTAACGTTCTAATAAAATAAAAATAACATTTTTTATACAACCACGAGATTGGTTGCAGAAGGCTCTTCAAGCAATACTTTTATTTTAGTAAGTTTCACTAACTGCTAATGGTTCAAATCATTTGGTTAAATTGTTTACATGCCGCTCTTTGAAGCTCACATCATTCAGCCATTTAAGGACCTAAAAATGCAACTTCATCTGTCCCAGAAAGCAGTGATGTGGTCACTGAGGAAGTACTGAGTTTGGTCCAGTGGTGCAGACAAAAGCAGCAGCTCGTGTGAAGGCAGACCTCAAATTGGTCGAGGGAAGATCAATATCAGCAGGAAGGGATGGAGAGAATGATGGGCATCCCTGGTAACCAACTGAAGAAAATGACATTACAAACTAAGACACTGATTCACAGTGAAAAAAGTAGAGTGGAGAATATAAAATAGCCTGAGGCTTGGTTTTTATTTTCAGAAGACAGCTAATTTCAAGGAGTCTAAGACACATTGTTTGACTTAAGTCTAAATAAATAGGAACTCCATGTGTTCAGGATTCATGGGATTTTAACATTTTGGAAATTAGATGAGTTATTAGATGAGTTGTTTATTATGTGCAAAAGAAAAACGGATGTTTCATCTCTGTAAAGATGATAAAAAACGTAAAATATCAAAAAGATTAACACAATTTGATACAAATCAAGAGATAAGACAGAATGGCGCCAATGTAAGTACCATAGTTTAATAAAGAAAAATTACAATGTGCCTAATAATCCAGAGTGCCTTGCATATGGAGTCATTTTGGTTGTGCTTACTGATGTAAAAGTGATTTTGAGATAGGCCTACATGGTTATCTGTCATAGAGTTAGACTGTTTTTTACATGTTGGAAACAAGGTGAATACGCTTTCAGGGCTAATGTGTAGCAGTTCCGGGTCTTTTTGACGTTACTAAAAAGTTTGGGAGTTAGCGTAGACACAGTAACCTTTGTCTTAGCAGTATCAGTGTGTTTTATTTAGGGGTTGCAAACAAGACTAAGAGTTACAAGTATTTCGAATACACTAAAGTGGCTATATATAATATATATATATCATATATATATTTTACATTTCAACAACAAGATTGAGACCTAGCGTCAAAGTAATGTTTGTATTAGAAGCATCAATCTGTTTTTTTATACAGAATCTTGAAACAAATAGTTACAGATATGCTATTGTAAATACGCCAACATGTAGCAATGTCGTATTGTTTTTTTTTATATATATATATATATATGTATAAATTTACATACATACAACATGTATATGTATATATAATATATATAATATATATATAAATAATATATATATATATATATATATATATATATAAAACATAATATATATAAATATATTATATTATAATATATATATAATATATATATAATATATATATAATAATATTATATATACATATAACATATTTTACCAACAAGGTTTGAAGTGAGCTTAGTCACAGTAATATTTGCCTTAGCGGTATCAGGTTTTTTTCCGTGTTGCACGCAAAGTTGGGAGTTACTTGTGTTGTGAATACGCTAACTTGGCTGATAATTCTAAAGTGGCTAATGTGTAGCATGTCACATACAAGTTCTTGAGTTACTTAGTAAAGTTAGACATACTTATACCTGACTCTTTTGTCTATCTTAATATATCTTAGTTCTGTGAATCTTATATATGACGCAAATTCTTAAATGGAGCACTCATTCTTAGAGTGCAGAAAATACACAAAACTACTGCACTTTTGCTTGTTCCTGTTCCTGGAAATATGCTTTGAGAGTTTACTCTTTGAAAGTTGTTTGTAGATCACAGTGTCTAAAGCTTTTCAAAGAACAAATATGATTTTGTGCACCTTCTCTGGCCAGAGCCAGCCATGGCGCATTTCATTTAAGGAGTGCCTGCTGGCGAGTCTAATCTCTGCCTCTCTGCAGTTTATCATGTAAGTTATCCATTCTAAACCCCTTTGTGAGATGTGACAGTACAGAAGTAGGTGACCGGTGGGTGGCCCCCGCGAGAGGCAGCCCAGAGGTCAGCCGGTCACTGTCCCTACGAGCCCCTGCCGCGGGTCACCTGCTGCCCGCTTTCCTCTCTTTATTTATCTCACTCTGACAGTCCATTCTTCTTTCTGTCAAAGCCCCTCCTCTTCCATCTCCCATTTTCTTCCCTCTTCTGCTGGGTTTGGCACCGGTCCTCCAGTCCTTTCGCCAAGGCTGGCTACCAAGGCCAACGCACAGTCGACCTCGTTGCTGCACTCCCGTCCAGGTCACATGACATCCAATTCAGGGGCCTTTCTAACAATGAGAGCTGGGGCATGAGCCTCCACAAGATGGTCCACAGAGTGCAAGTGTTGCTCCATGGTCCACCAGAGGGGTAATTAACTCCCCACATTGGGCTGGAAACTAGACTTCTTGGCCCCTTCAGTCTCTGTGGACTGACCAGGACACGGCATTCGCTTTCATTAGGACACCAACTTATGGAGGGAAAGCCTCAAAAACAGACAAAATGAAGGCCCTTCTTTGGCCAGTGATAAATTGGTTCGCCTCACAAAAGGGGTGGGGGTGTAAAGTATGACAGTCAGAGGACATAAAGAGGATGAGGAAGTCACAAATAGAGCACAGGAGAGGAGAGGTTTCTGAGATAAAAATATCTTAATGTGAAGGTACAGAAAGGAAGAGATGCGAGGGCTGCTTTTGCAGTCACGTGGGTCTGCTCAGGCTACATTATCTGGGGAGTTCACTTCAAGGACATACAAAGGATTAACACTGGTAAAATACAATATAATTACAGTGAAATACTTGCTTTCACCTTGCACATAGTCACTAGCAGAAAGCCGAGTTTCTGAAGTGGAATTCCTCGCAACCCCAGTTTATTGTGGGCTTTAGAACGTGACACGCTGAGGAGAAAAAGATTGAAGTAAAAGTGCAATTAGCAAACAGTATTATATAAGTTCTGTTTGATTTATAATTCAGCATTGCAAGAACCCCTGCTAGTGCTCCTCTGAATCAGCTTTGTGAGTGGGAGAGGCAACAGGAAAAACATGCAGTGGAGCTTCATCTAAAATATGTTTAAGGTGGATTTTTACAAAGAAAAAAGATTTGAAATGTTTCTAAGGTTATAAATATTATCACAATAATGTCTGACTTTTAATAAAGTAGGAAGCATCACATTTGAATGTATTGAAATGAATTTTATTCAAGAAAGTTTGATGAAAGTCTAGAATTTGTGTTAGATTATATAAAAAATGTGAGTGAATAAAAAAGAACTGAGCTATGACAAGATGAGTTTCCAGACAAAATGATGTTATTTTACATGGGAATAGAGTAACACTGTTCTATTCCCCCTCAGATGCGGCTTTGATAAAGGAGGCTTTTCTGTCAGCGTTGGCCTCATTTCTCCCCTTCTTCAGCTTGGTACATACTGGATTCTCTTCCCATTGGGCCAATGATCCCCAGATCATCTATATTCTGATGCCCTTATAAAGCTAATGTGCTGATTTTACGTTTTCAACCTGCCATGATCCTCTGCAATCCCCTCTGTTCCCCCCGATTCCTCTTTCACACTCAAGTGAGGATATGCTGACGCTTTGATCACAGTCCCCAGTTAAAGGTTTAAAACGTCTCAATTCCTGATGATTGTTGGGGCCTCTGTGGTCTACTTTGAGCATCTCCCTATGCCCCCTGTCCAAATTCAGCACTCCTAAATGAGGTGCCCTCTCTCCCAGCTTCCCATAGCAGTGCTGCTTTCAAGTTCCCCCGATTGGGTGCCGCAGCTGTAAGCCCTAGATTTTGTCTCCTCCATCTTTGTCAAGCCTATTTGCCAAAGACAAAAAAGACCAAATAAGCTAGGTCTTCATCGCTGCTCTCCAAAGTAATCCCAAGATCTCCTACTTCTCTCGAAAATCAATGCAAAGGTTGGGATGAGGTGAAACTCCCTTCTTAACTCATCGTGCTCGGAAGTGATGGGGCCTTATCGCATTACTTTTTTGTAATCGTTGTGGCTCCATGATGAAACAAATTGTCCTATTTCATGCAGCCCTTCAAGCTGCTGCTCAGCACAGCACACGAACAACAGAGGTGCCGGGAGAAGATCCTGGTCGAGTTGGGTTTCAGGAGCTGAATTCTTTCATTTATTCATGGCAGTTACTAAACTGTTTAAACTTCCTTTAATGGGACAATAAATGCATTACCATACATGCACAAAAAAAAATAATGAGCACAAAATGTGGAGTGGATCAAAGCAATTTCTTTGTTTGTTCAATGGGACCATTTGGCTTTTTATTAGCAATTGGGTTGAGGTCAGGTGTCTATTGATGATCAGTGTAGACAGCCTTCTCTATAACACCAATCACATTAGATATCATAAAGACTTTCATGGCTGCCTGTGCATTCATACGCTTTAGAAAAAGCAACATAGACCCCTTTATTCCCAAATATTTATTTTAACACACTCAAAGGTCTGACTTTTCATCTGATAGCTGGACATCCATTAACTATCTCAACAAAAAAGGACATCTTTTTACTTAAACTCTCTCCTGCCATCTTACAGTCCCTCACACTGCCAACCTTTACATCAGCAGTGCAAAAAAAGGCAAAATTAAAGCTAGACAGCCGTACAATTTTGAAAACAAAGACGTTCATGGATCTATTTGTCTATAAACCCTCGTTTTCATTGAGCAGTCTGATCCGGAAAGGATTAATACAAGACAGATCAGTAAATTCTGGTGTGCGTTTCCACTCTGTTGAGCCTCACTTCCACTGAGAGGTTTTGTTTTCACGGTGCATGCGTGGTGTCGACCGCTGGGTGTCATTGTAGCGTGACGACTAGAAAAGCAACAACAATGGAGGTCATCCAGCAGCTCGTCTTCTTATTGCTTCACTTCTGGTTCATCGTGTATAACATGAATTTAATAATGTTTGAAAGAAGATTGCAGGCAGTTCAGAAGAATACCATCATAAGGAGGAAAACGGACCAATAGCGTTATATTGGTGCTTATTAATATCACCGTTACTTTCTGCCAATCAGCGGGTTGCAACACCATCCCATTCTATTTGTCTATGGCCCTAGAACGGATTGGGGCCCTCAAGGGGTAAGGGTCAGAAGTGTTTAATGGGTTAATTTAAGAATGGAACCACTCAAAATACTGGATCAAACCAGACAGTACAGTATTGGACTGCTCAGTGGAAACTGGGCTTTAGTGGATTCATCAGAGTGCATATTGTAGCTTCTACATCACACCTACAAGGTTTTTCCAGCGGCTTATTTTCATCTGCTCCTAATTCACAACAATTTGAAAAAATAAATACTTAGAAATGCCATTTTAGCCAAATCTCTTTTTTACATGTCCTCAATCATGAGAAAAATGCAACAAGAACAGGCTGAAAACACCAGAAACCCTATTTTTATTGGAGTGCATATTCAAAGAGCACACTACACATAACTCAAAAGTTTCCAGTCAAATAGACCTTGTCACCTTTCTGATTAGGGATTAGGAAATTATGAGATTTGAAAAATAAGCAAATTACTATATGCCTTACTCAACAAAAAAGATGAAAAGTGAACTAAGACATCACAAACAACTTTTTTTGTCTTTGTGTGAATATTTTCAATGATTACAGTTTGAGGGGTTTACTCAGTGTAACTCATAGTGTAGGGGGCCAGACACTTCGCTGAAATGCAAAACAATAGATTAGTAATAGTACTCAACACTTCTGGTATTTGTTTTGTGATCCAGATAAACCTTTGCCCGCAGGTCTGCTGTAGTAAAACCAATCCCAACCGCTCCCTCTGCGCTAACAAGGTCTGGTTGAAAAAGTGGGTTAGTGCTGGGACAGCAGTAATTCTGCCAGCCCGTCTTGGCTCATGTCAGCCTAATTGAGACTCCCAACCAGTGGGGTGGGATGTTCCACTACAACCCTCTGCCCTATGGTCTACCCTTATAATTAATATGTTTTTGTATCAAAGTTGAAGCATTTGCCTCCAAAATGTCCTGTGCTCAGCCCCCTTATTAAAGACCTGACCTCCAAGCAGCTGAAGGTTGCTCGACAAACTTGGCACACCCCCGAATGAAAACATCTGCTTTCCTCACAGGCAGGACCGTCATGGACCCCACGTCTCAGCTGGTTCCCACAGCCCAGCGAGAGAGCCCTTCCCCTGTCCTCGCACACTGACCCACACATTTATAACTCCACCCCCTCTGCCGCTGAGACCTCCTTAAGGCTTCGGGCCTCTCCATCACCTCACCCCTGTCCACACGCAGCCCGGAGCCGGTGCGGTCACTTCACTGCTGTGAGGACTGCCCCCGTCTTGTTATCCCCACATCACGGCCTGTCGAGAGGAAGGGAGGGGAGAGGAGGCATCTGCGCCGCTGCCCACAAAGCGGCGACCATTGGAACCCTGACAGAAGCATCTGTCATGCCCTGATTCCACACACTCACCTGCTGTCCGAGGGCCTGACTTTGTCTTTGCAGCTCTGTCACTCCCTCCCGCTTTCTCTCGCAGCTCCCAGAGACGCGACTGTGCGAAGCTCTTGGACGCCTCCTTTAGAAATCCTAACGAAGTCTCACGTTTTGGTTCCACCTTGACAGGAACCGAACCCTCTGACCTGTCTCTGTGACCACATTCTCCAGTGGCACCACTGTCCATTTCTCTAACATGCTGAATAGTTGCCAGCAGAAAGGGGAAGGATGCCAATCCATGTGTACGACACACTCATAAAACACACAGGCCCAAGGACACAATCACTCACACGAGTCCAGAGAAGGTGCCCTTCAGGTGAAGCCGGATGAGAATCCAATCTTTTATAGATCAACTCTTAATATTTGATTTGTGTGAGGGGGAGTTTCTGTAAATGTACTTTACATTAGTAAAGATTTGTTGACTTTCCTTCAATTCCAACTCGTCTAAGTGACCATTTCCCAACAATAAACAATAATGTAAATGGCATTGGTCCCACCAAAAGTCGCAGCATGAGCTTAGGCTCTGAAAAATTAACAAATTAGGAAGAGTGATAGCAGGCAGGACTTTTCGGACCTTTGAGACACAGGGGGTTGGGGCGTTCAGACATAACCTCGTCTGCCAGGCTTGAAGGATGCACCTTGGTAGCCATGCACACGCTGTCATCTCTCTGCAGCTCTGTCCCTGGCCTCTGCTGTACCTTTGTGTCTGAGCAGACACACCTCTGAGCTGGCTGGATTCCAACACTGAGGTCTCTCACCTCGCAGGCTGGGTAGGGGGCCCGTGTAGCTCGTGCGAGCTATTCCTGGCTGTAAACTATATTTCTCTTTTGTCTCCTCCAGCCTCCTCTGGCCATGTCTGACCTCTTCTTACCTATCCCTCTTCTCTGGGACTCTGCGGATGGTGCACCTGTCCTTCAACTGTCAGCGTCTTTGCAGCACACACACATGCATATCAGTGTGACAAAAGGGTCTAAATCACCTTCACTTGTTGTTAACTGACATGTTCAAGCCTTAGAAAAAGGAAGAGTGTTTTGAAGTCTACAAAAAGATTATAGCTGTTCGTTATTGGGGTTTCTTTTACACAAATTTAGTCTTAAAAATTGGAAAAAAACAACAAGGAAGTATCGGATTCTTTGATTTTTAGTTGGGCTGTCAGGCGATTAAAATTTTTAATTGCAATTAATTACATGATTGTTCATAGTTAACTCGCGATTAATCAAAAATTAATCGCAAAATGATATATTACTTTTGTGTAGATGATAAATGAGACAGTCAGACATTTTTTTGCTGCAAACACTGTCACCAGATTGGGTGGTTTTGGTTAAGAATTTGCTAGCAAAAATTGCTTTAGGCTTGTTGACCTAATTTGGGCCAGTTTGGGGTCTGGTCGGCAGTGTTTATTCCTAATGAAAATACTTTTCAACCAGGAAGGTGCGGACAGAGGAGGCACTGAGGCGGGACAACATTTGTCATCGTCCCTCCCTTCATGAGCAACTAATAAAAAATAAATGTTTTCACGAATCTATTCTATAAATCATCAAATCATTTTAATCCTTAATTTCTGTAAAATCTTTTGTGTAAAAATAATATATGCAAAATATTTTGTGTATTTTTTGTTCAGTTACAGCGCAGGCTATGAGGTGAAGCATTTCTGTCTCAAACTCCCGAACAGCACAGTGGTATGGAAAGTCTCAAGGCCCAAAATTTGCATTTAATGCTGTTATGAAAATGAATGGCGTTAAATGTATTTTATGTTAACAAATTTTTACGCAACAAAACTGACAGGCTTAATTATTAGATTTAACTTTTTCAATTTCTGATTTCAAATGAAAAACATTTGTTAAAGAATTCAAGTCATATTTTTGTCCTTCACATATAAACTTGTGTAACAAGCTGATAACCACAATGTCCAAACTACGTCTCTATCTGATAAAGAGAAGACATACATAACAATATTTGTTGTTGACCTTCACAGTGCATGAAGTGGGATTGCCATCTGTTCTTGATTAAGCTATAACCAACTTAAAAAATATAATCAGGCTGCTAAGTTTGTTGGTTCAGGGAGATATTTCCCCCAAAGCTTTGAAATTATTTGCCAACTGATGAATATTTGAAAACGTTGTTGTTGGAACTTTCACACCTGCAAAACTTCATGGGGGGGTTTAGCTGCTTGAAGCTCCCTTCTCTTCAGTTTAAGTGAACTCTTCGGGTGAAAATCAAAAGTGTTTTTCAGCCAATCCTCACCACCAAGTTATACTCACAAAGATTTGTTTTATTTACCGGAAGTGTAAAATTTATGACTTGAGAGGATTTTTCTTTAAAAAATCCCACAATCCTGCTGAGCCTGAAGGAAGCACACTTGAAGGAATTATTTATTTGCTTTATTTGCAATACCTGATTATTCCACAAGAGGTCACTGCACACCACATTTTTTCCAAATGTTTCCCTTTTTAGTTTCCTTTGCAGTTTTGCCATTTTATGGAAACAAAAATCAAATTCAGGCATCCAGTTCCTGAGAGTGAAATACCTCTATTCTACTATAAACTTGTGAAAATTATTCAAAAGAACAATAAGTCAGAGGAAAAAAGGAAGAAAAAGGGCATGTTAACTGAAAATCAACACTCAACAGCATTTTTTCAAACAGGACTGCATCTGATTCCTTAAGAAGAAGATTTAGGGTGTATGACTGGGCATTGGAGGTGGGCTCATGTATGTTTATGCTACTTCACAAAATTTGAAGTTACATTAGAGAAAATACCTAAAAATTAAAAAGAATTCACATTCAGAGCTTTACAGATGATTGGCCAACACAGATTTAACCACACAACATACAATTTTTAAAGGCATTATATTCTATCAGGGGTCTGAGAAAAAAAAAACTGCTTTCATAAGTCTTCCTCATTTCCAAAAAAAAATGCACCAATTTGATGATTACATTTATTTCCAGTCATGTAAAGACAAAAAAAAACACATGCTTTTACTTTCAAGTAAATGCTATGTTAAGGTAATTTTGGAGTAGAAGTAGTTTGATGGATATTTGCATCAATAGGTGTCAAAGTGTCAAATTGAGTAATGTCAAATGTTGCCGAAATTCTAATAATTTAAATATTTCTAATTCCCCATGGGAGCTTAGAGGTAATTAATGACAACATATTCAGACCTATAAATGATTCATTTTAAATTATTTGCGAACAGTTTATATGCATCAATGAGAGTGAACACGAACAAATTGCTGTAATTTCTTTTTTTAAATATCCTACATTACCCATAATGCTTATCGTGCTGAAAGATTCTCTTCTTCTACGTATAGTGGGTTTTCGTCCTCTGGTTCAGGAAGATGGCGGCATCCGAGCAGTCGTTGGTTACAAACACAAACATTCCTGAATATGAATACATCGGCATTAACACCAAACCCTTTCACGTCGGCTCTTTGCGAGACGAATGGCTGAAAAGACTGAAGCCCAAGGATTACTCTTACCAACAGGAGGACAAAGAAACATTTGAAGCTAACTTTGCGGAAGCGATGGGGATCCGTGAGGAGACCATGGCTGAGCTCAAATCTGTCTGCAGGTACACACGGTTACGTCGTCATTACGTTTTAAATAAATCTATATTTTGTCACACATTAAGCGTTCACGTCTTGAATAACAAGTTGCAGTTAAATAAATAATACATCTTGTTTGGCGCAAACAGGAAGTGAATTATAGAATTTTGTATTTTCAACTTAAAATTGACATATTAAACACATTTTTCCTTCAAACTAAGCAAGTAAATATTTCAGAATAATTAATTTAAGTAATGATTATGTATCCACTTCTAGATAAATAAAGGCAATTATTTGCAACACACCAAAAGTACATCCAAAATACATTTATTACAAATTCATGTTCTCATTATATTTTTTATTATGGAACTCCTTATTCTATTTGAGTTTTCTCCAAAATCGGAAGTTTTCTTTTAAGTCTTTCAAAAAGGTATTAAGCTTTATATATGTATATACATATGTTTTTTTTCTTTCAGTCTGGATTCCCTTCGTTGCCATGCTGAAGATGAGCAGCCCGATACAGAAGTTGTGCCTCCAGGCTCCACACTGAAAACTCTGATGTAAAACATCTCAAGAAATTCTGTTTTTAAGTTTTAGTGCTGCTTGATGACTTATTATGACGTTCCTTTCCTCAAACAGGCAAAGAAAAAAAAGGCAAGAATACAAAGCTTCGCTAAAAGTTCCCAAGAACCGCCATGATCTATATGCTGATGAGCTGGTGAGTTATTTTAAAGTCACTTAAGCAAATTTGATGTTAGGTGATGAGAAAATTCACTTTTATCCTTCTTTATAAACTGAACCTTAGTAGAGATAAGGGGTTCCCTGATTTCCTTAGTTATGGGAAACGTATCCAAAGGCAAAATAAGTTGTTGGGGGCAGCAACTAAAAACATTTATACAAAAAGTGAACAACCCTATTTAGCATTTGAAAAACCACCACAAAGGTGAAAATGTTGCATTTGAGCCGGTGGTCAGTTTATGGCTAAAACTGGAAGAAGCAATGAGACAGTCAGCGTCTCCTTGTTGGAACTTGAGCAACGAAAAAAGTAAAGCTATGAAGAGAAAACTTGTTTGAATTCATAGCCTGTAAGTTTAGAGAGGAAAAAGTCTCACAGAATTTGTGTGTGTGTAATTCTTGATTTGTAACTCATACAATGCATTTGGACATAACTATGTGCACTTGCAATTGGGTTCTCACACACAAAAAAACATAAATGCAATTTCCACACACACAACTTAAATATACATTGGCTAAAGCTAACTCTGAATTCAAAATGACTCCTATGTAATCTTTAAAAAGAAGGCATCAATCACCTGATACACACAAAACTGCATTTACGAACAAATTTGAGACTCTTCAAGTCCCCAAGTTTTGTGTGCAAATGATGCATTTAAATGCTGCTAAAATGCTGGGTCATCAGGGTTTTCTTATCAACCGCATTGAACTTAGATTATGAATACTATGTAGTAAATACTTGATATTTTTTTCACTTTCTTAAACAGATATGCTGGATAATTTAAAAGGTCTAAAAACATGTTTTGAGAACACTCTTCACTTTTTTTTGTAGTACAAGTTTTTATGTCCACTCTACTACAGAAACTTCTCTCCATTTTAATGCATAGGCGACTAGGTACGTCTTCGTTTTACCCGTCTGAGCTGGTATCTGGCTCAAAGCTGTATGGCTAGATGGCTCTGATATTGCTCGCCATTTTTGTTGCACCGCTAATTTTAGCTTGGGTTTGTGAAGGGCTGTGAGCTAGCGAGAGAGCTTGATATCAAAGGGATGATGGGAAAAGAGTGAAGACTTACTCCCTGTCAACAGTTGTGCCAAAACCTCAGAGAGAAATGTCTGATAAACTCCTGCTACTCTGAAAAAACTTTTGTTTTAGAAAACAGCATTTTTTTTGTTTGTTTTGACTAAAAACGGCATAATCAGAAGAAAAAAACCACTACTTTTAAAATATTTTCAAAGCTTTCTTTTGGAATGCTTGTGCAAAGTGTGTCATTTTATAAGTGCAATTTAAAGACTTTTTCTGTGTGTGTGAAAACCAGGAGCGTCTGATTGTTAGCAGGACACCAAAAACAGAGCGTGACCTGATTCCTGAAGGAGAAGTCATTCTCACCATCAATGTCTACTACCCAGCTGTATTTGATAAGGTACATTTTGGTTTCTTCCATCCTCCAGTCTGACAAGAACATTTAGTTCAGATTGCTGAGAAACAGATCTTCTGTTCATCTTCTACAGTTTAATTACATCCGCCCCCACATGACTCTGCTCATGACGGGCTCCCACAACCTCAACGAGCTCAGAGAGGCTATTTGCTGCATCAGCGACTTGCAAGTGTGTGGCGAGTTCAGCAGGACACCAGACATGGCTCCAGATTTCATCTGCAAAGTAACTCCAATATTGGTTTTCATCATCAGATTGATTCAGTCATCATAACTTTAAAAAATAGGTTTAACCCGAAGGTCATATTTTGACGTTTTCTGTTCCAGGATCATTTCAAGTCGGCTTTCTTCTTCTTTGAAGGAGTTTTCTACAATGACATGCGATTCCCCGAGTGCCAGGACATCAGCATGTATGTATTGTCATTCTGCATAACAACAAACTCATAAATTTAGTCAAAAAGTCAATACAAACAATCATTTCCTTTAGTAGAAATGCTCTAAAAATACTTAAACAAACTTCAAAAATGCAGATCTGCATCCCATTAAAAGCTGTGCTTTTGGTAAACTTTCTTTTCTATTGTGATTCAGAACGACTGTAGATTGGGCCAAATCCCATAACTTCCCACCATTCACCCAAGCCAAGATGGAGGACACGCAGTTACAGGATCTGAAGCTGAAGGTGGGCTTCCCGTACCTGTACTGTCATCAGGGAGACTGTGAACATCTGATCATCATCACAGACGTCAGGTCGGTGCTCCTCTTCTGTCACCAAGAAACCTCCACCTCTTACTATCAGTGGAACCTACTTTCAAATGTGGCGCCAACCGATGCCAATAAAGTTTTATTAAAAAACAGGATTTCCAAAAAAAAAAAGCTTTTCTGTTAAGTTTTCAAAGTAAAAATTGATGGTTTATGAATAAAAAATGTTCTGTTTAAATCATTAGTTATTTAAAGAGTATAGCTTAAAAATAGGTTTTAGAGTAGAAATGTTATATTATTATTCTTCATACGATTTAGTTGAACTGCAATCATTTTAAATATGTAAATCAAATCGATTTAGTACTTTGGCAGTGATGACAGAGATTCAGCAACAAAACAAAGACGGAAATTTATGAATTACTTTTTCTCCCATCGACAAGCAAAAATGTATTGTTTGATTTATGTGTAAAAACGTTTTATCCGGATTTAGAATTATGAAATTCAAATGAAAGGCATTAAAAAAAACAAATTAACTCCTCTGAGAATTTACAGAATTTACGTTTACAAAAAAAAAATATATAGTTTTCCCTCCAAAAAACGGTATCCAGGTAAGTTTAGTTAACCTCCAGGTGTTAATGTATTTTACGTGCATATTTTCTGTTAGCAACTGTAACATTTTAGTATTTCAGACGAAATGAGTTGAGCAGAAACCATTAACTCTGCATTTATTTATTTAGGATACATTTTCTTCTGGTCATACCTGTGGGGAGATTATTTTGAATTCATTTAATAAAAGATGAACGTAATTGTCAAAACAAGATTTTAATTTATTCCTTTAAATAAAAGCTGGATCCGACTCGTACAGAGTACTCTGGGTCTCCATCATAAGAAGACAAAGCCCTGTAACATGGAATCCACTTATTTATACCCCTAGGTTGGGCCACATGTGGCTTCAGGACATGGATTTGTTTTTCAGTGGAAAAGTACTGATTAGGTCCTTAAAGCTTCCCCTTAATGGTTTCAACTGGTCCAGAGCTCCATGTGGGTCAATGTAAAAATTCATTCATCAATTTCTTAATGAAGTATAGAAGTGTAACATACTATCAGTCCAGGACTACCGGGTGCTGTAAGTCCCTGCAACCACATGGGGGCACTCTCCATGTCCTCCATGTGCCCGTGGCTTTCAGGAAGGCCCATTCACAAGTGTGAGTTCCAGGGAGATAACCCCCTGAAGGAAGCAGCTGAAAGGAAACCCAAAAACGTCAGTAGTCTTTTGACTTCTGACACAGCAGATTAGATTAGTCTCACTTGAGTTTTATTCATTGATCATTTAGTGTGTAAAAGCCCAAATACTGCTATAAACTCTTAACCACATCTGAAAGGAGCTTTTGGAATCATGAATCATGGAAGATTTCCTCCTAAATTGAGTGAAAAATTAACATCTCAAATAATAACCCTCCTTCTCCTCTCATTGCAGGCTGGTCAACAAATACGACTGCTTAGATAAGAAGCTGTACCCTCTGCTCACTCACAAACACAGAGTCCTCACACAGAAGTGTGCCGTCTGCCATCTTTTCATTGCCAGGTTTGTGAGAAAACACACATTTCCAGTTTCAATTTTTTTTTTTTTAAACTAGTATTTCCATCCTTTTGACTTTTCTAGATGGTTCACCACCAGCGACCAGTTTGCTCCCAGTGACCCGTGTCTCTTTTGTGACAAATGTTTCCGGATGCTTCATTATGATGCAGACGGCAAAAAACTAGGAGAGTTCTCAGCTTATCCCTATGTGGATCGAGGCGCATTCAACTAAGAGTTTTCTGTGCTGAAGCCTACGGGAATTTATGTTTGACTGTTTGAGCAGTTCAATGTTCTTTATTTCTGATAGAAATGTTTATGTTTTTGTACTCAAACAGGCTGTAGATTTGTTCAGAGCAGTGATTTTGAAATAAAGTTCAACTTTTTCCGTTTTACTGTGATTTTAATAATCAGCAAAAGCTTTTGTTTCCAGATTTGAAAAGTTTCTGGAGTCTTTAAGGATTTACTTTAAGAGAAAACCAGAGTAATGTAACTATGACTTTATTTCAAGAGAACACAGACAGAAACAACTCTTCTGTACATCTACGCTTAAAAGAAAACTTAAAGACAATTTTAAAAAATAGCTTTGACTTTGGCAGTTCCACAGTTTGTTTTTGTGCATTTGAAATGAGTTTTACATCCATCAAAGTCCTCGTTCAGCAACCGTTAAGACATTCTCATGAATCCCAGACCATGTGAACTTAAGGCCAGAGCAGATTCAGCAGGACAAACGAAGCATCAGAAAACGGGAAGCACACGGCGCACAAATGGATCAACTTCTTGAAGCAAAACAATCACTCATTTCTGCTGTGGGTTAGCTATGGAAGTTGGATCATAAGGTGTCTAAAAGATATGCAGTCAGTCATTGCGAGGTTGGTGGTTCATGTACTGAAACCTCAGAGCAGCAACACATGATCTGGAACAGAGTTCTAGGAAAGGTGGTGTCAGTACAGCAGCCAATCTCTGCAGGTTAGCCGGATGCTCAGGTGGATTCTTCTTGAGCCTTCGGACCACTAAAATTCAAAAAAGAAACATTTAGGACCACAAAACATTTGTATTTCACCATTTCATTCACACTTTCCACCTGTCACCTGTGGTTTTCTCCTGCTGAGGAGTCTTCCAGAAGCTTCTCCTGCTCCATCTCTTCCTTCTTTTCTTCAGGACTCATCTCACCGTTGGTCACCTTTTCTATTGAGTCTGAAACAATCATCACTTCAGTCCTGATTAAATGTCATTTTACAATTCAAACTACTACAGAAAGACAAGCATGTGATAACACATGCAGCACTCCAGACCTTCATCAAATCTAATGATTTTACACCTATTTGTTAAGCTTTTAACCCTCAAAAGAAAGACCTTTCACTAAACTATGGACTTGTGTTGGGAAATTGAATGCCAGCAAGACTGTGGCTGGAAATCTTTCAACAGTCTATGTCTGCAAACCACAGACATCTTATGATCTCCCCTGGAAAAGGACAGGAAGCTGCATGAGGCGCTTTAAGTTTCTGGTCTGGTTGGTTTCAGATGTGACTTACTGCTCATAATGGATTTAATAGTAAATAGCAGGCTTTTTTATAAAAAAAATTGTACCTAATATTTGTTTTGCCACAAATAAACTTCTAAAAATAAAGTTCTCTTAATTGATTATAGCTCAACAGTAGTTTCTGTTTTCAGAAATGTTATTCAACAGTTGTCTCACTCTGTAATATATAACAAGCCCCAAACCAGAGCAAAAACGGTTCAATTAGATGTAAATAAAAGTGAAAAATATATATAAAAATGATATATATGTAGTTCTGTAAGTTGTAAAAATTGTTACTTTAATTATTTTTTCAGTTTTTATTATTTATTTTACTTAACAGTAAGTTGTGTCACCCTGCTATATACTGTATACCAAGACCCAAACCAGAACAAAAATAATGAAATTAGATGTAAAGAAAGTTTTTTTTTTTAAAGAAAATTATTATATTTATTTTCTTTATATATATATATATATATATATATATATATATATATATATAAATTATCAAAAGAAAAAAAAAAAAGTATAATTTTACAAGCACCGAAACATAAAGGTAAAAACACTGGATTAACATCAACATTTTCCATCATTTACTTCAATAATAATTTAAATTAAGAAAAATGTTTTAAAGATTAGATTTTAAGTTTACAGAATAACCCAACAGTATTTTTGTATGTGCAAAAGAATATGGATTCAGAAGATATCCATTTCATTTTTATAAGATTATTAAGTTTGTTTAAAAGTTCTCAAATCGCTTATTATTGAGTGTTCTCAGTATTTTTTAATAAGAATTAACTTTTCAGTTCAATGTATGTTTTTTTTAAATAAGAAAGGGAATTAAAATGTTTTTTCTAATAGGGAAGTCCTCCTGTTTTTTTTCAATTTTTTTTTTAGCTTCGAGCTGCGGACGTATGAGAGGCACTATTATAAATAAAGTTTGATTTCATTTGAATAAATTGATATTCAGATTCATTTTTAAAAACTCCCACGAATATTTGAAAGTAAATAAAATAACAGTAAATTTTTTTGAACAATTGTGCTTTCTTATAGATGCATTTTTAGCTTAATCTTCTCTGAATACTTTTTACTATTGCATTATTTATTTATTTTTTGCGATCTTGTGTATTCCTAGTGTTGTACTTGCATGTTTTATGGACACGTGTCTATATGGATATAAAATCTGTCTACATTTGGTACCTGGACCGTTTTCTTTGACTTGCTCTACTTTCTTCAGAGCCCCTTTCTTTGCTTCCTCGTGTTGTCGTTGTTCAGCTAAAGACTTGTTGAGCACCTGGCTGAGCACACAGTCTCCTTCTCCAACCAGGAACATGCTCTTGAACTTGTTGTACAGCATGGTGGCTTTGTCCATTATGTCTTGGCTGGCTTTGAATCGGCGGATCTATTACACAAATAATGTTGTTTTTTTTTTTTTTGTTTTTTGTCATCAATGAGAACGGATCTCATGTATTTAAGACTGTGGGGAAGGACGGGGAGGGGGAGAGGGGGGGTTACCTTTTTGAGAGTGGAAATGAGATCGCTGTGTTTCTGAAGATGCTGAGTCGTGACCTGAAGAGCGCTGATCTCATCTAAAGCATCCAAACATTTCTTAATGTCCTGGTGGGGAAACAGCATCAGTTCAATGAAAAGGCATTTTAGATCAGCACATAAAGAAAATGAGATGTGACTGAGCATTAAGGGAGGACAAGACAAGATGCGTCCTTCCAGGATAACATCAAATGGTACGACTTACTGGGTTGTCTATTTTAAGGGAAATTTTGATTTCTGTGTGGAGCCTATGGAGCTTCATGTCAGTAGACATCTCTGAAGGAGAAAAGACAAATGACTTCAAGCTAAATTTACTGATTTCAAACTGGAGACATCAACTCTCTAAACTAAATGAATTATTATTATTTTTTCTTGTATTTAACCTTTATTTTAACTGAAAGTCCCATTGAGATTAGATCTCTTTTTTAATAGGGAGACCTGATGAAAATGTAAAAAATAAAATAAAATAAAAACTCCTGCTCACCTTTTTTCTTGACCCCGCCCTCAGTTTTCTTTGCGTCATCTTTGTTAGGTCTGAAAAACAAAAATAGCCACTGGCTTTATAGCTCCAAGTGGAAAAAACTCGAAACATTTGCCATCTTCATTTTAGAAAAAATTGAGGTTTCATTTCTCATTTATCATCACCACTGCAGCCTCCGAGTTCATTTATCAGAATAAAAAAACTTGTTTGTGACTTTTACGTTAGGCCACAGATACAGACTCGGAATGCAGAACTCACCTTCCAGTTTTAGAAAATACAAGTTTATACAATAAAATGATTCCAATTAAAGAAAGACAGCAAAATATTGAAATAATTTAATTAGAAAGCATTGAATCTAAACAACCGGCTGTTTTTGCATCAAGTAGTTCAGTAACGAATAATACTAACAAATAATTAATCAAAAACATCAACAACTAACAAACAAACAAAGGATTTATCTTACACTGGGACTGTAGATTTCCCTCAATATTCTTCACTTACTCTTTCCCTTCATCAGCTTTCCGCCGACGCCCGTCTTTGTCCATTTCTGAGATTTGCTGCTTTTTATTGCCTTTGTTTTTCTAAGATAAAACAAAAATAAAACAAGAGTATTAATTAATAATGCCTTCATCTGATGAGAATAATTCATTATGTGTGTGATCATGTTTAGCTGCCTCGTCATCGTCTGAGCCAGACGAGCCGTCGTCTTTGGACTGCCTCTTCTTCTTGGCTTCCGGCTCTTTGCCTTCGGCCTCCTTGCCTTTGCTGCCCTCCCTCTTCTTCCTCTTTTCTTCTTCAGTGTGGGTCTTGTCCTCCGATGCCCTCTTCCTCTTTTTCTCTGGTTCCACTGTTTCCCTAAGAAAAGATGCAAAGCTGTAATGGCTGATGGATAAACAGCAGTTGTACAGTGCTTGTATATGTGAAGGGTTAAAGTACTCTCATTCTGGAGAACAGTAGAAATAGATGTCAGAAAAGTAACATTTCTTTTTCGTGAGGTACTGACATTTCACTTCCTGATCCTTGATGGTCTTGCTGCTGAAGCAAATGTAACTTCTCACTTTTGGGTTTCCTGCCTCTTCGCTTAAGAGGATCTCCACCTAAAAACATCAACAAAGAAACACATTCAAACTATAGCTAGAATGCTTCCACTTTTGGGAATTCAGATGAATTTGTCTTAAAATCTGTAGCGCTTTTGCACTCAAACTTAATCTTTTGACACCATAAAAATGTCAACTTTGAAAATCAAACTTACCGGATAGACTGGCAGGACTTGCAGGGGCTTCATCTTTTTCATTCTCTTGTTCTGAGTCTCCCTGGAATGTAGTTTACATTTTCCTTAGAAACATTTCCAACTTTTTCATTGAGAAATTAGTAAAAATTTTCATTAGCAACCTTCTTCTTTCTTCCTCTCTTGGCTTTTGAAACATCTGTCAATTCTTTCTCAGATGATCCCTGAAATAGATTTTTTTTTTTTACAAACTAATTTATAGACATCAGATATTTTCAGCTAGGAAATCTGGTTGCAGGTCAACAGCACCCTCTAGTGTTTAGCTGCTGCATAACAGCAGTCTGCCATGTCAGCAGGAACAAAGTTAATGCAAAGGGCTGTACAGGCAGACAATAAAAATAAATAGTAATTACACAATAGAAAAATCCTGTTACCAAAAGCCTAAACAACCCATATGTACAGTGCTGGCTTTGGAAAAGTAATTAAAAAAATTAAGACCAAAACAAGCAATGACTTTGACGTATTCATAAACTAAGGAAACGTCACATGCTTTGATGAAAGATTCTGCACCACTTTCTGGTATCCCAGCGTGCAAAGTACATACATCATGGTTCTGAGAAGCCTGTTCAGATATCAGACGGCTCCCCTCTTCATCATCTTCCTCCTCCTCTCCTTCATTCTCATGCTCAGCTTCACTTCCTGGAACCTGCATGAGACAGTATGAGGTGGCAGGACATTTAAGTTTTCAAAGGGGGAGAACATTTAGCAAGTTTTGTCCAGCAGCCAACACATCTCCCATCATGCAATCCTTTTACTCCAATGCCAAATAATGACCCCATTTCTACAGCATGTCAGGTATATCCTGCAGTTATTTGGGATTTATTCCAATGTGAAATCAGATTAAACAAAGCTCAGAGGGGGAAAAATAAAAAAGTCACATAAATAACAAAGTGAAATGAACGATGAATTTGAAACCTTACTTTGGATTTGATCTCTTTGTCACCTGCTTCTTCGTCTACTTCTGGACTGCTGTCGGAATCCTTTTCCATAAAAGAGTCGGGGGGAACCGGCTGAAAAACATAACACAGCTCTGAACATGTGTGCTCCAGGGAAGAAGCAATGCTGACAAACTAAATTAACGCTCTTGTTCATATTTAAAGCACCAGAGTGGACTTTGATAAATGTTAACTACAATCAAGACAAACTGAATTTTAGCTTTTCTTGATAATTAATATTCACATGGCTGGTTTAAATATATTGATTTTATTTTACCAAACAAATGACAGCATTTTACAAAGCGTTTGGTCAAATCCAGTACTTGATTACAAATCATCTAAACCTGAGATGTGTGTTTTTAAACAAAACCAACAACCAATAAATGAAACATAAGAGTATGGATAAGGTTCTAATTTTTTGAATAACATAATGATATCTTGGGCAACACCTGAAATGCTGTGTCAAGGTTTCTTCAGGTTATTGGAACTGAAAATCAAAGCTGCTGTTTTAGTTTCATTATTTATTTTTTTTTAATTAAGTGTTGATTAAAAAAATAAATATTTGGTAGCATTATGGTAACGTGATAAGCATCCTATTGGTCTTAAAGTGTCTCATGATTGTTTTGATGACGAAAACAAATAGTGTCTGGTAATAATGAATAACTGACAACCATGAAAAAATTTGCAGTCATTTAAAAGCATAATCAAACTCTGTAATTTACAGTTTTTCATGAAGTAATATCAAATTATCCCTAAATCTTCAAGCAAAAATAAACATCCTGCAAACTTGTTTGCAAATACCTTGGGTGCAGTAAGCTCAACTTTTGGATTATTCTCAATCTCCCACAATCCTTCATTGAAGCCTTTTCTTTTGTTGGGCTTTGCATACTTCTCTTTGTTGACCAAATATGGGAAGATATCTTTTGGACCAAGAAACGCTCTGTGAAAAAGAGAATATCAGGGATGGAAAAACTGTCAATGTTCAATTCACTTACTTTTTTTTTTATCTTTAAAAGATTACAAATGATAAATACAATGGATACATGAACAAGAAGTGTTTGCTGAGAATTAAAGATGTTTTTTCCATCTTAGTGTTTGGAAAATCCAGGTAACCGGTTCATGACTGAAGGGGGCAAATTGCTTAAACGAAGAGCAGGACACATCCTAAAGACCACTCCCTAATTGACGTAGCTTTGCATCAATTTACTGCATGGCTGTTACTATTAATCACTATGAGTGGATATCTAAGTTAGCCTGATAATTATCACCAGATCTCCCAGAACAGCTTTAGAAAGTTCAGACAATAGACAACATTTCAGCACAAATGCAGTTCAGTACAGTTTAACCTGTTGGATAGAGTCATGCAGTGAGTTGTAACAAGTGCAAATGCAAAGTTTGAAGTAGATAATAATTGTGCAACAAAAGTCTTCAGTTTTTTTTTTTTTATTATTTCAGTTTTTCAGTAATTCTTTTTTTCCTGACGGTTTTCACTTTGAGATTTGTCAAATTATACCGAAGGTAAATTTTGCACTCGGCTCTACCTGGCTTAATAGATGCCAAACAATCGCTTTAATGTAAATCAAAAGAGTGTTTCACCTACGTTTCATGGGTGCCAAAGAAAAAAATGGGGTACTTGATGTTGGATGGCTTCACAGCACCATCCGGGACTTCATCAATCTGTGAAAGACAACAATCTTAACAAGACATGCACCTATTTATCACATGTAGTGTACTAGCCACACACTGTTTTAGTTGTGTTATAAACTAAATAGAGGTGCAATTTTGTTTTATTTTTGTTTTGGACTTACTCTTGCAGGCCAGTGAGGATATCCCTTCATTTTAGCAAAAATAAGGTCCCCTGGTTTCCAGTCTCGAGCCATGCTGGACCTGATCACAAGCTGAAAAATAAAGTAAACAAGTAAAATAGGGATGAAATTCTGTCTTATTGATGATTTTACACGAACACATTGACTGTTGTAGCACTGTGCAGCAATATTAACCATAGGAAAATCAGAAGTGCGATACAACGTGCCGTTTAACGCCATCCTTATATCATGAAGACAAAATGCACCAAAAATAACTATTATTAAAAATGTAAGAAAGCTCCATCAGCAGAGATGAGATGCTAGCTAGCTCCGTGCTGTTCACTGCTGATAAAACCACCGCAACAACAATTTTCATTGCACTTTAATGTGTTTAAGAATTGTTTATGTATTCGAGATTTTCTAAAAAGTACGATAGCTTCTTCATAAATTTACATTTTATGTGGAAAATGCACCGCTACCTTTTCTTTGCACCGCCGGATGCACGTTTTCCGCTCCCGCGCAGAACGTCAACAAGACTGTACCATCACGCAGCATAAAGGAGGGGTGTTTTAATTGTCTGTCGCCAACTATGCTAAAAGTGCTACAATAAATAAATAGCTACCAAAAAACAACAACAAGAAGAAAAATAACACTTAATGTTTTCATTTAAAAAAATAATGTCAAGAACACAAAATGTTGCTTCATGTATTTTCTAAAGTGCAGAAGTAAAAAAAAAAAAAGGTTATAACAAAATTATGACCCAATGTTTTCATGTATGTAAACTCTGATTTATGCTTAAGTCTCACATCAAAATTAAGATAACTACTACGTTTTAAACTATAGAAACCATTGTATTACTGTATTAACAGGTTCAAACAGAGTGAATGTAGAATATGAATGAAACTTGGACTAATCCAGACCAGGGACAAAATAGGTTTTTTGGTCCAAAAAAAGAAATATGTCTACATTCTTGTTTTTAGAAAAACTTATTCTTTAGCACAAGTGAGAGCTAGATAAATATGCAGAAGAAGGGGTAGATGCTGAAGTGTTAAAAGACCTACAATCTATTGCAACATGTTAATGTATCACATTTTACATTCATCAACTAAACCAATTTAACTTTCTATAATATTCAACTTATTGAGATATATCCTTAGAGTGTAATAACACATCATGAGGTTGAAAAGTACTGAAGGTGTTTTAATCCCAGTTATTTTCATGACTATTTATTTACTTCATGTGAAATTCAACACTGTGCTACTATGCAGCAGAGAAACACTAGAGGGTGCTGTTGATCTGAAATCAGTCAGCTGGAAATGCATGGATAATTGGTTTTGACTAGAAGTACAAAAATCACGGTAATCACGTCAAGTTTCGGATATCATCTCTGAAATAATTAACAGATATTTCACGAGCCAAGAGAGGAAGAAAGAAAAAACTTGGTGAGGTTGGAACAAAAAACACAAACACTATAAAAGTATGCCAGATTTTGAGGGAAAGATTGATTTTTTTTTCAATCATCAAATATGAAAATTGTTATATATAATATGAATGTGTCTCTTTGTTGATGTTTTTAAGTGGATATCTCCAATCTCCAATAAAGAGGGAGGAGGCCAACATCTGAAAATATGTTTTTTTGTTTCAGCAGCAAGAGCAACAAAAATCATTAGTCAAATGTCAGTGCCTCAAAAAAGAAGTCCTATATTTCAAACATACTTCTGCATGTATTGACTTTTCTGAGAAAAAATAATCAATATAAGTTCTCTTAAAGCCCTTGACAGTTTTTTTCTGAATATATTTTATTGAACAACAAAATGACAGAATTTTTTTTTATGAAATAGGATGTTTTTCACTTTATTATTCATTAATTTTAAACTTTAACATTTGCTTTTGATAATATATTTACATTTTATAGATAGATATCTATCTATAAAATATAGATAGATAAAAAATAATGTATTTACAGTTTGTAGATAGATATCTATCTATAAAATATAAATAGATAAAAAAAATTATTTGCATTTTATCACTTTTCCCCTAGTCTGGAACCAATGACATGGAATCAATTCTTACATTTTTTGGTCATAAAACAAATATTAAGTACAATTTTTTTTCATTAAAAACCCTGCCATTTACTGATAAATCCATTATGAGCAGTAAGTCACATCTGAAAACCAACCAGACCAGAAACCTTAAAGCGCCTCATGCAGCTTCCTGTCCTTTTCCAGGGGAGATCATAAGATGTCTGTGGTTTGCAGACGTAGACTGTTGAAAGATTTCCAGCCACAGTCTTGCTGGCATTCAATTTCCCAACACAAGTCCATAGTTTAGTGAAAGGTCTTTCTTTTGAGGGTTAAAAGCTTAGCAAATAAGTGTAAAATCATTAGATTTGATGAAGGTCTGGAGTGCTGCATGTGTTATCACATGCTTGTCTTTCTGTAGTAGTTTGAATTGTAAAATGACATTTAATCAGGACTGAAGTGATGATTGTTTCAGACTCTATAGAAAAGGTGACCAATGGTGAGATGAGTCCTGAAGAAAAGAAGGAAGAGATGGAGCAGGAGAAGCTTCTGGAAGACTCCTCAGCAGGAGAAAACCACAGGTGACAGGTGGAAAGTGTGAATGAAATGGTGAAATACAAATGTTTTGTGGTCCTAAATGTTTCTTTTTTGGACTTTAGTGGTCCAAAGGCTCAAGAAGAATCCACCTGAGCATCCGGCTCACCTGCAGAGATTGGCTGCTGTACTGACACCACCTTTCCTAGAACTCTGTTCCAGATCATGTGTTGCTGCTCTGAGGTTTCAGTACATGAACCACCAACCTCGCAATGATCTTTAGACACCTTATGATCCAACTTCTATAGTTGGCAATTAGAAAACATAATTTAAACCTAAACCTGGCAAGAAATAGATGGCAGATGGCACACTTCTGTGTGAAGACTCTGTGTTTGTGAGTGAGCAGAGGGTACAGCTCCTTTTCTAAGCAGTCATATTTGTTGACCAGCCAGCAATGAGCGGAGAAGGAGGGTTATTATTTGAGATGTTCTTTTTTTCACTGAATTTAGGAGGAAATATTTGATTCTAAGAGCTGCGTTCAGTTGCAGTTCAGGGTGTATGGCTGCATTTGGACTTTTACACACTCATTGATGCAAACATGCCACCAATGAATAAAAACCCAGTGAGACCAATCCAATCTGCTGTGTCAAAAGTCCAAAGATTACTGATGTAATTCTAATTGCAATTCAAGTGATTTTTCTATTAAAACTAAATTGAGCTGAAATAAATAAATAAATAAGACCAAAGACACACTGGACAACCTGGTCCTGAATGGATGGATGGATGGATGGATGGATGGAAAAAAACATGAAATAAAAGTAAGAATAAGTCTAAGAATCACCGATTTTTTTCCCCCAAAACTTTTCTTCTTCATTTCAAATCAAAGTTAATATTTCATCCTCGCAGTTCTCAATCTGACACACATTTAATTGAATTCTAATAAATACTTACTCCTTTGAGCTGGTATTATACTGTACTTTCTTAAGAGCTAACAAAACAGGTGACTGAAATGACCCATAAAACATATTTACACGTGTCAAAATTTCCTTTAATAATTTTGGTCATGTATTTGTGCCAGTACTACGTAGCCATAAGGGGACCCAGGTCTGGATCTCCCTGTGCTGGTCCTCTGCCTGGGAAATAATACAGGTTTGTGTCAGGAAGAACATAAAACTTTCTGCCAAATTAAGTGTGCAGATCGGTGAAAGCTGATTCGCTGTGGCGACACCTGGTGGGATATGCTGAAAAGGTGAACAACAACATCTGTACCAGAATTTATTGTGTAGGGCACCTACTGTACAAGAAAACTGGACTGAGTGATCAGTGTTCCATTGTGTTCTAGATAGGAAGCACCTGCTGGATCCTGGAAACTAAAATCCTATAGACTTCAATAAAGAAATAAACAGATATTACTCATCCTATTTATGAGAATAACCATTCTTGCTCTGTTACCTTAGTTTCACATCTTCTTGCCATAATCTTAATATTTTTTTCATATTTTTTCTACATCTCAAGTAATTTAAGATATAAAGTGACCAATCAGATGCCTCAGTAAAAGCATGTGGGGCCCACTAGCCTCACCTCCAACATTTGATTGACAGATTTTCCTCAGCTACTTTTAGTGAAAAGGGTGCGGCCTTCAAACAAGCTCACTTGTGATTGGCAAAAGAAAAATGTTGACTCGTACCAATCACTGCTTGTGTGGCTCCAAATCTGTATCATCTGTATTGTGGACTGTAATAAGGCCCTTTGAGCAGCTCAAAACATGAAAATATGTTCTTACATATGAATTAAGCTTAATTTAATATGATTTGAAACCAGGTTCACTGTGCATCTACAGTTTGTAAAAAGGCAGTTATAAACCCAAAAACCAGGTATTTTTTTCTTTATTTCACTTCAGCCAATGACATGGTTCACAAAATTGGAGCTCAATTTGGTGAATATTTGTGGGCATATTTTTTTGATAGAAGGCAGATGAACCCAGCAGAGCTTAAATCAATTCTTTGTCCCAGACTCAGAGTTTTTTGTTGAGAAGGGCAGAGAAAATTCCACTTAATGTGTTGTGCTTTGTCAGGCTTTTTTTTCTTTTTTTGCTCTGCAGAGCCAAATTTGTGACATTGAAGATTATGTGTGCAACGTACACATCTGTGGTTTCAACTTCACAAGAGATTGATTTGACATAAATATTGTCCAAGAAAACTCTACCTGGAAGATTGAGGAACTCTATCAATAGGTGAAAGACTGTCATTCACGGCACTTAATTTTTATGAGGGGTTATCATGAATTTGGACTGGAAAAGAGAAAAAACAAATGCAGGAATGTCTTTTAGCCTTAGGATAACAGGCCCTTAAAGTCCCACTCCAATCATCTTTTGATCTTTTGTAAAAGTTGTCTTTTAATCATGATTAAGCCGTTTTTAGTCCAAATCTAAAAACCTGGAAAAAAAACTAGTTTTCTGCAGAGCTGCAGTAGTTCTTTAAAAATTCGCCTCTGAGTTGTGAGCGGGAGAGTAAGCCTTCCCTCATTTCCCATCATTCCATTGTTTATATTCTTTCCTATTAGCTTACAGCTCCCCACAACTCAAACCCAACATTAGCACAGTAATAAAAATAGCGAGAAATGTCAAAGCCATCCAGTAGTACAATTTGAAGAAAACGGAGATGGATGTATTTTTCTGCAAGCAGATGGATCAGAATGAATACATCATTGCCACAATCTTTTTCCAACACCATCTTTTCATTTGCTCCTGATTCACAATGATATATGGATAAAGAAAAACTAACAAAATGCAATTTTAATTCTTCATATACGTCCTACATCATGAGAAAAGCAAAACACAGACATATTAAAAACGTCAAAAACACAACTTTTATTGGAGTACGTCTTTAACCCATCAAAAGAAGAGAACTCGGGATGTGGAAAAAGCTCTTTTGCAGAGAGTCAGATGATTTTTTTTTTAATCTAGCATGAGAAAGTCAACAGAAGAATATTGGAGCCAAGTATTGCCTTGGTGGTTGGAAACAGTGGCGTTATGCTCAAGCGTCTGCCTCCCGACTGAACCAAATGAAGTGTGAACAGATGTCACACAAGTCAGGGCAAATGTGGGTAGATGGATGCTCTTCTGCTAATTTTACTATAGGCCACAAAAATCCATCAAAAAATGAATTCAGTGAAGGAGTGTGTGGCAGAATAACTGGCAAAACCCAGATAAATAATTGCTAGGAGGACACATCACATGTGTACACATGCACTAAATGACATTACACTCAACAAAATATGATTTATGGCTCACTACTTTTGTTCTCATTTACCTCCAGCAAAAGTCTCAGAATTAAGATTATAATACATTTTTTACTAACATTTTTTAAAATGTTTTATCTTGCTCAAAAAATACAATTTTTAAAAGCGAAACAATCTGTTATGAGGCCAAATATTTGACATATTTGTGTTGGGGCTTTTTTCACAATAGCTTGAATTCTAGTTTTGTAGCATGAAATTGAAATAAAAATTTTGCATAAATGTTTTGATTTTTTTTTGTCCAACTTTATTGAAAAAACATTGCACAGACAGAATCTCAAACATTGACACTCAAAACTACGTGCAAATGACAAAATGTTGAAATTGGCCAGGAACATGAACAAAAAATTAAATGAAGCAATCATAATTGCAAGATAAAATGGGTAAAAAATAATCATTTTAAATGTAAATGATTCTGCTGAAGTTTCAAATGTGACATGCCTCAACTGTTCTAACAGATTTTTCTTCTTGGAGAATTAATACTATTTATTTACCCACAGAATAATTTCTTTCTGTGTTTTAAGTGAGTTGCTGATCAGAGGTTCTTCTTCTTCTTTATTTTACAACGTCAAGGTGCAATTCCGCCACCTACTGTGGAGGAGTGTGAGTCAGAGTTGGAGACAACCTTAATAGTAAATTAAAAAATGTATATAAATCCTTCTCAACATTCCGGTTCTCCTTAAAAAAAAGACAAGAACAACATTGAAATTCTGCTCATCAGAACTGCCCCATCTTGCTGTTCAAAGCTCTCTGTTTGATTTCCATATGTGCTGGAGCTGCAGCTGATGACCTGGATGGTGTGTTCAGTCTGTCAGAAGCTGCATTGTCTGGTGTAGCTAATCAGCAGCGATAGGGCAGGGAAACAAGCAGGGTGATGCTTTTCGATGACCAGACTGAGGCAGCTCCTTCAGTATCAAGCCACTCCCAACTTTTTTTTCTTTTTTTTTGTCACTGCAGAGATATAGCAAATGTTTGACTTTGACAGCCTATATAAGGAGATGTTGAAGTGTGCCAGCCTGCTTGTACAGTTTAGGGATTTAGTGTGTTTAGACACTAAAGCTAAATGGAGACAAAAGAAAATTCCCTTCAACAGGTGGGTGTAATGCTTATTTTTGCAAATTTCCTTTTTTAAAATTGACTTATCAACATTTTTTAAACATTTATTATTTCTTTCATTTCCTTTATGATTCTTTTCTGCACTTTCAGACTTCGGTTTTGATAGTATTTAAATTGAACTTGCTTGTCTGCAACACTTTAATAAGCATTTTTCATCAACTGACTTTTTAAAAACATTTCTAAAACTACTTTTTTTATTTAAAAAGTTTCATACTTTCTAACTTCTATGTAGAATTTAAATATTCTGTTGTGCTTTAAAAATATCTTATTTTGCATGTGAGAACAAAAATAAAGCAATAAAACCTGTTCTGCTTATTACAGACTACTATGAAACAAATAAATAAAGCTTATTACTTCAAGTCAAAATTTGGTTAAGAAAAAGACTACTATGAGTTGTGAAAAGATTTTTTTAGTGGTATTTAATCATTTTTATTTTTTATATGTGTTGATGCCTTGAAGTCTGTTTTAAATAATTAGATGATGAGCTGTTAGACTGTTGTAATACACAACCAACAGAACTGGTAAAAAGTGAAATATAATCCAAATGTTTTACTGTTGCCAAAAACTATTTTGTTACAGAAATGTGTCAGTGTAATACATCATATTTGTAATGCTTTTGTTTCAACAATGCTTGAGCTGTATTTTATTGGTGTAAAACAAAAATTATGTCAATTCTGCACAACTCCACAATATTTAAAGATCCATATTTTAATTTCATTAAGAGTACACTAAAATAAATCAAATGTCATATAGAAATTTTGATAAACCTTATTATATATCACAAAAAATATATATACTTTGCAAAAAAGCATTTAGAAGACTTTACTTCAACAGGCTACATAATGCATGGCTTGTCTTATGTGTTTTGCTCTTTTTCTCAGGTGGATATTTGTGAGGATGAATTGTGAGTACAAAAATATGCAGCGATTAACAAGCACTATTAATGACAGAACATATTGGAATCTAGAAATACTAGAAAAATCTCACAGAAACTTCATTGTTTTCAAGTTCTCGCTAAAAGCTCAGCATGTGTCAAACAAAAACTGTGCAAATTCATACAGAAAACTATATTATAATATGATTTTTGTACAACAATTTGCTGCATTTTTACACAGGGCAGCAAAAATTGACCTGGAAACTGCACTGGAGGAATGCACGGTTTCCCTCTATCACTTTCTCAACAACAGGTTTGCAGATTCACTGGCTGCATTGAAACCTCGGTGAGTCTCTGAGTCTTCTAAAAACCACTGATTATAACAGTTTTAACCTGATTACAATGCATTTACTGTGATCAGAAGTTGACGTGTGTGTATTGTGTAATTCATGTTTGATCAAGAAAACAACAAATAAAAAAATGTTTTTTTAGACCTTCACAATAAAATGTGAAAAAAATGCACTAAAGTGAAATAGTTATAAAAATGTACAAACTGCTGTTTAGATTTCTCAACATACTGCAGTTTCTCCAAAATATCTTGAGTTTTTAAAGACGTAAATTTGAAAATGAAACCCATACAGGCCTTTATATAGCCAAGCTCTTCAAGTTTTTCTTTAAATAGGAACGTAAATATATTTGTCCTTAGGTTTAGTGCATTTTGACACTTTTTTGCTGCATTTTGGACACTGCCTGCACTTTACCCTGGATAAAAGGGATACTGAACAAAAATTCAACTCTGACCCATTGCACATTTTGCGTCATTCATTGATGACCCTACTAACATCACGAAACACAGGAATCAACAATGCATGAAAAAGATAGCATGGCAAAGACCTTGAAAAAATAACAATGACAACAATTGTTTTAAAGCAATTCTCAATTCATTGTAGAATACCTAAAAGGAGGCTAAATTACTACATAATACAAACTGCAACAATCATACTCCTGTACCTCCCTACTAGACTTCTCTACTACCTTGTTAGTCTTTTCTATTGAAAAAGTCAATAACTATAAATTAACTCATTCAAATTTGCTATAGTTGATAAAAATGTACCAAAATTATAACAAGGATATTCAGAAATGATTACATCAAAGCTTTGGAGTGTTCTAGTATCTCTGCTGTGTGGTCCACAAAAACCATATTCACTGTATAATTTGTGCTGTGTGTGTTCTTCAGAAAGAATACTAGTATGTACCATGCGGTGGGCTACAGCAGCATCCTGCTCATGCAGGCTGCCATGACTTTTGACCCAAAGGACATGGATGCTGCAATGACCTCGCTCAAAGACGCCCTGCATGTCTGCCAGGGGTAAGACTTGATACTTTAAAACCAAAGGGCTTCTTTGACTTAACGTGTCCGGGGAAGGTGGACTATTAATGCAAATAGCAGGACTACCTTAATAACCATATAAACACGCATATCACAGTTAAAGGCTTTTTCAATTTATATTTTGTACTTGCAGTTTTTGCAATATTAAACAAAGTTGTTGTCATAGATTAAATTTCAGTTGAAGTTTAATATTGTTTTGTATATTTTGAATGCTATTGAAACACTGATTTCTCTGTAGGTTTAGAAAGAAAACTGGACTTATGGAGAGCTTGGCCAACTTTTGGTATGGACAACAAAATGAAACCTTGACAGAAGGTAAGCTAAAATGTTGGACAAGAATAAAAGAATAATAGAATAAAAATGTAGCAAGGTTATGATGGGGATGGACAGGGAATACCATTGCTATTATTTTTCTGTTTCACATTGACACCTAGTGGTTACAGCAGAAAACAACAAGGAACCATTACAGTTTTTCCCAAATACTAAAACACATTTTCTGAAACATTTAACCAATTTAACCAAACATCAAACACAATTTTCAAAATAAAAGCTAAATGTACAAAATACTTGACTCTTCAGTCAAAAGCTCACTTTGAGGTCAAAATGAAGACTCTATTGTCAAAACCTACGCACACACAGCAAACACTACACACTACACATCAAAACACCAAACACAACTTTCAAAATGTGAGCTAAATGTACAAAATTCTTGACTCTTCAGTCAAAAGCTCCCTTTGAGTTCTTGATGAAGACTCAATCGTCAAAACTAACAAACCTGCAGCAATCACAACACACTACACAACAAAACATTTGACACTGTTCACAAAATGGTTTGTAAAAAAAATGTAACACCCCCCCAATAAAAAAATAGAGTAAAACAGTATTCAGGAATTTGTTTTATTTAGTTCATTTTTACTGTAAATCCAGTTCACATTTATTCACTTCACCATTCTTTTCTCTGTGGGTCAGACCAGAAGATTTCATCCACATCACTAACATGTTCACTCTAGCCACACAACAGGAAAAAATAACATTTTTTGCGTGATCTAGTCATGAAATGACCCAACTGAAATGTCATCACAAGCCATGTCTAAGGCCTGCAACAGATTTTGTCAAGTGTATGGTTGTCTCTTCTTCATATACCAAATAGAAAAAAAATCATCAATTGGGTTATGAAGAACAAGGTGGAAGAAAACTGATACAAATTTGGGATTTGTGTTGAACTGTTGATGGGTAAAACTTTTGTGAAAACTGATATTATCTCAGACGGCAAGAAGAGTCTTCTCTATTATTTTTCTTGTTTAAATTCTACAGTACATGAATGATACAGATTACAGTAATAACTTGAACTTGTTGAGTTGAGGGTTGACCTTTTGACCTGCTTCCTCATTCCATAAATCAACATACGGTCAATGACTATGACCTGGATCTCATCAGAACCTTGTTCTTTTTCTGGGTCCAGGTCTTGGTCTGAGTCTTTCTCTGTTATACATCTTCAAAACCTCTCTGTTGTTCCAAACTTTCCTTATATTCACTGCAGTTGATTTGCAACAAGTGTTTTCAGTTTTGACCAGTTGTGTGTTGATGGGATCATTGTGTTGGAACAGAGTTTTGAGTTTTGACTCTTTGTGTTCACGTTTTGCCTCTTGAGTGTGTGAATGCCAACTGTGTTTTAAAAGTGAGAATGTGTCTTGTGTTCTGCAAAGAGTGAATAAGAGTTTTGCAAATTGTGTGTTAACTGCAAATTGTGTTTTAGGTTTTGACCAAAGAATGATGTTTTTAAGAAAAGAGTTAAAGCAATTGATCAGCTGGTGTGGAGAATGGCACTTAGTGTTTTAGCAATTGGGAAAAACTGTAAAAAAATTATTTTTTTTTTTAAAAACTAGACAATAAGAAGAAAACAGACTGTTGTAGTTCCAACATAAACATGTATTTGTCTTTGTTGTGGTGAAGTGAGATGTATCATGTCCTGTATTTTTTATTTAACTCTTTCATTTTTTGCCAGAGGAGATGCATGCAGAAATATGCTGCGCGGAAGTTTTGATGCAAAAAGCAGCACTCACTTTTCTGGACGAGAGCATAATCGGCTTCATTAAAGGAGGGATGGGAATGAGAAACAGCTACCAGATTTACAAGTAAGCGGCTCCGCAGAACATTAGAATATGCAGAAAAATCTTGGAAGTGGGTTTGTTGTGAGATTGCTTAAGATGTTATATCCCTAACTAGATATTGCCAGGACATGGAAAATGCGCTGACTGATGAAGAAAAACAGAAAGAACACATGTTCATTTCCGGGGTGGGGTCAGCATGGGGATTGGATCCTTTAATCTTGTAAGAACATCGACCACATATTATAAGATACTTAATAGGATTTAATTGAAAAAGATTCTTAAAGTTACCTCAATATTATTATCAGAGGAGAATAATTATAGCTTTTGTTCCTAATGGTTGAATATTTCCTTTCTTATACAATAAGTCAGTTTCACTCTATATGAACTAAATACTTCAAGTTTTATTTTTTTTAATCTTAATGGTTTTTAATGTGAGATTTTTAAAATAATTGTTTAAATGTTTGCACATTTTCGTGTTTTTATGTTCTAACAAACGTAATATTTTCTGTTATCAGATGCTTTCTCTTTTTCCAGCCAGAGTCCTCCGACTGATGGAGTTTCTTGGCTTCTCTGGAAATAGAGTAGGTGGTGTGACATGTTTTTATGTTCATTTAGACAATGCTTCTGTCAACTAATGTGCAAGTGAGGAACATATCTAGGGCTCATTATGATGAGGAACATTTTTAACATAATTGCTGCATATTCCACAGATAAATTGTGGTTATTTTGCAGGAGCTTGGTTTGGCAGAATTAAGAGCAGGGGCATCTAGCAACAACCTACGCTCCATCCTCAGCACCATGACCATGCTGATGTTTCATCTGTACATCACAGTGATTCTTGGTGAGCAAACTGCATCAATTTAAAATGGTAAAAAGGTTTCTAAAAACATATCTAGTTTAAATTATGTGGATTCAATAAATAAAGAGTTTTTAATTAAGGAACTGGGGAGCAGGACCATAGAAATGGGTTTTTGTGACAAAACCTTCTGTCTTTCTCTTTATTTAACATCAAAATATATCTGGGTTTGACAGTTTTCCAGAAAACTTTTCCAAATGTGAAGTGTGATGGATAATTCATGAGAAGAAACTTGAATCCTTTACTGACGCACTTTGAACAAAGTATATTTTAATCAGTGCAGCAACAGTTTGGGAAAATCCTGGTTTGTTCCATCTTTGCAGTACCTAAGTGCAAAAACTATAGTCCAGACTGAGAGTTTGTTGTCACTTAGTTTAACTCACCAAGGCCCTTTGAGATAAAGCTTGTTTTGGCTAACATTTGGCTATCTTTCCAAGTTGAATCATTTCTGCAGAGTTGTTGAAGCCTTAGGTGATACAGTGCTTTTGTCCACTCACAACTACTCATATTCATTTTGTTAAGAAACATATATAAAATTATTTGTATACATATTTATTGTCAACTGTTCTGAATTAATCTCTTCAGGTACTGGAGATGGAAACCTCACAGAGTGTGAAGGTTTGCTAAAACCCTATGCAGAGAGGTTTCCCAATGTGAGTGTTATTGAAAAAAAAATCAAATTTTTTTCTCCGTCTTGACAAATGTTATTATTCAACAAATATTTAATATATTTTTATCCAAAGGGAGCCCTAATGCTTTTCTTTACTGCAAGAATCGCTGTGCTCAAAGGAAACTTTACATTTGTGAGTTATCATTGAATTTCTTGCAATATCTTGATTAAATAAGCATCAATCAGTGACTGTGGACTTCTCTCTAGGCCCAAGAGAAGTTCCTGGCTTGCATCGCAGCACAGGAAGAGTGGCGCCAGATTCACCATCTGTGCTACTGGGAGCTGATGTGGACGTATTCATTTGAACAAAACTGGATAGAAGCGTATCGATACGCAAATCTGCTTTCCAAAGAAAACAAGTGGTCTCAGGTAAATTGCTTCAGTTTACTCTCATGTGGGATATCTGTCATAAAGTAAACAGTTGCTTTGTTCTTTTAGGCCATTTATGTTTACCACAAAGCTGCCATCCTGAGCATGCTCCCTCCGGAAGAAGTGTCTAAGCTGGGAGAAAATGTAGTGGCTCTATTCAGGTCTGCAACTTATTTAATAATGACTACAAATACTTTTAAGTTATAAAATTATGCTGAATGAATTAAATTCCTGTTTTTAGGCAAGTGGAGAGTCTCAGGTTAAGAATTGCTGGGAAATCCATTCCAACGGAGAAGTTTGCAGCAAAGAAGGCTGAGAGATACTCGTCCCCCAGCCCTGTGAAACTTGTTGTTCCAGCTTTGGTAGTTTGACCTTTCAGCAACAGAATTTTTTTTCATTTATGTATCTTGCTTAAAAGAAATCTTTTTCCTCACACAGGAAATGATGTATGTGTGGAATGGCTTCACAGTAGTAGGCAAAAGACCTGACTTGACTGAGAACATTTTGTGCACCTTAGAGAAAGCTGAAAAGGAGCTGAAAACCGATTTAGGTAAAATATTAACTTCTAAGAAAGAAATACAATTTCCTCTGATACAAATGTGCAATAGAGTTCTCTTGCCTCTGCAGCCCCGTCTGAGTATCACTTGGACGATCAGTGTGTTATCCAGCTGCTAAAGGGTCTGTGCCTTCGAGAGCTGGGACTCTTGGACCGGGCTGAGGCCTCCTTCAATCATGTCATTTCCAGGTGAGGAAAGAAGCATCAGTTGGTACAGACGGAAAAAAAAAAACAGTTGACAACAATTGCAAATTTTAATTCTGTTGCAGAGTTTTTTTTTAAATGAATTGTAACTGAATTAGTGATTAATTTTTTCCCCATTTGCAGTGAAAAAGATATTAAGCATGACAACTACCTGGTGCCTTTTACCATGTATGAGTTAGGCCTTCTACACAAGCAGAAAGGAGACGTCAATAAGGCCATCACCGTGATTGAAAGTGTGAAGTAAGTGTTTTTAAAGATGGGAAACATTCTCATTTAGGTGTCATCAGCTGGTCAAATTGAACTAAAGGAATTCAGTGAATTTCAGACTATAACAACTAGATTTAAAAAAAAATCTGATTTAATGTGCTAAAAAAAATCATGTATTTTTGTTCTGGAGTCCATTTCAGGAGAAATTTGATCTTAATACTTAGTACCAATAATGCATCAGCTGTTGTGCATCACACATTAGGTTTGTCCATCATTACTGTGTTCTGGTAGGTAAATCAGTTTTCCAATATGTTCCTTTTTGATTTTTCAAAGAAATGAATGACATATTTTCCTGACCAAACCAAATCATAAAAAGCCCACGAGACGTCTGTAATAGAAGATATTGCGTCAGCCCCCAGAGTGGAGGTTGTTTCCATCTGCAGCTTTTATGTAAAAGGGACAAGGAGAGTATTGTTTTAGGCTAGTCTGAATTAGGACTTCACACCAAATGTGTTAAAGTTTCACTCTGATCATCTTTTTATCCTTTGTAAAAGCACTCCCTGTCAGTGGCGCCTCCAGAAATGTTTCCTAGGGGTGGCCGCTGGGAGGGGCCACTTCAAAGCTTGGTGTGGCACACCAAAACCATGAGCTATATTTTTCTAAATTCATTCTACTTAACCTAGTTAAATAGCCAGTAGAAACTATCAGAACGTCACCTGTTGATATACTTGTATGATGTATCGTGTCTATATTTCATGCTACTAATAGATGAATAAAAGTACAGTCAACATTATGAGTTGCACAAAAATGTTGTTTTATTTTCCAATTAGACAGGAATCCCCATGGACTATCATGTTTGCAGACGATATTGTGGTTGCGCACGCAGCGCAAACACATTTTGACCATTCAGGCACGGCTTGAAGAGAAAAAAAGAGATGGCTACAGAAAGATAAAAGAATAATAATAATAAAAATGAAAGTACATGCTCCCATGAAGGAGCCACAACGAAAATTTTCGGGGGTTAGGGATCAGTGGGAGAAACCCCACGCACCCCCTGATCCATTCTCATCAAAATCACTTCTGATCATGCTTTGTAAACGTTTATTAAAGAACTTTGGAGTATTGCTCAACACAAAAAATCTTTTTAAATTCAGAACAATACACTGTGCGCTTTTCATGAGGACTGTCAGTCTGTCTCTCTGCGCCTTTAAACCATAAGCACGCTTTCTCCAAAATCAGTAAAGTGCAAGAGGGTATCTATCCAGAATTCACCGGTTTTATCCATAATAAACATTAGGAAATTATCCTCCGTGAATATTAGGATATTTTCGAGTTCCTTCTGAGTCTGCTGATGACAGTTCTCCATGGAGGCTCGCTGTGCGCACGCTTGCACCTGTGTGTGTGTGTGCGCATAGCGGACGGGCTGGTGTGCTCCTCATCTCCTCTCCCCTCCTGGGGAATCCAGCACCTTCTGATGGTTTAGGGATGAAATGCATAACTGATGCAAGCACAGTTTATAGTGACCAGTGGGTTGGCCGTGGGGTGGCAAGGCCACCCCCTGCTGGTGCCACTGCTCCCAGTGATCTTTGAATTATAATTATGCCGTTTTTAGCTTTAAAAAATAAAATAAAATCCTGTTATTTCACATAGAGCTCCAGCTGTCCCACCTCAAGCTTTTGAGTCACTGAAAGAGAGAACCGACTGGAAGGTCGTAACAATGTTTACTCCGGGGTTCCCATTTCCAGGCCTTGAGGGCCGGCTTCCCGATAGTTTTCCAAAACCCTGCTTTATTTGCTGCTGATTACCTGGAATCAGGTGTGTTTGGCCAATAAGAAGCGTCAATGGCAGGTTGGTTGGAAAGACTCTGACCCACGGGGACTGGATTTGGGCACCCCTGGTTTACATACGCTCCCACTAGCTTATAACCCTTCAAACCCTCAACTTAACTTTACCGAGTGCAGCAAAAATGGTGACCAAGCTATCCAGCCGCACAGTTTTGAGCCAGTTAGGACGAGGAAAACAAAGATGTACACAGATCTATTTGTCTACAGGTGAATACATCAGAATGGAGCAGAGCAGGCAGCTTGTAGCTTGCTGTAGTAGCTTCTACGTCACATCTATAAGCTTTTTTTGTTTTTGATCGTTTGTTCTTTCTGCTCCTAATTTACAATAAATTGATTAAAGAAATACTCAGAAATATTAAGCTTAATTTTCTAAATTTGTCATCCATCATGAGAAAAATGCCACTAGAACATGCCCGAAAACAAGATTTTTTTTTTTAAATCTTAGTGGGTCTTTAACTTGAAAATAGAAATGTAATAACTGCCTCATAGATTTGCACACTATAGAACCTAAATGCAGGGAGGGTCAATTAGAAATCAATTGGTGGTCTTTTTGATTTAAAAGATAAAATGATTTTTTTTTGTATTTTCTAAAATCACATTAAAGTTCCTCTACATTCCTCCCTCCTTTGTCTTCCACAAATAACTAACAGACTGTCTTATTTTCAGGACGAACTACAAAAACTACAGCATGGAGTCAAGGCTACACTTCCGCATTCATGCAGCGCTCAACACCATGGGCTCGTTTGAAGCAAAACTGCCTCCTTCACGCACACCAGCTTAAGGTGGCAGGAAAATGACAAATAAGGGCTGAACGGGACAGAAGATCTCTGTTTATTGTGTGCAGTTTAGACTATACCATCAACACCCCTCTGTCCTTCATTTAATTTTCATAGCAATGTCAAGTTTATATGACAATGTACTGTTTAAAAACTGAAGAAAATCCAAGATTAAGACCTGATGTACTATATATTGTTGGTGACTAATGAATAATTAGCCTGTAACTTTAATATTTAATGCCAGTAACTTATAGTGTGTTGATGTGTAATTCATCTGGAAGTTTTACGCTTTAGTTTTTAGAGCATTGAGGGCTTTCTGACTAATTTAAAAGCCCCGTAGCTTAAATCTAATTTAAATTTAGATAAGAGTGATAAATTCCAAAGTAATGTAATAATTCAAATCTCACTCGTAGAACCTCATTCATCAGCTGTTCCCTTCAGGAGAATCAACTAAATTCAGCATGAGTTTTCAGTGGTTATAGCTTGAAAGTAACATTTTACTACAACATAAATGAATCTGTATACCAGTCTTTTCACAAGATGTCTCAACAAAGGCATTTGAATAAATCCAATGAAAACCTCATCTGATGGTTTATCTCCTTTTGTTACATGGAAACAACCAAATCGATGGTTGTGGAAATAAACTTTTTTCTTGTCTTTCACAGGTGCCTTTTTTGATCATTTCAGTACGGTGAAACGAACGAGTTGGGAATGAGAATATGTTGATGAAACATCTTATGGTCTGTGTGCGAAAAACTGTTTTTAGAACACTGTCAGAAAACGTTTTTTCTGAAAATAAAGAAATGCTCAGTTTGAACCCAATTTTCCGGATGTACAAAAACATTCAATAAGACTGAAGAATCAAAAAATTATATTTTTAAGTTTTACTTGCAACAAGGAGCAGACAGTGGTTACATTTAACACACTGAAGGTGAATTCCAAACTCACCATCATTTGTGCTCTTTTGGATACATGTACAAGATTTCAGCCTTTCTCACGGCTGCATGACTGTGACCTTCGATTCCCATGGAGGTGGGGTTGTTCTGACGCTGCTGCGAGTGGCTGGATGTCTTCATATTCTGCTGGATTCCATTTAATAATAACAAAGAATGCAGTGTCCATATCAACTAAAAGACTAAGTAAAGCGAAAGATCTACTTCCTCTCAGGCATGGAGGGTGTTTCATCGTCACTCTTCGCGTCATCAATTGGTATACTCCGGGAGCCAATAACTGCAGTACTCACTTTCTTCACAGCCAATCACTATTAAACTTCTGCCTTTATATTCAGTAAAGTTTTGTTTTACCGCATTCCAGACATTGCTCCAGCCCACTTCGACCCCAGTCTCCTCCTGGCTCTTTGATCGGGGCGGTGCTGCCTAACCACCATCAGCGTCTGGGCTATGGGTCCCTTCACCTGGTCTTAAGTCTTCTTTCGACTTCCTCCGCCTCGTTTCCTCCCAACTGTGCGGTTTAGCATGAAGGGGGGTCTCTTATTATCAAGCAAGATTTCTCCAGCCCAGAGACCAACCACCAATGTTTCAATATCTTCACAATTACATATTTGAATTCCACTTTCAAATTATCTGTTTATTGCAATGAAATTAAGTTAAAACATTTAAATGAAATCATCAGAAACAGCTGGGATGTCTACGAACTATAATTTGGTTTTATAATATAACCAGGGGTGTCAATCTCATTTTGATCCAGGGGCCACATTCAACCTGTCTGATCTCAGGTAGGCCAGACCAGTAACATAATAGCAAAACAATATGGTTAATTTGTTATCTGTAGTTTTGTTTTGTTTCTCTCTCAGTTGGAAAAAAAAAGCCTGAAACAACCTATTAGCCTCATTAATTATTATTATTATTAGAGCTACTATTATCTTTTTGACAACAACATTTTGGTAGTTGTGTCGTCTCGACACACCTGTCGTCTTGTCACACCTGATAATTTTTATAGAAATGCAGTGAGAAATAGAAATAGCAGTGCGGCTGGCGGAGAATAAGACTGCATCTTATCCAGACGTGGTTTCTTGCAAAGAAACCATTTATTTCTTGATCTCTTGTCATGCCTTTCCTTTTCTCTACTTCCCCTAGTGGTGGGATTGCACATTGCAGTAATTAATAACTCACCACAGAATGGGCCAGAAACTTGCTTTTTTTTCCCCCAACATTCTTTAATATTTTTGTCTTCATGACTGGGCTAGATTAAACCATCTGGTAGCCTGGATGCGGCCCGTGGGCCGTACAAACTCAGAGACTTCAAATAAATTGAAAATATTCTGGATGGAAAATATATTTTCTTAACATCCTCTCCATCATAGCAAATAAACAAAAACAAATCATTTTTAACGCATCAATCTCATACCATTACACTTTGGAAGCACACTTTGTGCTCATTTCCCATCATCCCTGTGTTTACATGCTCTCTTGCTAACTTACAGCCCTTAGTGGTGCAAAAGAAATGGCGAGCAATATCAGAGCTATCCAGCTGCACAAATTTGACCCAGTCGCAGCTCAGACATGGAAGACAAAAAAGCACATGACTCTAGACGTCTTCAAGTGGATCCATCTGAATGGAGTGGAGGATTCTGCTCTCGATTTACAATGAATTAAGACAAATACATACTTACATACTTAATTTTCTTTATATTTGTCCTACATCATCAGAAAAATGCTACAAGTACATAGAAACATGATCTTCATCTATGAGGGTCTTTAAGTAGTTAGTAAAAGTACTCTGTTTCCTGGAACTTGTTTTAAATAAAATACTTGTGTTTTTATATTCTCAACTTACCTGACAAAAGTAACACCACTGGATGCCTACAATTTGATAGAAGGCCTCTTTCAAGATTTGTATCAGCAAAGGAAAAAAAAAAAAAAAAAAAAAAAAAAAAAAATTAGAGATAGCGTAGTGATGACAAAAGTACGATTGCAGACACTAAGATTGTATGTTTTAGCAGAAACCAGGAAAGTTCATGTGCTTTGCAACAATCTTGTTTCCAGTTTGTAATTATATTAGTATTTTAGGTAAATTACTTATTTACACATAATTTCATAATAGTTAATAATTTTGCTTCCAACAATGTATTACACCATACAGGTCAGCCAGTGGCTACTTTCCTTACTGAGTTGTTGGCAACACTTAACTACAGCTGCACATTGAGTGCAATCATGGTCATTTTCAGAGTGGACTGCAATCATATCTGAAGCAGGTTATAATTTCAAAAAATACTTGAGCTGCTGCAGTTTTCAGGGTAGACGTCTCAACAATAAGAAATTACATTGTTTTTTTGTGATTTATTAAAATAAAAAAAATTTTCAAAAGAAATGAAAACAAATGTCTTGTGGGAATTAAATTATTATTACAGTTTTACTAAAATGAATTAAATTAAAGGTGTAAATATTTATTCAAGCTATCAAAAAAGTTACACCTATTTTCTTTGCCCTGTAGGATTAAAGAACCACTTTTATACGTTGATTTAGAAGATAAAGCTACTTTGAGGAGTGGGAAGCCTGATGAGGCGCGCAGTTCCGCAGACGCTGCTGTCCTCCTCGCCGGTGACCACGTGGTGCGTAGAATGCTCAGCTGACTGACTGATGTGGGAGGAAGGGGGACAAGAAGATGGAAGGCAACCGGGACGAAGCAGAAAAATGTATCAATATAGCGATTCGAGCTATTGAAGGTGGGGACAAGGAGAAAGCGCTGAAGTTTCTCAATAAGGCCGAGAAACTGTACCCCACCGACAAAGCTAAAGGTAAGGCCTTTTTGCGGTTGGACAGCCTGTTTAGCATCTGACTTAGCTAGCATAGGAGCGGATAGCTACCTGTCACCAGCACTGGAATCATCAGGTGTTTTAGTGGTTGACATTCAGTAATACCAATCACATCCATACGTTTAACTCATTTTGTGTGTGGTTATGGTATAACTCACTTAATATTATTACTTTAGGTCAAGGAGAAGCAACTAGAGTTTTACCAAATTAGCTAGCCGTCTACTATGCAGCTAAGCTGTTAGCCTGATAGCGAAGCTAGCCGGTGTCTGCCTGTCAGTCGCTTCCTATCAAGTCATTTTAATTTAAATAGCATTATCATCACCTACATACTCAAATGAAACTACCCTTTTATCGAGAAACGTCCCTTCGTCCAGCTAACTCAGACAAAGTATGTTTTGTAGTCATTTGGTGACGTTTTAAAGCTGTAGTTCCGCTTTCAAGGAACCCAAACACGAGAAACCCCATTAATGTATATATGCTTTTGATTTGGTTTGACTGAAAGTGACTTTTGGTTTGAGCTGGTAGTTGGGTCAGGGAGAGGATTTGGAGGGATATGTCCACATTATCCAGGCCATACAAGCAACTCCCAATCCTCTAATGAGGCGATTGTCCAGGTAAGAGTCTTGAAGAGTAAGCTAGAGAAGTCCAGGCGGATCTGTCAGACCTGACTTTAAACTGGTAGAATGGACTGAGCTTGCTACAATGAGACACAAAGGAATTATCTCAAGACACAAAGATAAGTTCAATAGACGTCCACCTCTTATATTCTTGTTTACATAATAATATAATTACATACTCTTGAAGGACTGGTTCAAAAGTGGATAAACAGACTCATTTCTCCCCAGCTAACTTTTTAGCTAATTTTCCTGCACACGTTAATGAGAGCAAAGGGTGGGTTGGGTTTTAATTTTAATTTTGGCTGATGTTATTCCCACATATTTACGTGCCACCAGCATAGAAAGTGATGAAAATTCATATTTGCCACACGTAGTACATGCAACCAAGATCGCATTGCTGCATTGCCCGCACGCATTTTAAGTGTGTCCAAGGCTGGATTTTTTTTTTCCTGGCCGCACGTATTTAAAATGAAACTTAGAGTTAAAGTCCCATTAACTAAATGTGTGAAATGTTTTCTCCACATTTCCCATCCTCTGGTGGAGTTGTGAGCTGCAGAGACAGCCGACCTCAGGAACCATTTGCTTGTTTAACCCTAACCGTAACCATAATCTTAACCTTAACCCCTTTCTCCTGGGTCTATGTGACTAAAAAAAAGTTTATCTCTGGCTTCACGTTTACGTGCGAATAGACACTTTCTTTAATTTTAGTGTCTGTTTTTGTTTTCAATTGTAGTGTCTTGAACTGTGCAAGGCACAAAAAGTGTTTTTTATAAATAAAGTTTGAATTAGAATAGGAAAATTAAAAGGGAATTAGAAATGCTAAAAAAGCCAGAATGTAAACAAATCATCTCAAGTTATTTTTACTTATTTATCTTTTGCCAAGTATGCTTTAAACTTGGCATTTGTATTGATTATGCTTAACATCTTTTTTTTTCTGAATGGTAATATTCTTGCTTTATTCTGTATGGAAGGTGTTGCTCTTAGTGGTTTATCATTTAGTTGTTTTCATCTTGCGTTATTTATCAAAGTATGCGTGTTTAAAAGTATGTGAGTTTGCGGAATGTGTGCAATTATTTTGTACTCCAACCACACTATCCATCCATCTTACAAACCCACTGAAATCCCTTTGGGGTCTCGAGGTTGCTGGAGCCTATCCCAGCCATTGTTGAGTTAAGCCTGGGTACATCCTGCACGGCTCGCCAGTTCATTACAGAGCCACAAAGTCTTGCAAACACACATTTTTTAGGGATGATAAAAAGTCACTAATTAAACTATGAAGCATGTTTTTTATCTGTGTGAGGAAACCAAAATGAGAGAGAACTCACGCATGCACAGGGAGAATATGTAAACTCCACGCAGGAAGGACCTGGTCAAGATTTAAACCAGGGCCGTCTCGCTGTGAGGCAAGAATGCAGACCACCACGCCACCACACAGACTTTCTGTTTTACTCATGGTTTTAAATTTAAGCTAAATTTGTATTTAAATGGTTTAAATGCAAAATCTTACATGCAGTAATTATTCTGAATTGGTAGACTTCTTTGCAGAAACTATTTAGTTTTTTCTGGTTTTGCTGTGACAGGACAGAACAAACAAAATACTTAGAAATAGTCTCACAATTGTAAACCAGGTGGAAAAAATGGTAGCATTTCAGTTGAGGTTCAAATGTAGCTTAATGTTTAAGCTATTTCCAAAATTTCTTTTCAATCTGAATTTAAGCCCTCCATGTAGCCGAAGGTAAAAATCGTAATTATTTCCACTGAAAGGCATTTAGACTCTTTTAAATGCTGTTTTAAACAGATGGAATTCTTTTTGAAGGTGTATTTACTGTAGCTTTGTCAAAACTCTTTATGGGTGTTGCACCCATGTTTCTTTCAAGTAACTTAAAATTAAGAGCTTTCTTGATGGGGATTATTAATGCACAGCCATAATCACCAGTCATCTTAAATGTTTTCTCACAATACAGCACATGAATTTTTTCAGATGCTACGGAATTAATGGAGACCAAAATGTTACGATACAGTTAAAGAAAAGCTATAGTCTGGGGTTTCCTTTTTGTTTGGCCATAGCAGGATGGTTTTGGTTCAAACCAAGTGGAGCAACGGTTGTATAGTTCAAATGTACTAATTAAAAACATTGGTTTTCATGAACTTTAAGCACTTCAGATATTTTTATATTCAGTGTCAGAGTAATGGAGTATTTGCAATAATAGAGTATATATGGCGTAATTCTTTATTGTACCACTCAATCGTGTTTTGATCTACTGTAATAGTGTTCCAAGTGGTCTTTTAATTATGATTAAGCCATTTTTGGCAAATTAATATAAAAAAAACCTCTCGTTTTCTAGGACAAAGTTTGTTCATCGCTGAAGGAATTCATTAGAAATTCACCTCTGATAATCCATTAGAAATGCATTTTTAATCTTGAATACTTTTATCAATGTCATCCATCGTGTAAAAAAGTGCTACAAGAACATGTTAAAAACAACAATACATGTCATTGGATTTGGTCTCAGGGTCTTTTCTGAAATGCTTATTCCAACAACTTCTTTCTGCCATTTGTTCTGGAAGCTGGCTAAAGGAAAACTACAGAAAAGTATTCTGAAAGAATTGTATTTGTGGATGCTGCTGTGTTAAAAATTAGCGTTATTGAATTAGTGTTTGAACCTTTCAAAAACACCTAATTCAGTTTTGTCCTCATGTTTGATCTGTTTTAATACGCGACTCTCTGGCCAAAGCTAAACCACTGTGTCTCCTCATTTGACCTGCAATGATACCATCTTGTTTTCTGCTCCTCAGCTCTATTGGAAGCATTAACAAAGAATGGGAGCTCAGCAGGAACTGGTGCGTATCGGCGGAAACCCCCAGAACAGTCAGAAACAAACGCTTCCCAGCCAGGGAGAGGTGGTCAAGAATCTGAAAAAAACGAAGCGGCTAAAGGTTTCACAAAAGACCAAGTAGAAGGTGTACAAAGGTGAGAGTTTAGGATTTGCTCAGATGAGCTTTCTTACATTTAGTCCCACTATAGTTTTATAACTGTCATTTGTTAGAATAGTGTAATCATTGTTAAACTGGGATTAAATTTTTTTGCCTGCAACTAAAAGAGGACACCATAGTCTCTGTAGTGTTGTGTGCACACAGCTGTTACTATGGGAACATCTCCATCTTTGAGTCCCACGAGGAGGCTGTGAGAGACATCTGGCTGTGTGAACTAGATACCAGGAAAACACCTTATGCTTTGATTAACACCACGCAGGAATAAAAATAAAAGGAGCCACATCGTCCAAAATAAAATCGTGGAAACGGATTCAGTTGCAGATGCTCACATCAACCTTCATATTGCTTTTAAGTTATTATTATGATCTAACAAAAGATTATGAGGTAAAAACTTTGACCTAATGTCCGTGTGCATTTTATGTCCTCAGATCTATATTGTTTTCCTGTCTTTTAGAATAAAGCGGTGCAAGGACTATTACGAAGTGCTTGGTGTTAACAAAGAAGCCGGAGACGATGATCTCAAGAAAGCTTACAGGAAACTGGCGCTAAAGTTCCATCCGGACAAGAATCACGCACCTGGAGCAACAGAAGCCTTTAAAAGTAACTCCCTCAGACACATTCTAAAACATATTTATTACAAATTGTAATTAATATTGCACTGCAATAAAATGATTTTTATGTCTGTACCAGCACATCCTTTGGCTCAAATGTTGACAAACTAAGCTAGCTTGGAGTTGTGCCTTTCTATGAGAAATCATTTAGATGAATAAAATAAAATATTTTCTTTTTGTTTTTTGAGATAATGTAGGTTTTCCTCACCATTGTGCTCAGAAAACATAACACTTTAAATGTCTATTACTTTTTTTTTAATCATCTACTATATATTTAGGTAAAACTGTAGTTTTTAGCTTTTTTCCATATGTGCAAAATTTACAGTTGTTGTTTGGACAGTTTTACTCACTGTCGAGAGAACATTTTGACTTCAACCAGCTACAATTTTAAAAACTGGACGTGTTCAACATTGTTACATTTTTATAATCCCGTTGAAACTTTACTTCTTTGTTAGGTACATTTCAATGAGAGATGTTTTTGCTAACTTTATTCATTTTTCTTCTCTAGAGATTGGAAATGCTTACGCAGTTCTTAGCAACCCAGAGAAAAGACGGCAGTATGACCTGACGGGAGGGGAGGAGCCAAGCAGCCCGAGCCACTCACACAGAGGAGGCTTCGACTTCCATAGAGGCTTTGAGGCCGACATCACTCCTGAGGACCTCTTCAACATGTTCTTTGGAGGCGGTTTTCCATCCTGTAAGAGATCAGTCAATCTGTATTCACCAATTTTATTGGTTAAGACAACCAGTTACACTCTGGGACATTTATTTAGAATAGTTGGGAGTTTTGAAAGGGAAACAGTTGACAGTATTTTGGTATTGTGCTGACCTCGACTGTCATGTATTCAACAGCTAGTCCACACACATTCACCAACGGCAGAACAAGTTACAGCCAACAGACAGATTACCGACAAGAAAGAACCGAGGAAAGAGGAGATGTACGTAAATGCACTTTTCAAATCATCTCTTGACATTTTTGATAATATTCTTTGGCAAATATATAAAAAAAAAACTGTGTAAATAAATCTTTATTTATTACTTTTTTTTACCCTCTGACTATTGTTTTCATTTTTGGATGGGTTCCTGCGATGCACTATTTTTGCTATATTTTTTCATATATATATATATAAAACAAACAATACACAATTTGATTTATACAGACAGTAGAACAAGTGTTAACATTTTTGTCTGTTTGTCCACAGGGTGGTTTTTCGATGTTTATCCAGCTCATGCCCATTGTCGTCCTCATTTTAGTTTCAATTTTGAGCCAGATGATGGTTTCTCCTCCCCCTTACAGTCTCTATTCCAGGACGTAAGTGCACACAAGCTTTTAATGAAGCACATAACTTTTCTGTTTGAAAACAACTCTGTCAAAAGCAGAAGCAACATCTGTCATCAAAACACAAATAGATTCAAGAGTTTTTACATCCTATAGCAAGAATACCTTATTGTATCATCGTCTTTGCAGCATTGTTTATCCACACGTTTTTCAATTAATGACGTTTTTCTATCAGTTTCAACCAGTTTAAACTTTGCAGCATCTTGATTTTGTTTTGTGGAATTCTAATGTTTGTCTCAAATCCTTTTGTGTTTCTTCTGGACCCCAGTGCTTGGTTGCATTATGTAGCACTATTCATTTCAAAACCAGTCTGAAAGATTAGGCAGTCACCTGCTAAAAACTATTGAAGAGTCCTCAATTCTGCCAAGTACCCAAAGCCTGTCCCTCAATCAAAAGGCTTTAGTTTTTAATTAAATTTTTTGTTTTACAGTCATGCCTCCATTTTTTAACAACTAAAATATAGGCTTCTATCATAATGTTTTCTGTTTACTAATATCACTGACTTAACAACATTAAAGAAAATATTACCAATTGAATTATGAAGTATGTGAAAAAACAGGCAAATTAGTATTGTGTTATTACAGTTTCTTTTTTTTTTTTAATTAAAAACGTGTCCTCACTGAGTGCAAACTGGAAAGTGCAAATTTTCTCCTATTTATTTGCACATAGCTCCTCAAAGACTTTAACGCTGTGCTCTCTTTTCCAGGTCTACGGGTCAAACTGTAAAAAGGCAGACTGAAAATCTTCGTGTCGACTACTACGTCACCAGAGATTTCAAGTCTGAGTATAAAGGCTCAGCTTTGCAGCAAATTGAGAAAAATGTCGAGGAGGACTATGTAACGAATGTTAGAAATAACTGCTGGAAGGAGAGGCAGACAAGTAAGCAACTGAAGCCAACTATTCTACCCTGGTTTGTTTTTTTAATTTTCTCACATTTGTTTCTCTTGTCACTTTCAGAAACCGAACTGCTTTATGCTGCTAAAGTATACAGGGACGACCGGATGAGGAAGAAGGCAGAACTTATGTCTATGGACAACTGCAAAGAGGTGGACAGACTAAATAACCTATTCAGAGGTGGATGAGTTGGAAGCTTTCAGGATATGTAAATATGCTGTATATGACTAGATGTTTATGTTATATTTCTTCTTTTTTTTTTTTTTTTTTTTTTTTTTTTTTAAGAAGAGCAAAAATTTAAATTATTAACTTAGCTCCAGTTGAAAAAGCCCCTTCTTGCTGACTTCTTCCTAACTCCAGCCTGGCTGTAGACATTGCATCACTGAACTGATCTACTCACTGTTAACATTTACAGATTTATTTTCTTTAACCTTTTTTTTAACTTTTACTTTGACTTTCTCCTGGGAACATGGCAGAGGAGACCCTCGATTGTAAAGGCATGTGTTTTTAATCGTAAGAACTAAAGTGGCATTCTGTACAAGCAATATACTGTCAGAAAAACAACCAAGTGCAACAGCTTTTTGCAAAAAATGTTTATCAAATCCACTTCCAGTTAGAAGGCAAAACAAGTTTGTATTATTTTTTCCCCACACTTCAACATTTGAAGATAAGTGAATCATTAATTGTGAATTTTACTCTTTTCACAAGTTTAGTTTTGCAAATTTTAAGGTTCTAACCATGAGCAGACACTGAAGCTGTTATCCATACCTGGTTGTACATTTTCATTTTGAATGTTTAATTAAAATGTTATTTAAGTAAATATAGAAGAAAATACATTTCTTCAGTGCTTGCCTAAATATTGAAATAAAATTGATTCTATAGATTGGATGTTTGTCTTTTTATTTTTATAGAGATCCATCTACAGAGATGTTAATGCTGTGGGGATTTTTTCCGCTAAATGTTTCAATTGTTGTATAATTCACATTCCAAATTTTTCCATTTGAGATATTTTTGTTGTTATCTTGAGCTCTGTATGTTCTAGGAATGTAGTACTTGTGAAATCGGTTGAGAAACCTCTAACGGAAGGTTTTCCTGAAGACGTGTTATTTTGGAATGGTTTCATTTTTACTGTTGATACCAAAATATGCATTAACGTGTAAAAACCAGTAGATGTGGGTAAACTAGAAACTGGAGGTAAGTCATACAAATGGTAAATCAAAAAGCTCATTCAGCTCCTCTTTTCATAGTTACTTCTTTCATTTGGAACATGTAAGCATGCACTATAAAATCAATAGAATACTCACTCTTAGATCATAGTTCAATTTAAGCCACGTTTGTCAATAATTTAAAGGTAAAGAGAAGCTTCTATTTTAAAATCCCACTTTAAACACCTTTTAATCAATTTCAAGAGTTCTCAATGGTCTTTTGTGATTTTACCATTTTTAGCCAAATCAAATAAAATCCTGTGTTGTTTCCAGGACTGTTCGGCAGGAATTCATTAGAAATTCACCTGAGTTGTGGTTAGGACTCTGTCTGCCGAAGTAAGCCTTTGCTGACATCCCAACATCCCTTAGTTCACAAGAACATGTTAAAAACACCAAAACATGGTTTTCAGTGGAAAGGGTCTTTAAACACCTTTTAAGTATAAATTTCAAAGGTAAATATTAAATTAGCAATAAAGCATTTATGAGGACTTGCTTCCGAGGATTGTGGGTAGTGTAGGCTGCAGTAACCTTGTTTTTTTTTTTTCCTACAAAAATATAAAGTTATGTATCATCATTTAATGTTTTTCTTTAGCAAATAGCGTTTTACGTTTTCTGTCGGTGATCACGTGAACATCTCAAACCCGGAAGTGACACCATAGAGTTGACAGATGAGTTGGAAGTAAAATGAAAACAGTTTGACTTTAGGATGCTGTTGACACAGCTCACTGAGAGATAATTCCCGGTTCTGTGGACCTTCTGTTCGGGATCTGGACCAGAGGATTAAGCTATGCGTGTGGAAACGCTGTTGTCTATGAGAGGCAGTAAACGAACTATGACGTCTCCTTACCTCGCTCGGCTGCTCCTGTTCAGCCTGTTCGTGTCGTATGGACGTTTCGCGATTGTGTCAGCTTGTAAACAGGAGCCCGAGACCCCAGACTGGAGAATGACACTGAAAACTATTCGTAACGGCATTCATAAAATCGACACGTACTTGAACGCAGCTCTAGACTTGTTTGGTGGGGATGACGGGCTGTGTCATTACAAATGCAGTGATGGTGGGTGTTTTCTTCACAATATTTACTCATTTTTAAGCCATATTTCATATTTATAACTTGTCATCATTGTTAAAATGAATCAAACTAAATTATATTTATTATACTATTGAGAGACTCATGAAACTCCTAAATCATCTTGTGTTGATTTGATCATCTCAGCAGTGTCAAAACAAGAAACCTTTGCTCCCTTCTGACAGGTTACAAACCTATAGCTCGTCCTGGGTACAAGCCTTCACCTCCCAATGGGTGTGGATCCCCTCTCTTTGGATTTCAGGTGGCCCAGTTTTAGATCATCCTCTGCATATTTTCTTGAGTCTTTTTTTTTCTAAAGATATTAGTTAATTCTAAAAGGATAATAGTAATAATGGTGTTGTTATTTGCAGTTTGATATAGGTATCCCATCCATGACCAAGTGTTGTAACCAACATGACCGCTGCTATGATACCTGTGGTCGTGAGAAGCATGACTGTGATGAGCAGTTTCAGGAGTGTCTGGAGACCATCTGCAGAAATGTACAAAGGACTCTGGGATTAGCCCAATCTGTCCAAGGTAAATCACTGATAATGGTGTTTAAAGGCCCACTCTAATGAAAAATTATGTTTTTAGCATATTGTTGTGGCATTTTTCTCATTACGTGAAAAAAAAAAAGTTTAAAATTTATTTCATTTTCAAGTATTTTTAATTCAGATTGTTATGAATCAGGAGCAGATGAAAGAAATGATGTTAGAAAGAAAACTTGTAGCCACAAGCTCCCAGCTCTGCTCCATTCTGATGCATCCACTTACAGATAGCTCCTTGTACGTCTTCATTGGGGCTGGTATCTGGGTCAAAACTGTCCAGCTGGATAGCTCCAATATTTTGTTACACAGGTAATGTTATATTGGGGTTGTTAGGGGCTGTAAGCTAGCAAGAGAGCGCCTAAATAAAGGGATGATGGGTGTTGGGAACAGCTGGTTTGCAGTCCCGCCCACAACTCAGAGGAGAAATTTCTAATGAACCCTAAAAATTCCCCTAGTAAATATTTTCTTTTTATTATTATTAGTTTGCTTTATTATTAATTGTATTTGGGTTAAGCCATATAACTATATATTTGTATTTATTATTATTAATTATTCTAAGTTGTTTTCTGCCTGATTTCTTTTTTTTTTTTTTTTGCATATTTCTTAGTTACGTAATGAAGTTCACTGGAGAAGTTGTATCAATCACCACTCCTCCGAAATGCCTCTCCTTCCATATTTTTTTAAAAATAAAAAATGCAATTTCAAACATAAATGCAGTCAAGAAATTAGACAACTAACTGATACTTGTTATACCCTTTGAACTGCAGATGTTCAAATTTGTTTGATTTAATAAAAAAAATCCTCTGACCTAATTTATCTCCTTCAGCTACAGTAGAATCATATATATGTATATAGTTTACTCTGAAAGGCTAAGAAAATCATGATATATGGGCCCTTTAACACTTTTTATGTAATATAAAAATGATGTTAATTATAAATGATAAAAGATGATTAATGTAAAAAAAAAAAAAAAAAAAAAAAAGCCACGTGAGATGGTTGGCTATTCTGGTTAAGGTCTTAACTTATTTTACTTAGCTGAATTTTTATATTTGCCACCCCATATAGAGTACAGGGCCATGTTGAAATGCTTGGAAAATTTAACATTTACTCACAGTAACTTGCTAGCATAAATATACATTTTCGCTTTGAGATGTTTTCTCATGTTTTTGCATTCCATTTTCTGTCTCCACAGCATGTGAGTCTGCAGTGACACTCCTTTTTGACGCTGTCATGCACTTGGGATGCAAGCCATACCTGGATAGTCAGCGGGCCTCCTGTGTGTGTCAGTATGAGATGAAACGGGAGCTATGATGCTACAGAGACTGGAACAGACACACTAACTAGAAACACTAATTAAAGAAGACCAAGAATAAAGCTTTTTATCTAATATTGTAGATTTATCTCAGGGATTCAACTCATACTGACACTAAGTTGTGCTGTTCTCCTCCTTTTAGAAAATAGAAAATTCAAATAGTTATATTTGTGTAAACTGTAGGTGAAAAGATGTTAGTTTGTGGAGAGTTTAGGTCCTTTCTATAAATGTTCGGAAGTGGTTTGCTGAAAATGTGTGGTTTTTTTTTTTGGTTTTTTTTACAAACACTGAACCAAGAAGACTACAGTGTCCAGGTGTTTACCTGGTCTTTTACCAACTATTTTGTGTCAATCAAATTATAATATAGAATATTTGTAATATTTAGGTAAGCATAGCCAAGTAATTGGCAGTTACCTAATTCATAATGTGCAATGTTGATTAAAATGTATTGAAGATTGAGCTGGAATTAACAATATTTTAGTATTTCCTGTGCTTTTATTGTGTCTTAATCACGTACATTTGTTTTGATTTTTTTTATACACTTCCACATTTTATAAATGCCAATATCAAAGTTCTTTTTGTCATTGTAAAGGAAGTACAAGCTTTAAAAAGCTAAAACAAAACAAAAAACTACCATCCCCTTGCTAAAAGTAATACAATTATAAAGTTTATTACGTATATTTGAGTATAAGTATAGTAAGTCTAGTATAGATCATGTACATATAATGTAGAAAGTATAAATTACTCCTTCAGACTCAATCGGAACATTTAAAGTTCACAAAATAGTTTACCAAAGTAAACATCAAGTATACTGCCTTACTTTTTTAAAACTCAATCAAATTTAAGCTTGTGCAATTGCTGAAAGTGTTCAACCGGGTGTAAATTAACCTATAAATGTCTGTGGTACAACAACACTGCTCAGCTTGACTAACACAAGATTATTGTCCTGGAAGAAGACGTACCTGTATGGATAAAAAGCATTTAAAGAAGCATTTAAATGCATCACTTGCACTCGAATCCAAAGACGTGAAAAGTCTCAAATCAGAATTGTGCATAAATGTGATTTTGTGTGTTTGTGTGTATCAGACGTTTCGTTTTTATTTTTAAAAGACTTGTGTGTGTTCATAGTTTTAAGCTGCTTTAATTTAAAGTTGTGCATGTGTAAATTAGATTTCGCAATTTTTTTTATTTTTGTACACAATCGCAAGAATGAGTTATGAGACCAAGAACCAAGAATTACGTACAGAACACAAAAATCCAAAGGTACACACAAACATGCAGACACAAATTACAACTCAAGAATTGCGCGCACACAAATTGAATTGGTCTATTTTCTCTCCATAAACCTGTATTGTAACATAGTGTAGACAGCTAGCAGTCGTCTCTGCTTGGTTGCCACTGTTTTACTTTCTGTAAAGGAGGGACAAACCTGTCAGACCATCAGTGTCATCCTGGAGGTGGGGCCGGTTGATTCTATAAGCAGTTTTGCTCCTGAACGCCACTTTTCTGTGTGGTTCTTGGGAAATTAGAAGCTCTGCAAACCCATCTGCCATGGATACCTGCGGAGGTAACATTTTGGACGATTACTTTTAAGTATATTTAACTTGTGACTTTGTTTGTGGCATCATTCAACAAGCAAGTTTGGAGCGTTACACTTCTGAGAATGTGCTAGTCTCTATGAACAATAAAGTTGTGTTCATGACCATGCTTGAGGCTTTTTCCAAACATTTTCAAAGTTTTAATTTCCTTTAGTCGGTTTTAAGGACAAGAACAAATTAAGTTGGTATAGGGTTTTAAAGTCAGAACTTCTTTCTTTTTCTGTCGTCTTTCAAGGAAGTGTTGAAAAAGACAGCAAACCATTAACTAAAGATATGGGTGACTACGTTGACGTGTTATAACTCAATGGTTATTCCCCTGTTACTAGAAAAATTACTCAATGATTAAAATGTATCAATTTTATTTTAAAATTGATTTAAAGAGTAAACTTAACTATCAATCAGGAGGTGTTTAGAAATTATCTTCTTGAGAGACCTAAACACAAAGAAAGAAGACAGACAATGACCATCTTTTTTTATATTTATTAAGAGATTAGCATAAAAAAAATACAATAAACAAGTAAATTCAATATTGTGTTGAAGTTCTGGTGGTCAGCTGGGTTTGTACAGCCAAAAAAAGCAGACTGTCGTCATGCTTGAGTGCTGTATTTAAAGTTTGCTGGAGATTAGTTTCAAAATGGATCGTCTGATCAATTTCAAGAACATGAAGCAAAAATGGCGATGAGCTTCAAAATAGTTTTAAAAAAATGCACAGCAGATACCAAAAGGATTAGAAAAAATAAAAAATGATCCTGGCACCAACTTAGTTTCACGATGTGATTTAAAATACAAAATCGAAGACTGTAGCAAGTTCCCCCCATCTTCACAGGTTTCTCTCACTCTTCCTTGAACTGAACCCTGAGCTGAACTGAAGTGAAAGTGTGCATCGCCCTTTTGACCTCAGAGGAGGCCCAGCCAATGGCTGTAAGCACACGTCTCCAATGGATTCTAACAGCTTTGTGTTTCCATCAAAACTGTTAAACTATTAAAAAATAAAAACTTGATTCTAAGTTATTTCTCTTAAATATTCTGAGCATGTAATGATGTGTGACACCAAAATGTATTTCATAGTAAAAAAACAAAGGTATACTAATCAGAGGCATAATAAAGATTATAATGGAAGTATTCACGTGCTTCTTGTTGAGGTCTGTGAATAAATAATAAATAATAAGTCTTTTTCATGTCAGTTTATTCACATTCATTGTAACAAATAAAAGAATAGATGTTTGAAATCTTTACTTGTGTAAAAAGACAATTAAAATTAAAGTACAAAGCGAAGTTGAATGGACCACAGGCGCTACCTGCCTTTGCCGCTCGCCTCTATGCAACACCGTCCCCCTCGATGCTTACCTTTGACCCGAGCTCATTTCCTAAGCAGCCACTATGCACCTTCAACTCAATTTTCACAATTTGACATTGATTAATGTGCAAATAACAGGAGTTATTTTGCAAGCTTGCCACGTGCACGCCATTTAAAATCTACAACTTTGAAAAGCATTGTTTTTTTCACAATTGCTTCCCAATGACACACAAGAAGTTAGGAAACGATTGAAAGTTTCCTTTGGACAAATTTTCCAATTGTAGCTAGTCATAAAATAAATTTTTTTTCATTCAAGATGGCGGCCTCTTCTTTAAGTCAAAGGTTGATGTAACTCCAGGAGTCGTAGACTCAAGCTAAAGGCATGCATGTGAAATTTCATACATTTTTGAGCTTCTGAAACAGCACCAAATAAATCTTATCTATTATATTCATTATTGATGTCATCAAACTGTGACAAAGCCTTGTTCAAGAAATCTAAAGAGATTCCTCATGCTACAGCTTTGACAGCAGCCTCCCTTTTTTTGATTACTTCTTTAAAACCTTCTTCAATAATTTTCTTTACTGACTTACTTATTTATGCCAAGAATTCTTTAAGTAACAGGTGAGTGTATTCTATCAAAATTTGTATTCAAAGACTTAAAGTAAAGATTGAAGAGTATCTTATAATTCATTGGATGTTAACGTTTTTGTCTTTTGCAGAGAACCTGTGTGAGACTGACTCTTCCAACAAGTAAAGAAAACTTCTTTAATTTCTTAAGTAATCTTAAAGGAGAACATTTATTCCTGAATTCGGAATTTCCTTTTTTTTCATTTATAACAGGTTTGATTTGAACCCTCTTGAGGAGTACAAGATGAATCACAAACGTCGAGGCCTGGCTCTCATTTTTAACCAGGAGAATTTTTTCTTTCGGCTCAAGTTGAGTAAAAGGACTGGAACAAATGCTGACTGCAACAACTTGGAGAATCGGTATCCCTCTCCCACTCCACTGCTGAGTGTCTTTAAGAATATGTCTGAACCTGTTTTATCTGTTTCTTTAAAAAATCTTTTTTTCTTTTTTTTGCTGTAACCCATTTTTGTTCATCACATAGACTCCAGGAGTTAGAGTTTGACGTCAAAAGTTATGATGATGAAGGCCAGAAGGAGGTCCTGAATGCAATCCACGAAGGTGATGATCGTTCGGGTGCTCACTCACGTGCCTCTTCTCTTTCCTGCATTAATGTGGGTTTTACTTTTTTCAAAAGTTTGACAAATAAGTCTCCCACCAGCTGCTGAGGAGGATCACTCTGATGCCGACTGCTTTCTGCTGGTCTTCCTGAGCCACGGCGAGAACAACTACGTTTACACCCACGATGGCATGATCAAAATCCAGGACATCATACATGCATTCAGAGGAGACAACTGCCCGAGCCTCGTAGGAAAACCAAAGATCTTCATTTTTCAGGTAAATTCACAACAATACAAATGTCTTTAGATGGTTATTGGATGTGCTTGGGTTAATCTGACAGATTTTATCAAGTTAACAGTCACCTGCTGCCTTGTAAAAACTGTTGGGTCGGGTGTGTCATTTTTAGGGAACATTTGAAACTTAATACTTCAAGTGTCTGCAGGCATGTCGTGGAGACAAACCTGATACTCCAGTGGTAGCAACTGGGGCTGCTGGCCATCAGGAGGGGATTGATAAGGTGGTGATTGATGCCAGCGCATTGAACACTCTTCCTGCTGCAGCTGACTTCATCATGTGCTACTCTGTGGCTGAAGGTGAGTTGATACTGCCTTTTAAGAGTTATGTGTCAGAATTTCTTGGGCTTTAATCTAATTGATTTGAGGCCAAATAAACAAATGTTTAAGTCATTTTTGAAGAACCAATTAATAAATGTTAACTTCACCCTTTTTTTAAATACCTAGATTAAAAGCTCTACATTTGATGGTTTAATAATTTAAACAAATTGTCCCTTGTTCTATTTTTGTGCTTTTACCATTTTTAAGCCTTTAACTCAACAAACCAGTGATTATATTCAAATATTTTTAAAAATTTTAAGTACCTCAAGTGGAAATATTAAGAATAATTATTTAATTATTTAACACCCCCCACTTAACTTTTTTGCCCTGTTTCGTTTCTTTAGGTTTCTTTTCCCTCCGAGAGACCATCAATGGCTCCTGGTACATTCAGGACCTGTGCGAGCTCCTTAAAAAGTACGGAGATAAACTCGAGTTCACAGAGTTACTCACCCTGGTGAACAGAAAAGTATCGATGAGAAGTGTGAGGATGCGGAAGCACCCAAATGCTGTTAAACAGGTTCCTTGTTTTGCTTCCATGTTAACCAAGAAGCTCTACTTCCGGAAAAAGTAACAACTTCAGGTCACTGTTATAATGTTAAATGATTGTAGTAAATAGAAATAGGGCTGGGCTACTAAATAGAAAATTGAATTAAAAAGTGTATTTTTGTCTAACAACGGTTTACATCTGTGCAAATACACACTACACATAGATAAACAAAGCATTAAATGTGGTTCAGAAGAGGAGTGGTCAACCTCTGGGATGTGTTCAAGCATCCATGCACTACTAGCTAGACAATGAACCCCACATTGCTCCTGGAGGTTAAAGGTTGTTTTCAGTGTTCGGCAGCAGCTGCCATTGGTGTTTGAATGTTTGCGAGGGTGAATTTGACCGTGACTGTAAACCACATTGGGCGTCCTAAGAAAGTAGTACAGCGCTTTATGCCCTACCATTCAAATGTTTGGAGTCACCCACACAAATTTGAGAAGTTTAAAAATTAAGTGAAAATATAGTCAAGACATTGACAAGGTTAAAAAGAATGACACTTGTTTATGCTCACAAAATGCTCACAAAAATTAAAGGAGCACTTTAAAAAACACATGAAATACATCAGATCTCAATATGAAGTTGGATATTTATACAAATAACGACAGGGAAGTGTCTTAGGAACAAATGGATGCCAAGTCTTTTCATGGAAATCAAAGTTTTCATCCTACAGAGGGCTCAATTGTGTAGACACCATAAAATCAGAGAGAAATGAAGATGTGGCAGGCTAGTCCATTTTCTCCAAAACGTAATTTCTGCAACTCAAAATGCTTTTCAGTATCTTGTGTGACTCCCACGAGCTTGTATGCATGCTTGACAACGTCGCGGCATGCTCCTAATAAGGCGACGAATGGTGTCTTATAGCATTTCCTCTCAGATCTGTGTGAGGGCATCCCTGATCTGCTGTACAGTCTGAGGAGCAATGAGGACCGAAACATAATGTCCCAAAGATGTTCTATTGTTAATTTTGATCTTCTTCTGTACATTCTGTCATTCCTCCAGGACTAAACGTGTTGCCTCTGATTTATCAGTCTTAGTCACGTGAGGGCTAGTCGGGCATTGTTAAATTGTTATCCTCCAGCGAAGTATGATTGAGTGAAATAGTTGCTAATAGTTGACCTACTGCACCAGGGTAGGTGTCTGACAATGGGTTCAAGGATTTCATCTGGATACCTTATGGCAGTCAGAGCACCATTTCCTAGGCAGTAGAGGTCTGTGCGTCCCTCCATGGATATGCTCCCCAGACCATCACTGACCCACCACCAAACCTGTCATGTTGAACCACGTTGCAGGCAGCATAACGTTCTCCTCGTCTTCTCCAGACTCTTTCACGTCTATCACAGGTGCTCAGGGTGAACCTGCTCTCGCCTGTGAAAAGTACAGGGCGCCAGTGGGGGAGTTGCCAATTCTGGTGTTCTTGAGCAAATGCCAGTCGAGTTCCACGGTGCTGGGCAGTGAATATAGGGCCCACTACAGGACGTGGGGCCCTCAGGCCACCTTCATGAAGTCTGTTCCTGATTGTTTGGGTAAAGACATTCACACCAGTGACCCTCTGGAGGTCATTCTGTAGGGCACGAGCAGTGCTCAGCCTGTTCCTTGCACAAAGGAGCAGGTATCGGTCCTGCTGAGGGGTTGAGGACCTTCTACGGCCCTGTCCAGCTCTCCCAGAATAACCACCAGTCTCCTGAAATCTGCTCCATGTTCTGGAGATTGTGCTGGGAGACACATTAAACCTTCTTGCTGCAGCACATGTGGATGTGCCATCCTGGAGAAGTTGGACAACCTGTGCAACTTCTGTAGGGTTAAGGAATCTCCTCATACTGCCAGTAGAGATAATTACACAAGCCAAAATCAGCCAAAAAAGATCAAGAGGGAGAAACTTGAAATGACCTCCACATATAACACCAGTCCTGTTTTGAGGGTTTTCTAATTGTTGCCACTGAAGTGCACCTGTTGTTAATTCCATGAACACCAATACAGCTGAAATTGATTAACGATTAACGACCAAGATTGTTCCAGAAGCTTGCCATCCATGCAAAGCCATTCCTGCTGGTGCTCAGCTCAAATGCAAAGTAATCTAAACAAAACCAATACCAGAAACAGCTTGACTCTGAATAAAACTTTTTTTTTTAAATCAGTAATGACAATTAAAATAGCAGGCCTTGAGCCATGTTTCAAGTGGAAAACATCCGCTGAAATTCTCGAGCATTAAAAAAGGCCACAAGCCATTAGCCTACTACAAGAGACATCTTTTTTTTTAACTAAATGCCTTGTGTCTTGTCTTAGTACGTCTTTTAGTTTGATTGCCTCTCATTTTATTAAGGTGAACAATTTGTTTGTGTTGCAATTTGAAAAGTTGTGTATTTTCTTGATGACTTGATGCCCTGCATTATTCTAAGGAAGGAGAAAATAAAAGAAAAAAATGTAATAAAGTTGGAGAAAAGCGATCAGATTCTGTTTATTTTAGATGGCACTTTTTCTCCTGCCTTGATGTCAGTGGCAAATACTGATACACACACCTATAGTGCCCTCTAGCGGTTGTTAGTGGGTACCAACCATTAATTTGCTTCCATAAACACGGACCTACTCATGTTCGAAAATAACTACAAATAAGTCACTCTTGAATATAACTTGCATCTTTAATAGAATTTTGACAAAACCTGCAACTTATACTCCAGAAAGCATGTAAAATAAAAGCAAACATCAAGTGTAGCACTTCCCTTTTTTCTTTTCATAACTCCATGTGCAACCGTGTGGTAAATTACCAATGTGGACGTTTTTGAATTATGACTTTAAAAAGCTTCCATAGCTTTGTTTGACTTATACAAGACTTGTCCAGGAAGAAAACGTACCTGTAGTATGACATGGAGTGGAAGTCCTTGCTGATTGACTGTCACAGTTTTACTTCCTGTAAAAGGCGGGACTAAGACGAGCATGTTAACCAATCAGCGTCATTGTAGAGTTGGAGGCGCTGGTTGTTTTTAGGCGGCTTTTGTTCCCAAACGCCACTTTAGTGCGTGATTTCTGGGAGAAAAGACGAACTGTGAGCACATCAGTCATGGCTACTGACGGAGGTAACATTTTACACGATCATTTTTTAAATATATTTAACTTGCGACTTTGTTTGAGGATCCAATAAGCATTTTTGAAGTGTTATACTTCCGAGAATAGGCTAGGCTCTTAATGAACAATAAAGTTGTGTTCACGAAAATTCTTGTGGGTTTTCCGCCCAACATTTTGTCAGTTTTATATTTATTTAGGCAATGAAAATGATCACAAAAAGGCCAATATTTGGTCACGTGGTGTTAAAGTCAGAACTTCTTTCCTTTTCTGTCGTCTTTTTAGGAAGCGTTGAAAAAGACAGCAAAAGAGAAACTAAGCACACGGGTGAGTACTTGGTGTTATTGCTAAGTAATTAAAGCTTCTGTATCGATTTGTCATTTGAATGCGTCAAAGTTGGTGTTATCAGACAGGAAAAATGTTTCTAGAACAATTTATCATTAATAAATCTCTGCAATGTGAAGGAAAAACAAAAAACAAACAAAAAACAAAAAAAAAACAAACAAAAAAAACACCATAATAAAATCCTCTATTGCTCTCCTCTTTTTTACATTAGCTTTTGTTTTAACTTTATGCACACTCCAATGAGCAGATTGCAGTATTTAAAAGGGTCAAAAATTAACTCCATTCACTTTATGTTGAGTGACAGAAGAGTACATGTATTCTAGTAAGATTTTAATGGAAAGACAAACTATAAACAACAACTTCACAATCTCCTGAACTTCATTGCATGTTTTGTTGTTGCCTTTTGCAGGGACTCAAATGACTGAGACGGATTCTTTCAACACGTAAAGACTTCCTTTTCTTTTTATGTACTCTTATGTATTCCAGATTTTTAATTTCCCTGTTATTTTATTTTTCTTTAAAAAAAAAAAAAAAACAGATTACCTGATTTGAATCCTGCTGAAGAGTACAAGATGAACCGCGGACGACGAGGCCTGGCCCTCATTTTTAACCATGAGCGATTTTACTGGCGGTTGGGGTTGAATGACAGGAGTGGAACAAATGCTGACCGCTACAACCTAGAGAAACGGTATCTCTCTCCCACTGTACTGCTGTGGTTTCTTGAAGAACATGTCCGAGCATGTTTTTCTTGTTTGTTGAAAACATTTGGTTCTTTGCTGCAATTTTGCTCCACCTGAACCCAATTTTTGTTTATCACACAGACTCCAGGATTTAAGTTTTGATGTCCGGAGTTATGACAATGCAAAACAGACAGATGTCTTGGATAGAATCCACGAAGGTAATGATCACATGTGCAACCTTTCAAGTCCTTTTACTCTCTTACGTAAGCAAAACTAAGCATTTTTAAAGTTTGAGAAATATGTCTCCCACCAGCTGCTGAGGAGGATCACTCTGATGCCGACTGCTTTCTGCTGGTCTTCCTGAGTCACGGCGAGAACAACTACGTTTACACCTACGATGGCATGATCAACATCCAGGAGATCACTGCTGCTTTCAGAGGAGACAAGTGCCGGAGCCTCATAGGAAAGCCAAAGATCTTTGTCTTTCAGGTGAATTCAAAACAACGCAAATGTCTTTAGGCTTTTATTAGTTTTTTTTTTTGTTTAGAAAAGTCTGCTAGTTTTTATCAAGCTATCAGCCTTTGAAACACTTCTAAGGGTGTCATTTTTAAGGGGAAAAGATTCAACTTAATACCTTAATGTGTGTCTGCAGGCGTGTCGTGGAGACAAACATGATAGTCCAGTGGTTCCATCCGATGCTGTTGACCATAAAGAAGTGATCAATGAGGTGGTGATTGATGCCAGTGCACTAAACACTCTTCCTGCCGGAGCTGATTTCCTCATGTGCTATTCTGTGGCTGAAGGTGAATTAAGACACTTAATTAATAGCTATTTGTCAGATTTTTTTGGGCTTTTATCATATTGATAAAAAAAAATAGGAGAAATGTTGCTTGGTCCATTTTTCTTTGGCCAAAAGAAACAAACTTTATTCAAAAAACGTATTTTTTATTCTTCAACTAGTTTTTAGTTTCTTTCTAAACTGTAAATTGAATCAAATCTCTTAAGTCTACATTCTAAAATATTTAAGTACACTATGTTACCAAAAATATTCACTCACTCATCCAAATGATCAGAATCAGGTGTGCTAATCACTTGGCCTTGCCACAGGTGTATCAAATCAAGCACTCATTCATGCAGACTATTTTTTACAAACATTTGTAAAAGAATGTTTTGCTCTCAGGAGCTCAGTGAATTCAATCGTGGAACTATCATAGGATGACACCTGTGCAACAAATCCAGTCGTAACATTTCCTCACTCACAAAATGGAAGAGTTTGGGAACAACAGCAACTCAGCCCCCAAGTGGTAGGACATGTAAACTGATGGAGAGGGGTCAGCGGATGCTGAAGCGCTAAGAGGTCGCTGACTTTCTGCTACAGAACTCCAAACGTCATGTGACCTTCAGATTATCCCAAATACAGTGTGCAAATAGATTCAAGGAATGGGTTTCCATGGCTGAGCAGCTGCATCCAAGCCACACATCACTTCAGTTCTGATGTGAGTCAGGAGAAATGCCTTTGGTTATATAGTGTACTTTTGTGAGGCCAGGAAAGAATAAGACTAAAGGATATGATTATCAGAAAACATGACTGCAAAAATCAAAGTTAACGGAGTACTCAACAGATCACTTTTTGTGTTTCTCCTGTTTTGTTTAGGTTTCTATTCCCATCGAGAGACCATCAATGGCTCCTGGTACATCCAGGATCTGTGCGAGCTCCTTAAAAAGTACGGCGATACGCTCGAGTTCACCGAGTTGCTCACTCTGGTCAACAGAAAAGTGGCAATGAGAAGTGTGGGGATGTGCAGAGACCCGAATGCTATTGGGAAAAAGCAGGTCCCCTGTTTTGCTTCTATGTTAACCAAGAAGCTCTACTTCCGGAAAAAGTAACAGCTTCAAGTCGTCATAAAATCAATTGATTTTAGCTTTAAAAAAAAACTTAATTTTTATTCCTTACCTTTAAAGACCCACTCCGATCATCTTTTGAGTTATTTTAAAAACATTCCTACGATTCTTTTCATCATGATTATGCTGTTTTCAGTCAGATACGCTCTTTTTCAAATTATACTTTGTTGTCTGTTCCTGATTCACAACAACTTGAATCAGGAAAAAAATGCCACAATAACATGTTAAATACACCATTCAATTGGAGTGGGTTTTTTATATCACTGTGAACACTTTGAACCAGTCTGTGAAATATTGAGACACCACCGGTCATCTAGAGGATTACAGAAACGGCTCCCATTTTCAGTCCTGATGCAATGGAGAAGTCCAGCAAACACTCTTCAGGTCACATCTCTCTTGTAAGCAATAGTTCAGACAATACTGGAGTCCAACACAACAGACCCTGCTGGAATTCAGGTTAAAGATGCTGGCAATGCCTGTTTTACTAACTCCTTCACAGGCTGTTTTTTTTTTTTACTTTTTTATACACTTGCATCCCTGCTGTAGGATCCCTCCCCCCTAAATCCAGTTAAAATATTCCAGTTTTATATAGGAATCTTCTTGAAGTTCCTCAACTGTTTGCTTTAGTTTGTCACTTTTATCAAAACAATAATAACCTTCATTTAGGATTTTTGTGAAAACCGTCATCATCATTGCTGTCCACTGTTTAATGATGCTCAGGTGTTGGTTGCTTCCAGTACTTCAAAAAGGACTAAGATTTAGCTAATGCATCTACCTCTGCAGCATTCAGTTATGACATATATTGCCAGTTTTGTTAGTTTAGGTGAGTGTTGTTTTTCAAGCATCTTTAAAAGGACAATCAGGGAAATAATGTCACAACAACACCACACACCCATAGAGACAAACTCAATCATTCCAAACCACTTCTTTAAAAGGGAATTCATGTTTGTGCTGTTTTGTCACAGTAGTTAATGGTACTTTAAATAATGCATTTTTGCACCAAGTTGGTTAAAACAATCACTAATATAGAAAAATCTCAGGGAGGACTGTGTTTACTCTCTTTTTTCCACAATGGTGTGACGTGGGTCTGAATTGTGCAAACTGTTGCTCTACTGTTTTGGGTTGTGTCTTTCTGGGTAAAACTAGTGTTTTAGTAACCGGTTTGTTCTCTCTGTGTTTAATTGAGAAAATGAATTAAAATAATTCTTTAATGGACAGAGTGGATCTCTTATTTTGAAATGGTTAGCATGTTTTTCCTTGGAAGGACTGAGCCATCAAATAGAAAATAGATTTAAAAAGTGCATGTTGACTAACAGCTTTCTGTGCAAAAACACACTCAAAATCTAGCTTAACTGAAAAAGGAAAACATAAAACCACAGTGTTCCTGATTGCTGTAGGTGCCTGCCCTTTTTCTTCTCCTTTGCAGGCGCTGGGAAATACAAAACCTACAATTAAAGGTCTGCCTTAAGGGATCTTCAATGTCTTTCTCCCTCTGAGGTCTGCTCTGGTCATCAAGCCTCCCATGCTCTCTTAAGTTGGGTGCCCTTGGCTTTGTATTCCATTTTTAAGCTTACATTCACACACCTTCACCCTTAATGTTTTGTGTAAATTAATATCCTTTATATACTTTGCGCATGCTAAAAATGTCTTCATCTCCTTTTTTTTTTGCTATGGTTAAGGTAAAAATGACAAATCAGGGACGTGGGTTAAGACATGGTGGAGTACTACTGTATTTAAACTTTTATTTCCCTTGGAAGTTTTATGTGAAACAACAAACTGACACATGTTGGAAAAACACCTTTTTTATTACATTTTTTCCAATCGTACAAGTTGGCATCATCATCATAACACTAAACAACTCATGGTCCTCTGGATTCCAGTTTGAAAATATCAAAATAAAAAGGGATGAGTTTCAGAATTGCTCTCAGCTTGGTTTCATTTATGGCTTTGGCTGGATCTGTTCTAGTGGCAGCTGGAGCTGGGTTGGATTTCTCAGGCGCCTCAGATCCTCCTCCACCTGACAGAAAAACCAAAAATAAAAGTGCTTTTTTTAAGATTAAGAAACCTTTATTAGTCCAACAGGAAATTGCAATATGCAACAGCACAGGTACAATCAGAATAACCAAGGATAAAAAAATAAAATAAAATAAAATATACATTATACAATAAAAAAGTTTTAGCCCAAAAACTGCTAGATTCAGTGGCTTGTCATTATTATTATTATTATAATCATTATTCACACTGAAAACAACATTTCCCACCAACCTCAGCTAGTTCTTCCTTCAGTTCATTGTATCTTTCCACATTGAACTCCTTCTTTCTGGCCCCCTTATAAAAGTAATGCAGGAACTGTCTGTCTTTGGCGTCTGGATATACATAATCCTGTGGGAATAAATAAAAAAAACAAATTTCAATGACAGAAGCTGTTTTTTTTCTGCAGCCTTTTTACAATTAAACACCTAGAGTATCTATACATCCAAGCTTTTTAGGTGTCTAATTGATAAGTGTCTCAATCCAATGTAAAAGCTAAGCAGAAAAACCCTGTGCTGCATATGTCCTAGACAAATAAGACAGAGAAAAAGCTCCTGGAGCAGCAGCAGCTCTTTGACGTGTAAAGGAATTTCTTTTTGTGTTTCTTTTCCTTAGTTAAGCAGACAAAAAAACCCCAAGAAAACCAGTTATACTGGAATTAAAATGTAGATCAGGAGGTGAAAACAAGTTGGCACAGATTGCAAAAATCACAAATAAACTTGTACATTTCTGTTGGTTGGTTGATTTTCAGTTTGTTTAGATTTTTTACTACTTTTGTCAGACACACGAGCCATAGGAGGAGTAATGGAAGCTAGAATTAGGTCAGAAGTGAGCATTTGCGAGCAACAATTATGGTTTCATCCCAATGATGAGAACCACAGATGGGGTATTTGTTTTGAGGAGGCTGCGTTGTGTTTTTGGGGATCTAGAAAACGGCCACAACAAGTCACAGAGAGAGAAGCTGCGGTTTGTATGAGGAAATGTGGAGTGACAGAGAAGTATCTATGGTCAACAGACCAAAGCACTGGAGGGGAGGAGGGGGGTATGGAGAGAAAATAGACTCACTCCGATATGTGGGTGCATGATTCTTGATTGGTGCATAAATAAGGATTTGTGCGTGTGTATTCTTGATTTGTGTGTGTGTAATTTAGGATTTGTGGATAACTTTGGATTTGCATGTGTGTAATTCTTGATCTGTGCATAACTTTGGGTTTGTGTGTGTGTATTCTTGATCTGTAACTCATATATGTTTTGTGCATGAGTAAAAAAAAATACAAAATTTTTAAAAAATACAATTCAACCTGGTTGAACTTGTACGTAGAGCCCTAAACGGAAACATAAGTAACAAGGCGTGAACGTGAGAGCCTGAAACATGTATTTATGCATGATTACATAGACCTTTCATTGGAAGTGGTCACTTGAAAGTGTATTGCAGAGGGTGGTGTGAATATAGATTTAGATGTTTTGGAGATTATGCAAGGAGGAAGACTGGGATGCTTTGGACACATTGAGAGAAGGGACAGTGATTATGTTGGTAAAAGGATGCTGAGGTTGGGACTACCAAGAAGGAGGCCTAAAGAAAGAGCAAAGAGGAGGTTTAGGGATATAGTGAAAGGAGGACAACTAATTTAAACTCTTACAAATCAGATCTGATGCCATTTTCCTATTTTTTTTGTATATTCCAAAAAAGTAAAAGTCGTCTTTTACATGAAGAAGTCTACGGGGAAAAGAGAATGAGGTCTTACCTGTTTGGTCAGAACATAGTAGGCAAAAACTCCCATGCTGGTCGCATACGTGATGAAGTAAGTGACCGGTTCCATGACGTCCCACGAGTACACCCACCAGGTGAGCCAAGCCAGAGCCCCGCCCTGCACGGAAAGCAGTGCCATGCCGGTCCACAGAACCCTGGAGCTGTGGAACTCAGCTGTACGGGACAGCTGTGCCTTCATCTGAACCAAAAAGGTAAAAAAAAAAGTGAAGAGAAGTTCACGTGTAAAAAAACTTCACTTCAATGCTCATACCTTCTCCAGAGGTGTTAACTCCTGTTTGAGGTTATCCAGCCTCTCCAGTAACTGCCGCTCTTTCAGGAGGTGGTGTTCGGGCAGGTGGAGAGCCGTGTGCAGCAGGTGCACGATGTGTTTCATGTCCTCCATGTCCCTGGCATGCTCGCTGGTTGCAAAAGCTAAAGGAAAGCAAAAGCGATAAGATAAAGGCGTCCGGTCAAGAAAGAGAGTTGGAACAAATGAATCTGGAGGTAGAGGAGTGGGTTGTACCTTTTTCAGGAGGGCAGACGTTGTAGCAAATATCATTAATGACGAGGAGAAAGTCCTTTCCCAGGAGGGCTTCTATTAGTGTAGAGTTAGCAACGCGCTCCCCATCTGCAAGGTTGATAGAACATTTATTCTCTTCATAGAACTTTACTGTAAAATAATAATAATAATTTTAACATTTTGTTCTTAGCATACCAATTTTTTTGTGTAATTGTTCTCTGCTTTCCTCCATGAAAAAAGTAGTTAATCACTTGGTTTTGGGAGTCCATATATTGCAGCTCAAATTCCAGATCTAATTTCTCATGATTTCTTTTTTTTTCTTCTTTTTTTATCTGCAGAACCCTATCCTAGGGCTGAAACTTACAAAGGTTTTTTTTTCTTGTCTAAAAGCAGTCAACTCTCTCCTCAGATCTCCAGATCAAACCCTTTCTAAAGATCTGACGCATCAGTCAACAAAAGCTTTTTAAAACATGCAGCAACGCTGCGTAAAACACAAACACAAGAAAATCTGACATAAATCCTAACTTAAGATAGAAATGAAAAATTAAGGTTTGCAGTTTTTATTATTTATTGAGGTAAACCATTCCTAAAACCCTGTTGAGGGGTTAAAACTTTCTCTCCTACAGATACAGCAAACCAGACAAACCAGCGCTGGCTTGGCAATCATTTCCAGCCTGCGCTGCAGGCTTTTTGGAGCCACACCTTTAGAGAGAACAGCCGCCGTCACTCCAGAGTCCTCCCGCTGCAGATCAGTAATCAGATCTCCCACATTCATCAGCATGGGCCTGAGGAAGAACAGACACTTCTCATTTCTGGATGGCAGTGGCACCTCCAGCACCAGACGGCCACGTTTATACTCCAAAGACAAGTCTGCAAAAAATAAATAAAAAAAGAAACAAGTTTGTGCTTTTACACTAAAAATGAAATCTTCTGCAAAATAAGTTTCAGAGTAATAACATCATTTTACCACTGGAGGGAGCTAGTGTACTGAAGAGAAGAGCTCTGCGACTTCCAAAGGGAGCCTGCCTGTGATGAACCTGAACAGAGACAGACTGAATGAATGGAAGAAAAGAGAGATAACACGGCTTGCTCTGTATGCAAACATGCCCCTCCCTCGATAAACTGCCTCGTCAGCAGGAATCTGGGCTAGATTGTCCTGAAGATGCGGCCACACTCACAGACCGCCAGCCCTCAGTTCAGACTTCTATCTGATTGTGCATTTTGACCCAGTAGCTTCCATTACACCCACTTTTTCTTTTATCCAGTCAGTGACCTCCTCTTCTCAAGTATGTCAATGGGATGATGCTAAGGTTTGTTGAACCCTCTTTCCTTTATTCATTATGAATAAAAGTTAAAGAACCTCAAGTGTTGTCTGCTTTCATGCTAATGGATAAAGAATTGATAAAGAAAAGGAATCTTTTCACTTAAGTACATCTGTGGATGGAGTCTGTCCAGTTTACCTTATTTTCTGGAGTACAAGTCGAGCTTTTTTCCCTTGTTTGGCCAGGGTTACAGCTTATACTCAGAGGGGACTTTTCTATAAACATCATTAGGCTCATATATTAATTATTTTCACTCTAACAAATGGTTGACCTTTGACATTTGCTTCCCACTAACAACCACTAGAGGGCACTGTAGCTGCGTGTATCAGTTTTTGCTATTGACACCAATGCAGAACAAGAATTGCTGTCCACAACAAGCGTGGAGGTGAATCTGATCCTGAACTTCATCTTTTTTTTTTTTGTAACGGAGACATTATTATTCTTGTTTCTAGTGTTTTCCTACCTCAGACTAACACGGGACAGCAAGTCATCGAACTGGGTTACAGAGACATGAAAGTTCAGAGGAAAGCAAACGTGAACGCAGAATTATGTCAGGCTTGGCAAATTTGTTTGGAAGCGTGTGACTTATATTCCAGAGAGATTGATTTATAGGTTTTTTTTCTTGTTTTTTGTGTTATTTTTTTGTGCTCCTGCGACTTAAGCCTCACTCAGTGGAGGCGAGGCTTAAGTCGACCCATGTATGCGCCCTGTTTTTATACCGCATATGTGGTGCAGACCGTTAGCTTGCAATTGCGTCATTGTAATGCAGCAACTATCATCCAGTAGCTTGCTTTTTTTCTGCTTTACATTTTATACATCGTCTCTAAAAGGGATTTAATGTTGTTCAAAAGAAGATTGCGGGTGGTTAAGAAGAATATAGCCGTTGGAAAGTTAGCTTAAATGACTGCTATGTTAGTGCTTTCTAATGCCGTCACTTTCTGCCAATCAACGTGTGCTACAGCGGCTCCGCCCAAACTTTTCTGCTCCACAAACCCATAAACGGTGTTAGGTGAATCCAGGCTTTACAGGACAAAAAGAGAGTATATTTAAAGCTGAGTATGGGAGTTTTGCTATGCAACTCCGATGTTAGGCACTTTATCTGACTATTATTTGGTTTTTGTCATATAAAACAGACGAAATATAAAAAATAGGATAAATAGATTGGGAAAAAAAAAATCATTAACAAAAAATAAAGGTGGTAGCTTGTCAAACAGAAGTTCTTAGGGGCTGAAATTCATTTTTAGGTAAATAAAGAAAAATCTTATGTTATCTAGCTGTATCCTTCCATTCATCCTCTGAACCCACGGGGCCACTTGAGCCACCACAGCTACTGTTGTGCTGAACAGGTCGCCACAAACTTACACACAAAAAACTAGAGCTAGAGACTGCTTATAACCTGTGAAGGCACATTTTTTTGACAGTGGGAGGAAGCCAGAGTGCCCAGAGGAAACAAGGAAGAACATCCACACTCCGTACATAAAGATCCCAGCTGGGATTCAAAGAAGGGCCTTCACGCTGTGAAGCGAGAGCACTAATCACTAGAACTCCATGCAACTCCCACATTTCATTGCAAAACCAATTTTGTTTCATTATGAAGAAAAAAACAAATTTCCCCAAAGTAGAAATTTTATTAAAAATAAAGGAGGATTTTCATAAGCATTTAAAACTAACAAAAAGCTTTTTTCCTGAGCAGTACAAACATTTCTTCAACGCTATTTATATATAAAATCTAGAAGTTGGAGTGTCTTACTGTAAATAAATCTCTGCAGCAGTAATGCATGACCATGATGTACGTGACCTGACAGAACAGTGCAACTCCGAGACGACTCCTAGATAACAACAGACAGAGAATACGCTGCCCGTATGCTAAACACATCGAGACACTCCTTTATATTCCATCCACACTGCCACAGTCATAGTGATTCTTTTTTTATTATTATTTTGTGATGCAGCACTGGCTGCAGACATATGCTGTGCAGCAAAGGCTTGGGAACAAATTAACCACCATGTCAAATTTTTCACATCGATAAAGGCTTTCACTAGAATGGTGGAAAGGAGGTTTTATGTGTGTAATTGAAAATAGCAGATGTGACACTAAGCAGCCACTGCTAAAAGAGTTATTGCTGGAGTGAACAAAATAGGTTTCTAACAGGATTTGCAAATGTGTGGAAGGTGACCAATAGGAGTACAAATTCTTATCCAATACAAAAAAGGCTATTTGTTATGTTAAAATTGGGCCAGAATCTGGCTCTATATTTTTTGTAGTCACAAAAATACAAAACTACTGTCTATTTCTTGGACAGGTGACATTACTTTTTGCTTTTTTTCTTAAGAAAATACAAACACATTTACAGAAATTATTAAAAGAATTAGTTAAACTTTTGATTTATAAAGCCCTTCATTAGAACATATATTATAGATGTGGAAATGTTAGTATCGCTTTCTATTTATCTTCATTCTAGTAAATGTAATAAGAACATAAATGTCTAAAAATATTGGCACTGTGTGTATATTATAATGTACTGTAGATAAGATGTATTTTTAAGAAGTATTTTAATTGCATTATTCTTTTTTAAAATAACCAACATTTTAAAAAAGGCTGCAAAATGATCAATATAGATATCTATAATACTAATACAATTCAGAACCAAATTACAGGAAAAAGGGACTGAAATCTGGGAAAAAAGGCATTTAAAATGTTCAAGCTACAGTTTTTGGTAATCCAGATCCTTTTAACCATTTAATATAAAGCTCCAACTGCATTTTTAAATTAATTGAGTGCAATTTTTAACCATGGGCATTCAAGAATAAAGTATGTTAAAATATAATTAAAATGTCTGTATAATTTGGGGATTTGGTTTGCATTAATGTTAAAGCCCCCGCCTGCACAGTGTAAGCCGTGCACACATTACAGAAACAGATGTTGTTCTTAATGGCCAGAATGTGGCTACCGTCCCAAAACAAATGAAGCCTGAGGTTAAATGCATCACATCTCCAAAGCTGCTCCAATGGTACTGCTACATGAAACAGAGGATTATAAATGCTAAATTTCTTTTTTACCTATATGAGGAACCATAAGGATATATTATTAGTAACACTTTTAGGTTCTGAAATGTGCGTGGACTGCCACTGTAACGCATGTATTAGTAGCAACTCAGATATTTGTTAATTATTCAAATGATCATGGTGGTCTTGCCCTGTAACAGACTGGCAACCCACACCCCCCCTTCACACAGCACTCCAGTAACCCTGTGACCCAGAAAGGAATCAAGTGGGTTTAGAAGAAGAAAAAGATCATTGTGGTCCAAATGGCACATTAAAGGACAACCAAACCCTAAATCAACTTTTCTTTGGCTGTTAATCTCTATAAATGGGGATTTAAAAGTGCTATCTGTTGATCTTTGCCAAATTTTTGATAAATTAAAATAAACTTGTTTAATTCCTGAAAATATAGTCAAAAACCATTGATGTGCTTCCCTCTATAGGTTGAAACGAGGTATTGCAATTGAATTTTGTGATTGGTCAACTGGTGTAAGTCCCAGAAGCTTCACGTCATCATGCTCTGCAGGTCCAGTATAAAAGCCCCGGCCATCTTTGATCCTGTATTGGTCGGTTGTAATCAAGTAAGCTTTAGCATGGCTAATGTTATTGCCTTTGGTTGTCAAAAATCTATTGGCATGCACAACTCTCCAGTGGATTTGGAAATTTGGGAACAGTGGTTGTTTACAATTGACATTGAATCCAGTAAACTCCATCCTGGTGATGGATTTGGAATGAACATTCCACTTAGAATTCTTTGCTAAATATGTTAGCCTTTATAAGCTATGAAGTTAGCGGCATTTTACCACCATCAGACACAGGTCCCCTTCGGTCCTGCAAACCCTCAACTGCTGTCAGGCATTGCAAAATCAGCATCTTGAGCCAGTAGCTAGAAGCAATAAAATTCTGGACCATGAGCGCCGGCCTCAGGAGAAGGAGCTAACCTAACTGTCAATCATAGATCCAAGCAACACCTCCACCACTTAGTCCCTCTTCAATAGCCCCGCCCCCTTGGTCTATGGGATTTTTTAAATCTGAGCTGAGAATAGAGTCAGCCTCCAACTGCCCCGGTTGGTTATCCCTTGAGAACACTTTGTAACAAAATGTAGCTAAAGCTAGCTTTATTTGTTTTAGTAAATACTGGAGCTAGCAAGAAAATCACTCGATATCTTTTACCAACTACCATCAAATCACAAATATTAAAATGTATTTAGAAACGAGATTAAAAAAAGCTCTCGCCATACAAACATCGATCGATACGGAACCATTTCAGTCATTGCTCATCGTCTGGTTTCAACATGGCTGTGTTCGTATTGCACTTGAATTGACTTTGCTTCATTGGAACCAGAAGCATGTCATTTTCTATGGTTGACATCACACTCAACCAGTCCAGTTCTCATATACAGTCAATGATCTAGAGGGAACATTATGTCCAGGAGGCGTATTTGATATGGCAAGCAAAATACCTCATTAATCGCCTGCAGCTCATTCCCAACAAAGTCAAATGTTGTTTTTTGCAATATTCAGCCAAATACATTTGGTTGCTGATTTGTCTGTGTATTCCTAATTGAAACGTATACACAAGTACAACTATTTCAATTGACTTGTGAAAATTGATCATAAAAATCTAAATTTTAAACCATAAAGCTAAAGTTTTTATACAGCAACACAAAAAGTAACTTGGTAATTAGTAACTTTTTCTAGAGTAATTCAGCAACTAGCACAATACTTATTGGATTAAGTATTGAGTAACTAATCAATTACTTTTTCCCAACACTTCTGCTTGTTTTGTCCTATTGGATGGACATTTTAGAAGAGCAACCGGATAAGAGTGTGTCAGTTTGTAGTTATTCAGTGAAGTTTTGCTGCTTTTTTTTCCACAAAAACAGTTGTTGGTAGAATAAGAACAGTTTTTTTTTCCCTAAATCTATGAAAGCTGAGTTAATTAGGAATTTCAAACAAAGAATTTCCCCTCAATGCAGAGGAGTGGATGTTGCAGCCATATGTAAAGGCTGTATGGAAACTGTTGCTGAATTACTGAAGAACTCAAGTTTGAGTTTGCCTGGAATGACTTTTGCATACACACCCATGACTGTTCCGCCAGACCAGATCGTTCTGTTTGAACACGCCCAAACATGACAAACACACAAATAACAGGCGAACACGCTGCTGCATCCAAACTCACACATCCTCTAAAGATTTCTGCAGTCAGCTCGAAGCAGCAGGGATCCATTCAGCACATCTGCCACCTATTATTAAACCATTACTTTCAGCTGTTGTTTCACGCAGAAATTTAGAAGAAAGGGTGCGACTATCCCGTGAGCGAAACATTCTTTATTAATATCGAGCTGATGGGAACAGAACAGAGAAGGGAATGCTTCCCAGTTTTCGGGGACAAACTGCAGTCTCCCTCCAAAGCTTCCTGCTTGAGTGATGATTACAATGACAAGCAGCCCTTATTTTCACTGCAGTCTTTCAGCGGGTCAGTCCATTATAAAACCTGTCACAAGTGAGCAATGGTCTGTTGCCTCACGATCTCCTGAAGGGAGTCTCCTCCCACTCACGCCAGAGCCTTCAAATTGTCAACTGTGTGGGAAGGAGACGCTCATTTGTGGCCGAGTCTCATTCACATCACCTGACGTGATTACAGACAAAAAAAGAAATGCGTTGCGAGTCCTACACAATCCATGCCAGAGACTGCAGCGAATAACCACTGCTGCGAAAAGAAAAGAAATTGCTTCCTGTCGTCAGTGTGATTGAGAACAGTGGGCACCATACCATGAAATGATTTGCACTGAGCCATACATCTTCCTTTAGCAACTTAATGGCTCACTGCAGTTAGGAACGTAAGGAGAAATGAAAAATCAGGTAGGGGGCTAAATGGGGAAAGAAAAGGGGCGTGTAACAGCAGCCTTAAGGTAAATCAGCAAAGAAAAATTCTCCATACAAGTCAAAGAGCTCAAACTACTATTAAAAAATGCATGCACAATATGCAGGAAGAGCTTTTAGATAAAGTCCCACTCCAACCACCTTTTGGTTTATTGTAAAAACATTCACAGTGGTCTTATAGTTTTTTTTTTTTGTTTTTTTTTTATCAAACTGGATAAAAACTGTGTTTTTTCCAATAACATAGCTTCAGCAAAGCAGCAGACGTTCATTAGAAATTTGCCTCTGAGCTGTGGACAAAACTGTAGGCAGGGAGTCAGCCTGCACTCATTTCCCATCATGACTTTGTTTACTCCATCTTCTACTAGCTTACAGCCCCTCACAACCCCAAACAAAAATAGTTAGCTATATTGGAGCTATCCAGCCGTACAATTCTGAGCAAGACGAGGAAAAAATAAGATGTAGATGAATCTAGTCGTCTACAAGTGGATGCATCAGAGAGGAGCAGAACACGGGACCTGTAGATTGCCGTAGAAGCTTCTAGATCACACTAAGAAACTTTTTCCGATGACATTTTTGTGTCTGCCCCTGATTCACAACGATTTGAAAAAATAAAAAATATCAACTCAATTGTAAACGTAATTTTCTTTAACTATTATATGTTCTCCATCATGAGAAAAATGGCACAAGGACAAGTAAAAACACAATTTTCATCAATCTTTAAACTGATAAAACAAGGTTTCACAAATCCTATAAGTGCCCTGAAATGTTCTCATTTGTGCTCAAAGTGAAGGACAAACAGCAAATAAAACCATGCTTGCTTGAGTGGCATCCTTGCTGCTCTGATGAACATTTTTCCATCTCTTAAAAAAAAAAAAAAAACAGCTTTTTGCCTCAAGTCAATGGAAGGACAGAAACCCTTGTAAAGCTACAAGAAAGCGTAAGAAGATCACATTTTCCTCTTGAGTTCTTATCACATGGTCAAGTCATTACAAGAGGCAAAAACTGTTAACCTAAGAAAAAGAGGAACAAAAGTGGAGGGTTTTTTATCAGCATTCACAGCAGTGCACGACTGTTACCCCACAGTTTGCAGCTAGAACCTAATGTCCTCTTTATGGAGTCATTACTATCTCATAAACTCTTCTTGAAGTTTAACTTTTAATTAAAATATTTCGTAAATATGATATATTTCTACATAAAACCCTTAATTTAGCTCAAAATCATATTTTCCTTCCCAAATGTGTGCTTACACACACCGACAGGCTGCTGATCTAAAGCCGAAGCTGAACTGGTGCCGTTTTAAAAACCAGCCAGGAGATGAAAATCAATGTATTGACTGAAGTGTGTCCAGCTGCACTGTGATAGATGAATACGTTTTCCCTCTGTTTGCTAGCAGAGGTCCTTTTACCTTTATGCTGCCAACATATTTTTTAGTCATTTCTTTGGTCGCACACCAAAAAGACAAACAAAACTGCAGCTAACAGCATGCTGGTAGCATGCCAACTGTTGGTTGGGGCAGATCTGCAGCTTAGAAAGTGTGCCTTCTCATTTATTTTTACCACTTGTGTGTAAAATGTGATGCAATTTTATCTGTAAAGCTGCTTCCTGCTCATTTCTTTGTTACTTCCTGAACTAATTCAGAGGCAGGAATCTGCCACTTTGTGCCAAGTCAGATACAGAAATAATGCAATTCATATGCAGTGTGGCTCCAATGTGGATTTCAGATGTATTATAATCAATACAAATAACTAGAACATTTAAACAATATAGTTTTTTTTCTGAAAAACTGATTTTATTTTTAGAATTGTTCCTACACCAGCCATTCATTTGTTTCTATATTATCATACTTTAGCTATGCCTCATAAGAGGAATCAAATCTCTCACAAAAAAGTTTATTTTAAACATCTTCAGTATTTTAAAAAGCAACAAAATAGTTGTGCCCTGAAAAATGTAAAATCGGGGTTTGCTATACCTCTATTTACGATATAGTTTTTTGTCTAATTGTAATTCATTGAAATGGATCTAAAAACATAAATTCAAATACTAAATGTTCTTTCTTAAGACAAATAATCATGGTTCATCGTATTTATAAATCCATTTATTTTATTTTTTATCCAAAAAAACTGCTTTTAAAGTAACAATTTGTCATTTTATTAATAGAAGTCCCATTTTCGCTGAGCTTTTATCACTAGATTTTCCATTTAGACCATAAATATATGCAATGTTCTTTATATTTCAAAAATCTAATTAAAACAGTTACTATTTCAGACCACAGTTTCTGTTGAACTCACAAAAACCTAATTTTTACATGTTTTTATTCATTTGCAGAGTTAAATATTTTTGCATGCAATAAAGAATTGTGATTTACCCATAAAAATGAAAAACAAGGGTTCTAAAATTGGTTTTGACTAAGAATTTTCTGTCCGTCTTGCAATCCTCATTGCAAATGCAGATGCTTCCATCGTTTAAATACAGGCTGTGGTGCAGATGCTATTTTGCAAATATGGCTTGCCTGGTTCCTGGTGTTAAAAGGAATACTGCTGTATAGAATATTCAAGCTTGCATATGCAGTACTGAGTCAGATAATCTCCATCTGGGATGCAGGCTGTGAGCGTGAATGCCACAAAAAAGAAGAGAAAAAAAAGGAAGTTTCATTTCCATAGGATTCAATCTAAAAATAGAATCCCCCCTTTTTAGTCATCCTGGGATGTGGAATGAGTCATGACCTTCAATCCCACACACTGCATGTCAGTATATTCACTCAGTAAGCAGAATATCAGAGCACATTTGGCAGAGGGAGGCACTGTCGTTCCATCTGCATAAATGCACCTTTGACCACTGCAGGTTTGCAAGATGGGCGTTCAAATTCAACCCATAAGTTTAACTGCGCATGCAGATTCACACTATATCAACCGTTTGGTGAAGCCCTGATGGTTTCCTATCTTGCAGCATTCTCCAGCAGCATTACAATCCCAGATGCTTTAACTGAGCAGCAGTTCTTATTTGACAAGGGGGGATGTTAGGGGATTAAGGACAGCAGGTAAGGGCAAAGAGAAGTGACACTTTTTCATCAATTATTAATTGTGGAACTTGAAGTGAAAGTAAATAAACATTTAAAATAGAGGAACAGTTTATTCATGTAACATGGAAGTACTTAAAGTCCCACTCTAGTCATATTTTAATTTATTGTAAAAGCGGTCTCTTTTAATTATGAATATGCCTATCATTCATTTGTTTACAGTCTCTTCTGTCAGTTTATAGCACCTCACAAGCACAAGCAAACATTACTGCTGCTACAAAAATGGCGAGAAATTTTGGAGCTGTCAAGATGCACCGTTTTGAGCCAGATACCAGCTCGGACCAGAAAAACAAAATAAAAAGAGATTGAGACAGAAAGAAAAACAAGCTTATGACTTGCCGTAGAAGTTCCCACATCACACCTACAAGATTTTTCCAATAGCTTTTTTGCATCTGTTCACAACGACTTGAATAAATAAATTCTTAGAGATGCAATTTTATGCTTTATTTTCATTATATATGTCCATCGTGGAAAAAATTGTGCAAAAACAGGATTTTCGTCAGTGGGACTTTAAGATAATGTAAAGTTATAGTTATGCTGCAAGGATGCTACTGATGTAAACTGGTGTCAAGCCAGCACGCTCTGGTCGAACGACTGTCAAGTGAGCCCTCTCTCAAATACGGCTTGCCGCTTTGTTCATAGGTTACGGTAAAAAGCAGTCTGGACTTGTTTTTTTTTAAAAAAAAAAACATGGCCTGAAACGTTCCTTTCAATGTCTGTCATTTTATTTTACCATGATGTGATGCCTATGCCACTATCCGTATATATTATATATATATATATATATATATATATATTATATATATTATATATATTATTATTATATATAAAAACATACAAATATATAGTTGTCTATTACTATTAGGTTGGCACATCCATAAAATAAAAACTCCTAGTTTCCACAGACTCATTTCACTTCTCACTTACAGTATCCATTATTGTTGATTAACCCACAAAGTTTCAGACAGATCTGATGTAGCATTTTGAAGTTTTGGCCTTTTGAAATGGGGTACTTTAGCGAGAAAAGTATTATTTCTCCTATATTGACAAACAAATAAAATAAAAAACTCCTAGTTTCCACAGACTCATTTCACTTCTCACTTACAGTATTCATGCTTGTTGATTAACCCACAAAGTTTCAGACAGATCTGATGTAGCATTTTGTAGTTTTGGCCTTTTGAAATGGGGTACTTTAGCGAGAAAAGGACTATTCTCCTATATTGACAAACAAATAAAACAAAAACTCCTAGTTTCCACAGACTCATTTCACTTCTCACTTACAGTATCTATTATTGTTGATTAACCCACAAAGTTTCAAACAGATCTGATGTAGCATTTTGAAGTTTTGGCCTTTTGAAATGGGGTACTTTAGCGAGAAAAGTATTATTCTCCTATATTGACAAACAAATAAAATAAAAACTCCTAGTTTCCACAGACTCATTTCACTTCTCACTTACAGTATCCATTATTGTTGATTAACCCACAAAGTTTCAGACAGATCTGATGTAGCATTTTGTAGTTTTGGCCTTTTGAAATGGGGTACTTTAGCGAGAAAAGGACTATTCTCCTATATTGACAAACAAATAAAAAAAAACTCCTAGTTTCCACAGAGTCATTTCACTTCTCACTTACAGTATTCATGCTTGTTGATTAACCCACAAAGTTTCAGACAGATCTGATGTAGCATTTTGTAGTTTTGGCCTTTTGAAATGGGGTACTTTAGCGAGAAAAGGACTATTCTCCTATATTGACAAACAAATAAAACAAAAACTCCTAGTTTCCACAGACTCATTTCACTTCTCACTTACAGTATCTATTATTGTTGATTAACCCACAAAGTTTCAAACAGATCTGATGTAGCATTTTGAAGTTTTGGCCTTTTGAAATGGGGTACTTTAGCGAGAAAAGTATTATTTCTCCTATATTGACAAACAAATAAAATAAAAACTCATAGTTTCCACAGACTCATTTCACTTCTCACTTACAGTATCCATTATTGTTGATTAACCCACAAAGTTTCAGACAGATCTGATGTAGAATTTTGTAGTTTTGGCCTTTTGAAATGGGGTACTTTAGCGAGAAAAGGACTATTCTCCTATATTGACAAACAAATAAAAAAATAACTCCTAGTTTCCACAGAGTCATTTCACTTCTCACTTACAGTATTCATGCTTGTTGATTAACCCACAAAGTTTCAGACAGATCTGATGTAGCATTTTGTAGTTTTGGCCTTTTGAAATGGGGTACTTTAGCGAGAAAAGGATTATTTCTCCTATATTGACAAACAAATAAAAATAAAAACTCCTAGTTTCCACACTCATTTCACTTCTCACTTACAGTATCCATGCTTGTTGATTAACCCACAAAGTTTCAGACAGATCTGATGTAGCATTTTGAAGTTTTGGCCTTTTGAAATGGGGTACTTTAGCGAGAAAAGTATTATTTCTCCTATATTGACAAACAAATAAAATAAAAACTCCTAGTTTCCACAGACTCATTTCACTTCTCACTTACAGTATTCATGCTTGTTGATTAACCCACAAAGTTTCAGACAGATCTGATGTAGCATTTTGAAGTTTTGGCCTTTTGAAATGGGGTACTTTAGCGAGAAAAGGACTATTCTCCTATATTGACAAACAAATAAAACAAAAACTCCTAGTTTCCACAGACTCATTTCACTTCTCACTTACAGTATCTATTATTGTTGATTAACCCACAAAGTTTCAAACAGATCTGATGTAGCATTTTGAAGTTTTGGCCTTTTGAAATGGGGTACTTTAGCGAGAAAAGGACTATTCTCCTATATTGACAAACAAATAAAACAAAAACTCCTAGTTTCCACAGACTCATTTCACTTCTCACTTACAGTATCATTATTGTTGATTAACCCACAAAGTTTCAAACAGATCTGATGTAGCATTTTGAAGTTTTGGCCTTTGAAATGGGGTACTTTAGCGAGAAAAGGACTATATTCTCCTAATTGACAACAAATAAAACAAAACTCCTAGTTTCCACAGACTCATTTCACTTCTCACTTACAGTATCATTATTGTGATTAACCCACAAAGTTTCAAACAGATCTGATGTAGCATTTTGAAGTTTTGGCCTTTTGAAATGGGGTACTTTAGCGAGAAAAGTATTATTCTCCTATATTGACAAACAAATAAAAAAAAAAACTCCTAGTTTCCACAGACTCATTTCACTTCTCACTTACAGTATCATTATTGTTGATTAACCACAAAGTTTCAGAAACAGATCTGATGTAGCATTTTGTAGTTTTGGCCTTTTGAAATGGGGTACTTTAGCGAGAAAAGGACTATTCTCTATATTGACAAACAAATAAAACAAAAACTCCTAGTTTCCACAGACTCATTTCACTTCTCACTTACAGTATTCATGCTTGTTGATTAACCCACAAAGTTTCAGACAGATCTGATGTAGCATTTTGAAGTTTTGCCTTTGAAATGGGGTACTTTAGCGAGAAAAGGACTATTCTCTATATTTGACAAACAAATAAAACAAAACTCCTAGTTTCCACAGACTCATTTCACTTCTCACTTACAGTATCTATCATTGTTGATTAACCCACAAGTTTCAGACAGATCTGATGTAGCATTTTGTAGTTTTGGCCTTTTGAAATGGGGTACTTTAGCGAGAAAAGTACTATTTCTCCTATATTGACAAACAAATAAAACAAAAACTCCTAGTTTCCACAGACTCATTTCACTTCTCACTTACAGTATCCATTCTGGGTTATTAACCCACAAAGTTTCAGACAGATCTGATGTAGCATTTTGAAGTTTTGGCCTTTTGAAATGGGGTACTTTAGCGAGAAAAGGACTATTCTCCTATATTGACAAACAAAAAACAAAAACTCCTAGTTTCCACAGACTCATTTCACTTCTCACTTACAGTATTCATGCTTGTTGATTAACCCACAAAGTTTCAGACAGATCTGATGTAGCATTTTGAAGTTTTGGCCTTTTGAAATGGGGTACTTTAGCGAGAAAAGGATTATTTCTCCTATATTGACAAAGAATAAAACAAAAACTCCTAGTTTCCACAGACTCATTTCACTTCTCACTTACAGTATCTATTATTGTTGATTAACCACAAAGTTTCAGACAGATCTGATGTAGCATTTTGTAGTTTTGGCCTTTTGAAATGGGTACTTTAGCGAGAAAAGTATTATTTCTCCTATATTGACAAACAAATAAAAAAAAACTCATAGTTTCCACAGACTCATTTCACTTCTCACTTACAGTATCTATTATTGTTGATTAACCCACAAAGTTTCAGACAGATCTGATGTAGCATTTTGAAGTTTTGGCCTTTTGAAATGGGGTACTTTAGCGAGAAAAGGATTATTCTCCTATATTGACAAACAAATAAAACAAAAACTCCTAGTTTCCACAGACTCATTTCACTTCTCACTCATAGTATCCATTATTGTTGATTAACCCACAAAGTTTCAGACAGATCTGATGTAGCATTTTGTAGTTTTGGCCTTTTGAAATGGGGTACTTTAGCGAGAAAAGGACTTCTCCTATATTGACAAACAAATAAACAAAAACTCCTAGTTTCCACAGAGTCATTTCACTTCTCACTCATAGTATCCATTATTGTTGATTCACCCACAAAGTCCCAGCAAGATCTAATGTGGTATTTTGTAGTACTTCCCTTTTGAAATCAAGTACTTTTGCGATAAAACTAATGTTTTAAAACACTCATAAAATGAAAACTCCTAGTTTCCACAGAATCATTTCACTTCTCACTGAGAGTATCCCTTCTTGTTATGTCACCCACAAAGTTTCAGCCTGATCTGATGTGGTATTTTGAAGTACTGCTCAATTGAAATTGTGTACTTAAGCGAAAAAAAGTACACTTTTAAAATACTCATAAAATGAAAAGTCATAGTTTCCACAGAGTCATTTCACTTCTCACTGAGAGTATCTCTTTATATTTGTGCAGGTGCATTGTGAATATAATTCAACAGTATAATAGTGAACTCCAGCATTCAAATGGTATTGATGTGTAGTTGACAATTATTTGTGTCAATTGTTGCCATTTTCAATAGCCGGCTAATGGGTGCAGAAAACCTATAAAACACGTTTGAATATGAAGTGGTAGGTTGATTTTGGTAAGTAAAAAAAAAATTGTTACCTACACAAATATTTTGAATAAGTTAATGCTTTGAAATAGCACTGAAAAACATCAAACAAATAGAGAGAAAGCATAAGAAATGTCTATAATATAAACACTTATTTAAAATTTTACTTAAAATTTACAAGATGGATCACGGTTTTTATGCTGTCTACTGAGAAATATTGAATTGACTGGAACAACAAATGCCAATATACATATTACTAACCTTGAATAAGAAATCCAGAGACTCTATGATGAGTTGAGGTCGAAGAGTGATTTTCTGAACTCTCTGCTGCATCTGGTGCATCAACGGTCAATGTATAGTTCCTCGCTGATGGCCACGTTCTCTCTACTTGCTTTGAAATTCTGTCGGTCTCGATAAGTTAGCTGATCAGCTATGTTGATGACAAACAACTTTACAATGCTGTCTCCTCATAATGAAGAGTCAGTGAACCGTCTTTTAAATTGTTTGAGACATTAAGCCACAGATTATAGGGAACTTCTTTCAGCTTAACCAGCACAAAACAGAGGTTTTAGTGATCGGTTTTGAAGAGAAGAGATAGTTTGTTTAACCTAAAACAAAACATTCTAAAACTTTTGAATGTTTGAGAAATCTGGTTGCTTTTTACGCTGCACAGTGGTGCAGTGGTTAGCACTCTTTGCTCATGGTAAGAAGGCCCAGGTTCAAATCCCAGCTGGGGCACCTTAGAAGCACCAACTGAGGACCTTTCTGTGTGGAGTTGTGCATGTTGTCCCCGTGCATGTGTGGGTTGTCACTGGGGACTCCGGCTTCCTCCCACCATCCAAGAACATGCCTAATTGGTTACTTTAAGTTGTCCCTGTATGTGTGTGTGATTTAGGCCCTGTGACAGAATGGCAACCTGTCCTGAGTGAACCCAGCCTTCACCCATCATTAACCCGGTTTATGCTCCGGCGCCCCCACGACACCTAAAGGGACAAACTGGTTAGGAAGATGAATGACTTATATTAAAAAACATAACTAAAACAGGATTTATTTATCTAAAAAATATTTTCAGGGTCCACTCATTTCTCTCACTTGTTAGCACTGAGGTGTTAATGCATGCTTTTATTTCCAGTAGATTTGATAACTGTGATGCCCAGCTCTCTGTTCTTCCCAGACAAAGCATATTAAACCTTCAACTATTACAAAACTCAGCCGCACGCTTGCTGACGAGGACCCGGGGGTGAGAACACATCATCCTCTATGTGCAATTAAGAACTAATTTAAATTTCTTTCATTGGTTTATAAATGTCTATATGTTATCAGGCTTTCATATTTAGCTGATATGATTTAAGGTATGAACCTTCACAGACCCTGAGGTCCTCTGGTTAATGCTTTTTTATATTCCAAAAGTCAAAACCAAAACATACGGCGAGGCCTCATTCAGTCATTATGGACCTCGCCTGTTGAACAGCCTCCCACAGATCCTCAGGGCCGCAGAGATAGTTCATGTTTTTAAAAGGAATGCTCAAGACCTACCTTTTTAATCTGGCTTTTAGTTCAAATTTACAAAGCTTTCTTATATTTTAATTCTGTAGGGCTCTCTTTTAACTCAGTTTATATATCTTAATCCTTTTTACTGATTGATGTCTGTCTATAGATTTTTTTTACCTGTATGATTATTTATATCTGTTTTTATCAATTCATTTTGTAATCTATTTGACTTCTTTTGCATTTTTAACTGGAGTTATCTGGCTCAGAGGGATGCTGCACAGCAGTGATTGACCTGTCTGTTGTAGTTATCATCTTTTAGTTTTTTCTCTCGAGTATTTGCTGCTTTCACTGTCTGCTTTTCAACATCTTTTTTACCTATTGAAAAAATAATCTTTTCAAGACAAAATTTGATTACAAGATTATAATGTAGGAAACAATGTTGAAACACTAGGAAACAACATAATTAGCTATATGTATATTTATAATATCTGAAATTTAAAATAAATTAAGAAACAAATAAAACGACAAAATCTAGGTTGCAGGCGGGACTTGAATCAGTGTTACTTTGACTTTTTGTAACTCGCTCCCCACAACGTCTTCTCGCCCTTTCTTCTAACAATATTTTTCCCCATTGACTTGCTTTTGGGCAGTAGTTAGCACAATTGCCTTCCCTGAGAAGATCCCTGGTTGTAGTCTAAGATGGAAACCTGATAGAAGTGCCTGCAGAGACGCCAGCAGTCTCTCCTCTCCACCTAGGGTGCCTGTTACGGCACAGTGGTATCCGGCACTCTTTGTGTATGGTTTGTGTGCTTGAGTTTGGATGTTTGGGGTGAATGAGTTGGCGTGCATGTGAGTTTTCTTTCTTTAGATGTCTGAGCTGAGAGCTGCAGCTCTGCAGAGTGTGGACCCGCCCATCTTCACCTGATCCTCATCACGCAATCAGCTGAGGACCAGTGACAGAGGATCCACACCTGCTTAAAAGAGCTGACTTCCCCATCAAAAGTTGGCAGCTTTTGTAACACCCTTTCTGGTGGTCAGAGTGCCCATGGTGTGAACTCCAACTTTAAGTTCCTGTCCTCTCTTTTGTGGACTTTGGTGGTGGAGTTCATTGTTGAGAGCATGTGTAAAACTTTGACAGTTTATTATACTTAACAGAACTGTCAGGTCTCAGTGGAGGATTGTCATGTGGAGAGAATGCGTTCTTGTGCTGTAAAAAGTAACCCTCAGGCAGAACTTTTCCTTTCGTAGTTGCATTCTGTTTATGTTCATTTGCGGCTAACAGCAAATTAAATGCTGCACAGCACTAAAGTCTGTGTTTTATTTATTTTTATGTTACACCTTCTTTTCCCTTCCTTTCGGTTGGGATCATAACAGTGCCATGCAGCACTAAGCAGGAGAGTTTTAATTTGATTGGTTTGTCAACATAGGACTAATAATAGATCAGGCTCAAACTGTGTGGAAACTATGACTTTTCATTTTATGAGTATTTTAAAAGTGTACTTTTTTTCGCTTAAGTACACAATTTCAATTGAGCAGTACTTCAAAATACCACATCAGATCAGGCTGAAACTTTGTGGGTGACATAACAAGAAGGGATACTCTCAGTGAGAAGTGAAATGATTCTGTGGAAACTAGGAGTTTTCATTTTATGAGTATTTTAAAACTATACTTTTTTTTCCGCTCAAGTACCCAATTTCAACAGGGCAGTACTTCAAAATACCACATCAGATCAGGCTGAAACTTTGTGGGTGACATGACAAGAAGGGATACTCTCAGTGAGAAGTGAAATGACTCTGTGGAAACTAGGAGTTTTCATTTTATGAGTGTTTTAAAACATTAGTTTTATCGCAAAAGTACTTGATTTCAAAAGGGAAGTACTACAAAATACCACATCAGATCTTGCTGGGACTTTGTGGGTGAATCAACAATAATGGATACTATGAGTGAGAAGTGAAATGACTCTGTGGAAACTAGGAGTTTTTGTTTTATTTGCTTGTCAATATAGGAGAAATAATACTTTTCTCGCTAAAGTACCCCATTTCAAAAGGCCAAAACTTCAAAATGCTACATCAGATCTGTCTGAAACTTTGTGGGTTAATAACCCAGAATGGATACTGTAAGTGAGAAGTGAAATGAGTCTGTGGAAACTAGGAGTTTTTGTTTTATTTGTTTGTCAATATAGGAGAATAGTCCTTTTCTCGCTAAAGTACCCCATTTCAAAAGGCCAAAACTTCAAAATGCTACATCAGATCTGTCTGAAACTTTGTGGGTTAATAACCCAGAATGGATACTGTAAGTGAGAAGTGAAATGAGTCTGTGGAAACTAGGAGTTTTTGTTTTATTTGTTTGTCAATATAGGAGAAATAGTCCTTTTCTCGCTAAAGTACCCCATTTCAAAGGCCAAAACTACAAAATGCTACATCAGATCTGTCTGAAACTTTGTGGGTTAATCAACAAGCATGAATACTGTAAGTGAGAAGTGAAATGACTCTGTGGAAACTAGGAGTTTTTTTTTATTTCTTTGTCAATATAGGAGAATAGTCCTTTCTCGCTAAAGTACCCCATTTCAAAAGGCCAAAACTACAAAATGCTACATCAGATCTGTCTGAAACTTTGTGGGTTAATCAACAATAATGGATACTGTAAGTGAGAAGTGAAATGAGTCTGTGGAAACTAGGAGTTTTATTTTATTTGTTTGTCAATATAGGAGAAATAATACTTTTCTCTCTAAAGTACCCCATTTCAAAAGGCCAAAACTTCAAAATGCTACATCAGATCTGTTTGAAACTTTGTGGGTTAATCAACAATAATAGATACTGTAAGTGAGAAGTGAAATGAGTCTGTGGAAACTAGGAGTTTTTGATTTGTTTGTCAATATAGGAGAATAGTCCTTTTCTCGCTAAAGTACCCCATTTCAAAAGGCCAAAACTTCAAAATGCTACATCAGATCTGTCTGAAACTTTGGGGTTAATCAACAAGCATGAATACTGTAAGTGAGAAGTGAAATGAGTCTGTGGAAACTAGGAGTTTTTATTTTATTTGTTTGTCAATATAGGAGAAATAATACTTTTCTCGCTTAAGTACCCCATCTCAAAAGGCAAAACTTCAAAATGCTACACAGATCTGTCTGAAACTTTGTGGGTTAATCAAACAATAATGGATACTGTAAGTGAGAAGTGAAATGAGTCTGTGGAAACTAGGAGTTTTTATTTTATGGATGTGCCAACCTAATAGTAATAGACAAACTATATATTTGTATGTTTATATATATATAATATATATATATATATATATATATATTATGGTGTATTATGGAATTAATTTTTTTTAGTAACTTTTAGTAACTTTTATAACTTTTTGTATACTGTCTTAACTTATGTATTTGTTGACATTTTGATTTTTTAAGTAGTTTATTGATTATTGTATTTTTTTGTATACTGTTCTTAACTGTGTGTTTTCTGATATTGCACTGTTTTAATGTAGTTATACTGATTGGACTATGTGTCCGGAAAAATTCTATTGATTGATATTGAATTATATATATTATATATATATAATATATATATAATATTATATATATATATATATATATATATATATATTATATATATACGAGATAGGGCATCACATCATGGTAAAATAAAATGACAGACATTGAAAGGGAACGTTTCAGGCCATGTTTTTTTTTTTTAAAAACAAGTCCAGACTGCTTTTACCGTAACCTATGAACAAAAGCGGCAAGCCGTATTTGAGAGAGGGCTCACTTGACAGTCGTTCGACGAGAGCGTGCTGGCTTGACACCAGTTGATGTAAACATGTGCTCCCCCTCCCAAAAAAAAAAGTTAGCTTGGAACCGGAAATGAAGAGATGTGAGGAATGCATGTGCAGTGAAAGTAACCAAACATTACTTTGTTAAATATGTTCTCGAAACTAGCTTCTTTCAGGGAGAAATGCCAACTACACAAAGGGAGTTTACAGTTTTTTGTTTTGTTTAGTTTTTAGAACAATGACATAACAGGAAACTGGAGAACAGACCAAAGAAAGAAAAAGAAAAAATAGAAATTCAATTCTTCAAAAATTCCTCTATATGGTGGTTAAATCCATTAAAACTGCACGCAGAACCCCTCACCACAAGCTTACTTGGTGTAGAAATGTCGCCAGATGAGGACGGGTGAAACCGCAGTGAAGAGTCCGAAGACTTCCCCGAAGTCTCGTCCCAACTTTGCCGATCATCCGCACCGAGAAAGCCATCCTAAAGCGATTTAGCTGCGTCTTTGAGGCATAACGTTACAAGGTTTCGCCTCGCGATGTCCTTAAGAGCCCAAAGTATCTTGCCGAACCCGGCTATTGTGTACGCAAGTAGCCACGAATGCGATAACAGCGCGATTCAGGGAGGGACAACACACAGCCAGACCGAGCTGCTAAAACATCCGCGCCGGAATGCTGCCCCGGTATGGCAAGCTAAAGAAGATCAGACAGCCCTGGCAAGCGCGCCATGTTGGACGGCGTTTGAACGCCTCAAGCGCTTTTTGACTCTTTTTGCTTGCCAAATAACATGAAAAACTCCACTTCCTGGTTGGATGCTGGTTGTTTGGATATTGGAAGAATATTAGTATCCCAGTCTAGAGTTAAATTAATACCACCAAGATAGTTGCTATTTATTCCATGAGCCATTAGCAAGCAGTCATTATAATTACAATTTAGAAATTAATGGGACTCACAATAGACCAATGGAAGGACACCATAAGAAACAAAATCCTTTAAAAAAGTAACATTATTGAACTGTATCAATTCTTTTTGTTTTAATTCTTAAAAAATCAACAGACTTTCACATCACATTTTTGCAAATTAACATTCTTTTTAGTTTGCCCAATTAGATAAAAAAGTTACAGTTCACTACATTAATAGTCATTTTTAAGATAATTTTCAAACGTATGTAAATGTTTACAGAGGAAAGCCTCTTAAACTTTTACAATTACCTGTCATTTTTTGCCAAGTTCAATCTAGTTTTACAATTTTATACTAATTTTGATGGTCAATTTAGGCCCTGAAGCTTTAAAATTCCCCTCAGATGAAAATTATGTTTTTGGTGTTTTTTTTTTTTTTTTTTTTTTTTTTTCTCGGCATTTTTCTTATCAAAGAAAACAAATGTAATAAGAAATCATTTTGGTTTTTGCATTTCAGAGTTTTCTCCTTTTAAATCACTGTCAATCAAACTGCAGCAGAAATTTGAATTAATGAATTGTTAATACGTCATAGGAGCGTCTTAGCTTCACTGAACATCTATTGGTCTTTGGTCATGTCAATCACTTCTTCTCTCTTCGGTACTTTGATGCTCTAGCCAAACCTGTTGTTTCCTGTGAAAGTGACTGGGCTCATATAAAAGGCTTACTAGGTGAGCATGTGCAGCGCTCTGATGTCTGGCTGTATTTCACAGCAGATCACAGAAGTTTGACAGGTCACTGCATCACATCAGCCAATCAGGAACTCAGTTTTGGATGTGATGTTTTAGTGACCCGATCAGCAAAATACTAAAACAACACCATCATTTTTGCAGCAAGGCGGTACTCTGGCTGCAGTCAGAAACTTCACTTGAACATTAACAGGCCCCTTACTTAACTAGCACTTTATGACTTTGATAATTCCTGCAGGCCACCTGTATGCCATAGTTGTAGTGTTGGCATAAGAGCATGACTTTGTGAGTGATTCTACATGTTATTTTCATATCTTAGACTTACAAACCAGGAAGTGGGACAAAGTGGCCTTTGTTTAGATATTCTGAGCTGTTTTCTTTTTTTTTTTTTTTGGCAAACAAAGGTCTGATGGTATTAAAGTAATTTAGAAATAGGTTTCAAAGCTGGCTGTTTCTGTGTGCTGTACTTTTCTCTTGACGGGGTTAAAGTCCTTTTTCAGCAAGGCTTTTATTAGTGTGGTCTTGGCAATAGATTGTCCATTTGGCATGCTGGAAAAGTTTTTATAGCACAATGATTTTACCATAAATATGTACTACAAAGTGTTGTTGTCAGAAACTAGTAGTGTAGGACTCAAAATGCAGAAGACTAGGCTTGACTTAAATCAAACATTGAAAAACAAACTTGACATGAAATAGGGGAGCAACAACAAGTTGATAAAAACTGATAATGAAACAGATATTCTGATATTGAATGACTGAAGATACTTATATGCACTGAGGATCTTTAAACAATCAAGTCAAAAGCTTTCTAAAATAAATCCAAAACAAAGCAGAAAAGAGACAAGCCAATGGAGGTCACATGTCATGAAGTGAGCACTATTGCACTGTGGTTTAACACATCTAACTCAACAGGGAATGCAATAGTTTTTTCTATTTAAATGCAGCAAAATACTTTAAATTTGATTTTCCAAAGGTATTAGTCACTTATCATTACTTTCTATGAATGTAAATCAACTCATACTAGTATTTTAGAAGTTTGCAACCTATGTGTATGTGTTTTTTTAAATACCTAAACACCTAAAACATCTCTTGAGGGTTAAAAGTTTGGTTGGGATGTGAGGTATGCAAGATCCCAGAAGTGATTGCTTTGACCAGATTTACTGTTTCTTTGGTGAGTTTCCAGCAGGCTGTTAGGAAATCACAAACCAAGCATCCACAGGGCACAGACAAGTCCTTCAGCACTGCTATAGACTCACCCTCAGAAAGTAAAACCACAACTCCAAACAATACACATAGTTATGCAGAAAATTTTTATGAAGTGTGGGAAACATGTTTTTTCTATATTTCAAAAGACAGCATAACTGTGCTTTTTAGTAGTAGTATTTTAGTAAATGTATGCTACATGTTTTGGCAATTGATTTTAAGAATGTTTAGGGTATGTTCAGCAATATCTGAAATGTTAATAAATTCCCACCTTTTTAGAATGTAATTCAAAGTCAAAGTCTCCTGGGCTTGATTAGGCCTAACAACTTTGTGTCTGTCACTCATTAAAAAATCTAAATTCTTGGTACTTGTTTAATTTTATTAGGTAGCAACAATTTTTTTCATAAATGAACTTACTTGGCTTACTTCACATGAATATCACAGATCACACTCTTATTTATACAGTTAAGCAAGTGTATCATCTTTTTTCCAATTCGTTATTCTGTTGAGTAATACAAAGAGTATTCTGTCATTGCTGTTGACAAACTCTTTTGACTAAGAATCACAGGAAACACAATCTATTGGCCTCCCCCTTTTTTTAATAGCTTAACATTAGACTTTGGCTCACTAGCTTCTATTCTTTTTTTGCATTTTTATTGTCTTGTGAAACTTAAGGTATGTTTTTATATAGTTTGTAACATATGATACAATCAGAGCAAACTAAAATACAAATGAAACATCCTTTATTTTCCAAATCCATTCAGTCTTTTCAGGGTCACATGGTTGCTGGAGCCTATCCCGGTCACGTACGGCATTATGTGGATGGATTGTCAGTCAATTGGTGGGCCTTGAGGAGACTTGCAACCATGCACACACACACCTTTAAAGTCACAAATAAACCAACGAGGCATATTTTTTGGACTGCAGATTAAATGGAGAAAAGCCACAAATGCACACTCCACACTGAAAGGTCACTGCTGGGATTTGAATCAGGCCCTTCTTGCTGTGAGAGGGACGGCACTAACCACTACACAACCTTGCAGTGGAAATCATTTTGATTGATGAATTGAGTAGTGTGTGACTTTGCTGAGTGATCAATAAGAGTGGTTTGCTGATTACTTTTAGTCAATGAGGCCATGGAGTAGACAAAGTGCCAATTTAAAAAAGCAATTGATCCTGGTCTGTTCATAAACAAGGTAAGTGGTTTGGTTTGGTTTGGATTAGAGCAGAGTTCCTGAAAACAGTTGAGAAAAATCTTGATCCCAGGAAAACACATGATTTTGGGTTCTGCATACTATAGCCAAATAATTAAGGGAAGTAGTGTCTTTTTATTGATCTAAGGAAATAGAGTTTGATATTGGTAGATAAATATTACATTTTCTATAAATGATCAAAGTTAATATGTGAATATTTTACCCTTATTTTCTATTGGAACCTCTTATCTAATGCTTTTTCTTTATATATGAAGTTTAAAAATCCAATTTACATGTTTATAAGTTTTATAATCTTGTAAACCTTGGACTAGTCTGCCCTCTGTCTGTTTCAAGTAGAATTACAACAAAATGTTCCCCTTAATAGATAATGGTGTTTCAATTTTATTAAGAAAAAGTTTTTTATTGATATGGTTGTATTTTCCCACAGTTTTATTGGGAGAATAAAGTTCACCACTAATTCTGTCTTTAACAAAGGTTTGTTCTTTGTGGTGTTTAGCACCACCTTGTGTTTTGTATTATGTATAGCAGGTGGTGCTGTACAACTGTTTAATTAAACAATTTCCTTAAAATCAATTTTCAGAAAAGTAATTTGTTCAAACAAAAACATAAAAATAGACTAAAAGCTGCAAGCTATAGTTTGCAATGTCATTTTATTTTACTCTCTGTGTCCTTGTACATATATATAATGATTAATGACTGTAAAAATGATTTCAAAACACAACACAAATAATGTCTGTAATTTTGGAATTTAAAGAAAGTCATGTTAGTAGACTTTTTGTGTTTAAAAATGTTTTCCATTTTGAATTACTTTTAGTTTTGCAGTTATAAGCTTTTTCCAGGAGGAGTCACTGCAGGCCTGTTAGTTTGAGGCCTGTTAGTTGGTCTGCTTTCCACTGCAAAAAATGTCAAGAAGTACAAGTCTTGTCCTGGAAATGTGGTGAATACTGGATTAATAACAACAAGGGAACAGTTGTAATTTTGTGTGCAATGATATTATTGTTTATATTATAATATGTTTACAAAAATGTATTTGTTTTTCGGGCGCTTCACGTTCATCTAATCCTAAACCAACCTCAATGCCTCAATATAAATATCTCTCTGATGATTGCTTTTGCTGTACCTTTTCATTCACTGGAGACAACATTCTGATCCCCCAAAACTTAGTTCAGCTCCTCTACAGCGTCTACACAATATTTCTCTATCTACTTCCACCTCTTCGCCCCCTACTCTGTCCTTGTCCTCTTTATCTCTTCCACCAGGGTCGCCCTGTGGGCACGAGGTGTCAAACTCCAGGCCTCAAATGCCAGTATGCAGCAATTTTCCAACTAAGTTGCCACTTTAGCAAGCTGAGGAGATGTACCAAAAGGTGAACAACAACATTGGTTAAAAACATCTGATCAGATAACCAGCAGCAAGTAGGTTATGAAAAACCAATAGAAGGCCAGCCCTCCAGGTCTGGAGTCTGACAACCTTGCTGCAGATGAAACAGCACCAGTGGTGGTTGTTGTCAACTCAGGCCATGATGAATCCAATATGGAAGTTCTGTTCAAGATTCACATGACTGATTTGGTTTTGGTTTTAGGTCGGATGCTTTTCTTGACACAACCCTCTGTATGTCAGGAATGTCAGAATCCAGGTTTTCCAACCAACCTTCGATTGAAACTCCTTGGCTAAACACACCTGATCCAGGTAATCAGCAGCAGATAAGACAGGAAACCCAGCAGGAGGCTGGCTCTGGAGGCCTGGAGTTTGACATCCCTGCTCCATATTTACCCAAACTTGGTTCAGTACAAAATAAGCACTGGATTGTGCACCCTTGTGGCTACATTGATTGTGTTTCTTAATGAAATTGTTATTTTGAGCAAAGGTGATCCATTCATACCTAAAATAAAAAAAGTATAAGTTTTATAATGACTGTATAATCTAAACTGACAAGCCAATATAAGCAGAAAACTGACCAAAAAGGTACCATCACACTTTTTTTTTTTTTTTTTTTTTTTTAACTTGTCCTGTCCAACAGCTGAGCCAACAGATGTGGGCTGAGAGCTTCTTGTGTTGGGCAGATGTTACTGTCACACACAGGGATTTATTGAGTATAAACTCCTGTTATTTAATGCTAAACTTTATTTATATTGATTATGTTTTATTTATTTATTTATTTTTCTTTGTCGTTGGACCGGACGGAAAAAGGGAAGAGGTGGGGGGAGGGGTGGGGGGGGGGAGATAAGATGGCAAAGAGGGAAGCAACATCATAAAACAACCAGGACTAAGTGATAAACTAGAATGGGCGGGGCCTGTCTACACACACGCTCTATAGTTACACACACACTTGTTGGCCAAAATAGTCTCTACATTTAAACTAAACATACTCACATATACTATACATATACTACACATGTACGCAATTCAGCTATAACAGCAGCTCACACACTCCATCATACAAACCATTCAGATAAAGACTTTCATTCTGTCACACAAACGGTTAGTGCTCAGGTGAGTGTTTATGTTTCACTGAGGTGGGTGGTGATGGAATGTACTCAGGGGGAGAGCGCCCGGCCATCCCCACGCCAAGACCCCCGCCGGCAGCAGCTGCAGCCAAGATCCCAACACCCCGTGGAGCCGCGGAGAGAGACGCCCGCCGGGCAATCCCGCCGAGCACCCAGACCGGGGCACGCGGGACCGCCGCAGAGGCCCCCACACCCAAGAGCAGGAAGGACAGGAACACGGAGAGTGCAGGCCCAGCCCAGCCAGAGGAGCAGCCCACCCCGCAGGAGGGCCAACGCGGCCCCACCCCGGAGAGCCCCCAACCCCCGAGGAGCAGCCACCACCACCAGTGGCGCAGAGGACCCCCCGCCACCCCGGTACGAGCCAGGGCCCCCAAGGGCAACCCACCCCACACTCCAGACAACCGCCTGCCCCCGCGAAGGTCCAGCGGAGAAGCAGGGAGAGGCCGCCACCCCCGCCGGCAGAAGAGAACCAAGAGAAACAGAGGCCCCAAGGAGTGATGTACAAAACAAGGCCCGACCAGGCACACCCACTACCATCACACTTTTTTTATGCACTTTTTTTAGAAGGAGAGCCTAAATGCCAAAAAAGGAAATTATTTTATTATTAAAACAATTATGATGACAAGTGTCAGAGTTCTTTCCTTTGGTCCCCTCAGCTAACCAATCATGAAGATTTAAAATAATCATTATCAATTAAATGAAACCTTTAGGCGTGTGCAAGCTTTAGAACAGCCTTTCACTTTTTGAGCACCAAAATAAAAGCTTTTTACATTTTTTCACAAAATTAGGCTTACTTTGTGGAAAAGATGAGCTGATTTGCCTAGATATTAGTTATACACCAAAGCGGTACACAATGTAGTTTCCTGCAAATCTGAAATGTAATTAGGTACATTGGTTGTGTGACTTTAAGTTAAAAAAAAACACCACCTTTGCTTCAAGTGTGACTTTAGAAGGAGTTCAGTTCCAGTCATCAACACATTATCTGCATCAGACCATTTTCTCCCATTTTTAATCTTGTGTTTTTTAGTGTCAGCTTGTAAAAAAACAAAGGAGCTTCAAAGCAATGCTAAACGCTTTCATGTGTATCCTCCTCATTCACAGAACTAGATTTGGAGTGTAGCAACTCATTAGGTATATGAATAGCATAATTTTTTTCTGGTCATGTTGCAACATATGATGAAAATCTGTATCGGTGGTGCTGTTGTGCATTGGCTGTGTGTGTCAGCTAAACAGTGAGAGAAACAAGAAGGGCTGTCAGAGTCGGCGCATCGGCTGTTGTTTGAAGTGCCAGCATGCATGGAAGTGAAGTAATTGCGTCTGACGAGCAGCAATGATGATGAGACATGGATTGGATCAGCTGCATATCTCCTTCTTCCAACCCCCACTTCTTGCCTCATTTCTTCCTTTCTCTACTAATTGACCAAGCCGCTTCTCTCCCAGGCCCCTTTGTTATTATTTATTAATAATTCATTGCTAAATAATTCACACCCTTGGAACTTGCAGTATTAATTGAGCTGGTGGGGTGGCGGGAGTGAGCAGATGCCAGTGTGTGGAGATGAATGGAAAGGTGTGGGAAATGGAATGAGAAATCCAAAGGGTTGAGGAAGTGAAGGCCCAAAGGCCTAAGCTCACACGTGAGGCAAACCATTATAATCATAAAGATTTTTGCAGGGCACCAAAAAAGAAAGAACCTTTTTTTTTTTTTTTCCTTTTGTTCCGCTCTAGTTTTGTTAAGTTAAGTCTTGTCGTGATTTCTGAGATTGAGTAGAAAGTGGTGGAGAAATTCATACATCCATTTTCTTACCCGCTGTATCCGCTGTACAGGAAACTGTCCCAACGACTGTTGAGCGAAGGCAGGGTAAACCCTGGACAGGTTACCGGCCTGTTGCAGGGCCAAACAATCGCTCACACTCACATCTTGGGAGAATTTAGAGTAAGCAATTAACCTATGAAGCCTTTTTTTAGACTCTGATAGGAAACCGGAATGCGCTGAGAAAATTCACAAATGCAAAAAAAAACCTTTGCAAACTTCACGTAGGAAAGACCAAGCCAGGATTTTAACCAGGCTTTATCGCTGTGATGCTTCTTTCTCACTGGCCTTGCTAACACATGTTCAAGTGACCATTCCCAATGAAAAGACTTTGTAAAGGCACATATTTGCACATTTGGGCTTCTGTGTTGAAAACGTTCATGTTCACACAAGGCTAGATGTCTAAAATGCGTAGCCATTGATGTTGGAAGTTAGACCAGTTGAACTTCAATTAATCAGGGAGTTGGTTTTGGCATTGACGTATGGGTAGCATTCTTTTGAATTTTCTGAAGTGACAACCGTTTGAAAATTGATCATGAAGGAGAAATTATTAATTGCTTTTTGTTTGTGCTGGGCAAGAATTATGTGACACAAACATGTGGCAGCCATGGTGCAGCGGTAGGGCGGTCAACTCCTGATCTGAATATTGCGGATTTGATTCCACCCATGTGTAGAAGTGTCCTTGGGCAAGACACTGAACCCCGAATTGCCTCTGGTGGAAGGTTGGTGCCAGTGTTCAGCAGTGGAGCGTGTAAATGGGTCTGTGACTGTGAAGCGCTTTGCACCCTCAAAGGAAGGTGAAAAGCGCTATACAGTTATAAGCCATTTACCATTACAAACACACCCAATATAGGTGTGTTCATTAATGGGTTCACTGAAACAAATGGAGGATGTTTATGATAGATCTCTGAGTGAAGCTGGGGCACTACAAAAGTAATGCCACTGATGCACTGTATGTGGTCCTTTATACCTGTTCACATGCTGTAGCAGCAGGTACAGGTATGTCCAGATCTTTGATGACACTGCAATTGATATTTACAAAGACTTAAAATTTATTTTCAGGCAGTCAAGATATTTTTTCAAGGTTTGAGTTGTTTAATTTTTCCTTGCTTTACTTTGTCTTTCCAAGCTTTTCCCTATAAATTGTGTCCATTAAGATTATGAACAGAACCGGTGATTTAGAACTATAACAAAAAACGTATTGTTACACTGTTTAACAATCAACCGTTGGGTTTTTTCCTTTTTGAATGCTGCTGTGGAACCCCTTATTTCTTGATTTTTATATCTTATTATAAGATCATTAGTTAAGTAAAAATGACTTACTGCATGGACAGATAATTTTACTACTTTTGTAGTGATTCTTCTTCTTAAAGTTAGTGCTGTTTTCCTATTTTATGATGTAGGCTATGTATTTTATGCATGGTTTGTAATATGTCTATAACTTCAGCTTTCCCTTAGCTTTCCTTCTGCACCCAAATCCATGGTGACAATCCTGTGAGCCTTTGACTTCCCAATAAGAATCATAGCTTTAAGTACAGGAACATTAAGCTACTTAGAGATAGTCTAATAGTTTTGTTATACTCTATATGGTTGTTCATGAACACCTGAGACATTTTTCTCCTTTACTTTCAGAAATCCATGTTAAGTATGATTCACACCATATCACTAAACAGCACTGTGACTGCCACCTTGAAAATGGGCAGAAGAGCTGTTAAACGACAATTTAACCAATGTCAAATCAGTAAATCTTTTCTTATTTTCACTTTGAAGTTATTTTAGTAGCCATTTGGTAAATGGGCTTACTACCTTCTTTGAAGGCCTATGGTGCTTTAAAGTCACAGTCCCATTCACCCATGCAACCCAAGTACATGGACAAGCAAGGCAGGAACCAAACCTACAATCATCCATTCAGAGTTTGACCCCCCTCCATCTGCAACATGGCCGCCTTTGTGGCTCTTTTCTTTAGCAAACCCCTCATCCTACCGACCCCCTGTGTCTCTGTGGAAATCTGCAGCAAATTCTGTCATTTACCTTCACTTACATTAAAATCCATCCTGTCTTGAGCTGAGCTGGCCAGTAGAGGTCAGCCTCCTCTCACTATCACTCTACAGAGACACTGGCTTTTCAAAAGCTGCTGTTAAATTAGAATCATGTGCTTTGTTTATGGAAAATTGTTTATACAATCTTCAACTGTTTATTCTAAAATTACACGACATAGAGTAGAGTGAGTGCCTACTCTTTGCCAAGAAATGCTTCTTAATTAAAAAAAGTGCCTGTTAATGTTTGAACCATCTCTGTCACTAACCTTTGAAGACTTTACAGAAATCTTTGTATCATCATACAGAATCCAGAATTACTTCCATTTCAGTAAACCTACGACTGACCATGTTTACGGGTAACAACTGGTACAGAGTCATTCTGTTTGTCTTGAAACCCTAGTTCATACATTCTCAAAGTCAAATACCAGCGCCGTGTCAATGTTTATACTTAAAGCACATCTAAACTTATTTTAAGATGAAAAATTAAAAAAAAGAAATTCTAACTGTACTGCAAAGCATTTATAAGTTATTTTTTTTCTGGGTGAAGGTAGGGGGTGTTTGGAAAAAACACAAGTTTGTAGGAGGAAAAAAAATCCCCAGTTTGTGTTTCTTTGGGGAATGCTTGATCTAAAGCTGTCGACAGGGTACATTCAAGTCTCCAGTTACTACACATGCAGACGGTTTTTTTTTCATGTTGTGGTGCTTTTGGGACCATGAGAGGAAGGGCCATCAGAGAGGAATCTGTCTAGATCAGCTTAGTGTATGTACTGCATGTATTTTTGTAGACATCGCTGCAGACTTCACTTTATCTAAAAGTACATCAAAGCAGCCTCTGCTCCTCTTCTTTTAGCGAAACCCTTCTCTGGTCCTTATTACCAAAGTGCTCATAAATGCCTTTGGGGAGTTGCAAAAAGTAAAAACACACAAACAAAAAACAAACATGTTTGCTTTTATCTTTCAAATATCTATTTATGCTGGTACAAATGAGCATTCGGAGAGCTTATTAAATCCTACTTTGTGACGAGCTAAAAACCTGTCCGGATTGAAAATAAAAGAGTGTATATATTGTTTCAGTAGAGGTAAGTAAACATGCTGCTACTAGGAAAAAATATGTCATTTATTGTTCAGAAAATGAGTGCCAGCGAACATGAGATTTACAAATCTCTTGCACCATTCTTTTGATTTGTGTTTGATGGCTCTGATGTTGAGCAAGCGAGTGAGGGGACCGCTCGTGTGCTCTAGAGGAACGCGGGGCCAAAGAGTAAACAGGCTCTCGGCAGCGCAGGAGTCTTTCCGCCAGGATGGAGCATGTAACCCCATAGAGATCCTAGAGAGTTCTGAAGCCCGAGATGGTGAATAATAGAACAAAGTGAGGAGAAGTCTTCAGAGGTTCGACTGCTCTTCTACATCCCTCTATCGCACAGAGAAGGGATGCATTTGCTTGTGGAGAAAGGGGATACAGACCCTTTTTCCTCCATGCCTGCTTGAGCTAAATGAGAAAGTTCAAATTTCTCTGTTAATTTCCAAACAAAAAAAGCAAAAACTTTATTTAGAAAGCAGCTTGCACAATACTGTTTGTCTGCAAAAAACTCTCATAGGACAGCATCCCTTCTCCTTTTGCTTATGAAAAATTCACTACAGTCACCCCCTTCATATCTCTCTTACATCTCCAGCACTGAGAACTAGCGAGCGGTAAACGGAGGAATATTCAAAGGCAGGCCGGGCCTAGCCCGCCTCCCACAGGGGTCTTCTTTTTACACCCCCATCAATGCTGAGAAGTCAAAACTCTTTGGACGTCACACGGGCCGATTGAAGTTCAGCGTCTGCTCTTGAGTGGTCCCTTGTCTGACGACGGCAGGCTTCATTAGAGCTGTCAGTCAGGCCCTGGTGACGGGGCAGCACCGTGGGGCACCCTCAGGGCCCAATCAATGTTGGGGTCCCAGTGAAAGACCCATCAAACAACCCTGCAAGAATACACTGTAACCCTGCGCCGTGGAGATTCGTGCTCATCCCCCACTGATCACATGATTAATAGTTCAGCTCCAGACTTTTAGCTCTGTGTTTCTGAACTCCAACGCAAAGCTGCAGTCTTGTATTTTTAATCACTGACTTCCCATTGGTTCTGGGTATGGAAATAGGCCCCCTGGAAGTCCAAATGGTAAAAGTCTCGTTAAAACTCTAATGATTAAGAAAGCATCAAACTTCACAAACAGTTTCACAGCAGAGGAAGCAGCGGAAACAGGAGCCAGTTGTTATTTTTTTGTATCATGTCAGCCCGCTCCTTCCAGTGTGCTGCAATTACAATGAGTCACATGATGCAATGAAAATAAATGAGCCAGTGGGTGCTTCTCTGTCCAACAATCTCAAATCCTGGAACAATGAGATATCCACAAAATCGCAGTACACAATTCAAACAGCAGCAAACAAAACCCAAACAAAAAACAGCAAACGTCTTTGAAGAGCAGAAAACTCAGACTGCCCGAGTTCCTTTCAACAATATACAGGGAGCAATATTCTCCATACCAGCATGTTATTCACAGCGTTCATCCAAATATTTGGAGAGAAGGAGGAGAGATGAAACAGGGCTAGAACAATGGGACTTTGGCTGTGTTATGGCGTTCGTGCACCTTGCCCCGCCAGCCCTTTGTGTCGTATGTTGTGCGGTGTCCACTTTCCCGGTTGGTCTCCCGCTTGTTCTGAGTCCAGGTGGACCCTCGCTCCCCCCATGGCGCCCCTCCTGCATTTGCCTATCTCTCACACACCTGGCGTATCACACAAACACAACACACACAAATTTGCACAAGCTTGTACCTTTTTGTTTTTCCACATGCAAACGTCCAAAAAAAAGGGCTTCTATTGCTTTAAAAAGCCTATATATTTTTTATATAATTATTGTTAAATATCAATCTTTGACAAGAAACGTGTCTTTAATTCAAACCTGATTCCCATGAAATATTATTTTACCCGTCCGTAGTGCTGTAACACTGAAATATTCCCTTTGATGTGTTTGCTTCAGTTCAGCTAAATACAAGGAGGAATTTTCATGGATAAAAGAGACTTTTCATTTTTTATTTTTACAAAGAACATGAATTAAGTCCTAATTATTGTAAAACCGAGATGTATTCTATACATACCGTATGTGAATGCTGAAATAATATTTTATTGATCACAAACAAGATCAGTGATGTCATTGAAGTGCTGGAGTTGGTTGAGGGACAAAGGCTGATGCTAATTTATTAAGACTCCCTTTCAGCGGAAACGGGAAAAATATTCTCTCTGGGCTGGAACAGTCGACTCCAGAAACTTAAGCGCAAAGTTTTCCCTGATTTCAAATGCATTTTAAATTTGAGCCGTCGCCTTTTAAAAAATCCCCATAAGTACAAAGTATAAACGTGTTAGATGTCACTTTCATTTTATCTCACAACACATCATGAAATATACCCTTCGCTGCATGCTTCTGCTTTCAGCATGCAGTCTGAAACAGATCACTGGATGCTGGCGAGAATTATGAACAAAATTTAGCGGAGCTGGTTATGTTGACGTTTCAGATCGTGCATTTTGTGGTACAAGAACCAAATTTGGCATGGATGTCCCCGATCCCCTTTTCAGAAAAGTACAAGAAACAAGTATATTTGCCCCAGTCTCAATAATAAGAGCTGTTCATGTTCTCAAATGCAGACGTACCTGCAGAAAACTTGTTATTCGCCTTTAATCCTTTAAGGGGTCACCACATGAAATCAGCTTTCAAAGATTCGAATAGGCAAAAAACTATAAGCTAAATGCCCTTCATTGAACAACTCTGTATTTTATCCACAAGAAAACCAAAGTTGGGCTTACTTGTGGCCACATTTTTTGGACAGCAGCGTAAGGATTTAGCTCATCACACTCCTGGGAAACAAACTCAGGTTTCCTGTGTGCCATCAGACTATATCATAAAATGTTTAGCCAGCAACAAATAAATTAAAATAAGGATCTCTTTGTCAGACATTTGGTTTTCACAGTTGGGTGCTTCTTCTGTACAGATAAGAGACTACATGCATCTTTTCATCCAGCGATCACAGGAAATAAAGTTGAGGTCTGACCTGTGCTGCACATAAATAAAGGCAGGTTTTTGGTCTCAAACATCTACATATCTACATTTTTTTTTTCCTGGTTCCGGGTCATGAGCAGACATGTGTCTCCAGCTCTCCTCAACTCTTCGGCTTTTGAAGTCTTTTAAAGTTGCTCATAAGCAACTTTAATCACTAAGCTACTGCAAAACAGCTACAGCAATGAGGAGAGTTGAACATGGCACCGGAGAAAAATTTTGCTCAAAATCGCTCTTGCTGAAATTCAGGCTAAGCTAACTCCAACTGTTCTCAATGATGCTAAGCCATCAGCTCTTCTTGAGATGGAGGCTAAGCTATCACCGCTGTTACAACTCGTGGAAGATTTCCGACAGAAAAAGGGACGTAACAAACAACGAGATAATCGCCAGGATCTCCTGGAGAGAAGAATGCACAATCACAATCAACAAGTACGGATGAAAAATGTGATTCTCACGGGACTCAACTACAACCCAGGGCGCGGCCTGGAGCTACCAATGTTAGCATGGATGCTAACGGAGATGTGATGGATGCGAATGCGACAGTGGAGAATCAAATTGGAGTATTTCTTGCGTCTAAAGGGATTTATTTTAACCTAAATAGTGTTTAGGTCTGTCATCCGCTGCCTCAGATGACGGCCCTCATATTGGTAAATCTTGTGCTCTCTTGTGGGGTCCAGATGACCCCAGCCTTACATTGAGCTGCTAGTCCTTCCATGACCAAAGTCGACAAGGTGGACAAGGCTTCATGTCTGTCATTGGACGCCAGTAAAGATCGACAATCGCTGAAAAAAAAAAGTTCAGCGCATTGTTTTGTGGGGTACTGATGACCCCACTTTTAATTTAAACAAGCCTAGGAGGGCGGAAGGGTTACGAGTGCAGTACTGCAAGCTGTCAGGACTTAAGAGCACAGCTTAGATTGATGGAGTTTATTATATTCATGTTTACAAGTATTGAGGACTGAGGCACTTTTACATTTGATTCAATTGTTTACAAGTTGTGATGTTTACAAGTTTTCTATTTAATTGTGATTCTGCAATAACTGCTAACAACTGTGCACTTGAAAAAAATCTGATTTCTTTGTTATGTTGTTTCAGTTCGCAAAAGAAATCATAATCTGTGGAATAATAGGATTTCAGGGTTTTTGGGTTTTTCTTTTTTGTTCAATACGTACCGAACCGTGACCCTCGTATCGAGGTACGTACCGAACCATGAGCAAACTGTATCGTTGCATCCCTAATATAGATCCTAGAAGGTGTTTAGGTTTGCACAAAATAGGTATCTTAAACTTTAGCAAAAGATGTATCACCCACCAGCGCAAAGTCCCTGAATTAAACATTTAAAAATAAAAGCTCATTTTAGGACCCCTCCTGCTGCCTCCCCTAACCCTGCAGGGTAGTGCGGGGGTGTCCGTGGTCAGTGTGTAGGGGCTCTGTCTGGTGGAGGTAATCCTTGGTGATCTTTCCTAATCTGTCACAGATATGCAGCTGAAGTGCAAAGTAGCTGTTAGAGGAGAGCAGGGAGGGGATGAGAGTCAGAATGGGGGAAAAAGTGGATTATTGCACTATGTCTGCATTAACTCAGTGGTCTTATCTCTTAAATGCTCTGCTAAAAAAAAAAAAAAAAAAAAAAAAAGAAGAGCTTTAGCGTGTATGCAGGGTATGGAGCAGACTCCAAGCTTGTTTGATAGTGTGCGAATGTGTGCCTGTGTTCCTTTGAGTGCGAATCACATGATTTGAGCTTATTGCATGCAGGGCAGAGGAGTAGATTCACTTGGCTTTCATGCAAATCTTTAACTGTCTTACAAATGTTTCAATAAACACAGATTCTAACTACTTTAAGTACCTTGCATAAACGTGATCATTGATTTAAGTTAAGTACACTGGCAATAAATTTGAAATGTTTCAAAAATTCAAAATAATGACAGCTGTATGTGATATGAATGTAAAACTCAACTTATCATTCTATGTTTACTAGAGAAACTTGTGATCCAATTCTTTTCATTTATGTCCTTGTACTTATTAAGAAAAATAACTTAAAAAATGAGTAAAGGTAGCTGAAGATGCCCTAAGCTTTCAGCACTTAAACTTAAGCGGCAACCAGTGAAAGATGAGGATTTAATGGAGCGACAGAATGCATTCAGCCTCTGATTGAATGAGCTGTTGGGTTGTTTGTTTGGAATGTGGGAAGCCTATTTGGAGTCTGCTGCTGATCTTTTCGACCATCACTGGTCAAAAACAAGAGTTTCTTTTCACTTACAAGTAAATCCTGATGAGGCTCAGCTACAGTCTGAAAAACAGTGGGAATCTCCAGCAGACCAAGGAGTGCACGTAAAATCTGTGCATTTTGGGAGAGGAAAATAACACTGTACCAAATCAAAGATGCACAACTCATGGTATGCTCGAAGGATGCCCACATAAAGTACTTCCTTTTTTAGTTTCCTTTTAATTTTTGACAGTCAGGTTGTAAGCATGAAGCATGGTACGGGGGTGCAAGGGGACCACACTCATCACTTCAAGACCACTAAGGGGATGCAAGTTTCTGGGGGGATAAAAAGCTTTTTTAAAAACCCATTTGACATGCCAGCATCTCCCCTACTTCACCCTTATTTGCCCTTACGTGTTGCTTTTGTGATCACTAAGACCCTTAAACAACATGTACATAATGAACACTTCCTCGTTACAGGCTCACTGAGTGGTCAACAACGTTAAAATACTATATGAGCCACCTGGGTGCCCCTAACAGGTTTGTCCAATTTTTTCCCCACGGACATGTAAGAGCAATTGTGACTGAAATTTAACTTACAAAAGCTAGATGATTGGATCTTTTTCCTATTTACATACAAATAAAAAAAGAAAAGACTAATCAAGTGAATTTTGTCTCTTATTTTTTTGGTTTATGCACAATTAAGTTCTCAGGTTTATCAAGATGTAAACACATCCTGTATGTTCTGACATCACTACAGCAGGCCAGGGGTTAATTCAGGCCGCATGTAAATATATATGAAAAGAAACTAATAATGTTTTTTTTTTAAGCGTTTAGAAAACAGTTAAACAACTTGCAAGAACAGTCAGCTTTTGAACGACAAGGATCACAGGCTGTCACTGGATCTATTCTGGTCAAAACCACAATTTACCTCCACGAATTCAATTTTCCAGATTAAATTGCACATGTTTATGTGTTACATAGCTGATAACTAACATAAATAAAACAAGCAATTTATGCATCGGCTTGAGATCCATGATAGGAAGTTTGTTCTAAAAATGTATTTTTAAAAAGGAGTGGATTGAGGGGGGATAAAATGGATGTTTATTGATGCTGTCAGTTTAATTCACCTCAACACAAACATCCCTCACGTCCTCGTGTCCGTGCCGTACCTCGAGGGCAGTGTCACCCCTTTGGCCCCCAGAGAGGGAGCGAGATACACTATGTGGATGCTGTCATGTTTATGTTTGGGAGATTAGCAATGATGAAAGAATGCCTTTTTCATGTCTGGGCCAGAAGGAGCCTTGGTTCAACGCCCCACCCTTTCACCGTACAAAGTATTCCCATCGTTTCAATATTTTGCTAGGCTGTAAAGCATCACACTTTCTTGTGTGTTCATGTTTCACTTCTTTTGCAAGTACAGTAACAGTTTTTATACACTTATACTTTTCCCTCTTCTCTTTCTATTATTATTGAGCCTCAGAAAAAAGGAGCCCTGTTGTTTCACTCTTATTTTGGGCTCTTTTTGGGTTTATTTTTGCAGGTACTCATCTTCCTTTGCTGGAATGCACTGGAATGCATTATGGGATTTTTGAGGTTCATAAACGTACAACAAGACGGGTCCACCACTTTCATCGCTGCATGTTCTCATTCCTCCTATCAGACACAAAACATTCTGAGATCATGAGCTTTCCGTCTTTGGGACCAAAAGTGTGCTCGGGCAATTTTCTTCCCATTAGTTAAAATATCAATCAGAATTTTACAAACATAACATTATTAGTATTAGCTAAAACATTCCGAGCCTCTCCCTGTAAAGAAAAAAATATATAAAGACTGTTTAGTCATAGTCTCCTGATCATATTAAGTACTAAACTATTAAACTTTCTGAAGCACATCAGTCACAGGTTTGTTTGACCAAGTATTATAGGCTCCGTTGTGTAACTTTTCTTCATTACGCACAGCTACTTCTATTTTCACTGGCTCTTTTTCAAGTTCTTACAGAGGTTTCACAGCGGAGAAAATGTCATGCCCTAGTAGCTCAAAAGTCCCTAGTTTTACTACCTAATGTGGCGACAGTATCTATCTCCTTTTTGCCAGGTTAACCATTTACTGATCAAATGCTTGGATATCATTTGGAACTTTTTTTACAGTGATGTTTGATTGTGGGGGGTCCTAGTCGTCAAGAGATAAACTCCCTCTGGTCTTATCTACCAAACAGCGGAAAACACCTTTTCTAGGCACGTTATGAAAGAGCAATTGACAGATGAGGTGTTGTTTGAGAGTGCTGAAAACTACTTAATTGAACATGAAGCAAGATGACAGTCATTATTTCTTTAACAGCTTGATAATGTGTTATCACTGGAGGAAATCGACATCAATTTAAAAAAATATATAAAAACTAAAAAAAGACAGCTGTAAAGGTAGTTGTAAAAGTCACCTTGGTGAGTTTCAGCCTTGGTGGCATTGCTCTGTTTATCTGCATGCAACCTAACATGAGCTCAGCAACAGCTGCTTGTAAGATGTTCATGTTGGAGCTCAGAGGCTACAGAAGCCAGTCAGGAGTAACAGCAGAGTATGTCTGTGTTGTGCTGGTTGGTGTACTCATTCAAAAATGCCACAGGGCAAACAATGCACCATCCTCCATTTTTAGAATAGTTGCAGATTAAATGGAACCCAGTGTGCCCCCTCACAGCAAGAGTGCCAAGTTTCGCATGCTCCAACTCCTGTAAACTGGGTGGACTAGCAGTTATAAGATGAAAATCCTATCAGTATAGGAGTTTTTAACCCTATATAACCATTAATGTCATTTTGATACACATATTGGAAATCCCAATTCACATTCACAGGATCCACTTTTTTTTTTAACTCACTGTATCAAGTTTTTTGCCTTGTAGTTCATCATCATTCCACTAGGGGTAGTAGAAGGTCATTTCAAATTGGGTGCTTTCAGAAAACCTCAGACACTTTTGGCGGGAAAGGTTTTGCCAATTTTCAAATTTTTATGTTGAGGATATAACTCATCTACTTTGATTCATTTTATTGAATAATCACTTGTATTAAAATAATGCAACATTTCCTGTTAATTAATGTGTCATAATACAGTTAAACTATGCTAATAATGTGTGGATCAAATTTGAGACAGTGAATAAATGAAATACTTTTTCCTAAACACTCATTTCAATATTTTTATATCCCAAACTAACATTATTATGAGCAAAAACTTGCCAAATTACCCAACTGATCATATCTGATACTATCTACTATTATATGATATCTTATTGTTTTTTTTTTTTTCCACGGGTTTACAAAAACATCCTAATTCCAAAAACATTTGTCAATTATTTGATAGAGTGAGATTCAGGATTAAGGTTAAATCATTGAATTATAAAAAAAAATACATGCAGAGAAGATATGCTCCATCTGTTAGCCAAAATCAGATAATTGATGAAGACTAGGATATTTTTATGATCACTTTTGCTCAATCAATTTGCATATATTTGAGTTTAGCATGTTAGCTTCGTTTCTGTGTGTTAAAGTCATGGCAAAAGCCCTCACAGACTCATTTGAGTCCATGAATCCTGTAAATTCAACCAAATAAACACCCTTCAACACTTCACAGAAAAGGCTTCAACATAAAGCCTACTGAAGGATCAAAGCTGCAGCATAGGGAGCCTGTATACCTTTGGACAGTCAGGCAGTTTATTGATATAGATGTGCGGTATTTGTTGAACATGAGGAGCAGATGGCACTACCATTGACCCCTTCATGTGTCTTCCTGTCCCCTTGCTGAACCACAGCATGAGGAGGCCCTTATCTGGTCAAACTGGGTGGTGGGGCGGGAAATGCTTTGAAGGTACGCTTGTGCTGAGATGCAATCAGGCAGACCGCTGTAGGGCCGCAAACACCACCCTCACCGTTGTTATGCTGTGTGTGTCTTTGCCACTTTTCTACTTGTGAAAGGCAGAAAGAGGGAGATGCTTGTTGGTTGTTTGGGCAGCAAAAGCTCATGGATTAGGAATATGTGGACAGTAACACGTAGAGGTCCTCCCCTGTCCCCAATGGTCTGCTACATCTTTAAAAGAATCTCTAAGTGATAAAACAAGAGCCTTCCAAAAACTCCAGGGATTAGTTGCAAATTTTCCACCCTGGACAAAAAAATAAATACAGATTATCTGAGGAGTTAACAAGATCCCTGCAGTCCCCCTTGTGCTAGCCTCTAGATGACACAGATGAAAACTCAGATATCAACATTCAAAACATAAAGACACTACAACAAATAGGTTAAAAGAACACAAGTAGAGATGATATGTGATACTTAATATATGAAGCAAAGATTTTTTAAAACCTTGCAGCCATCAGGGAAAATAAACTAACAATAATGGTACATAGACTTTTGATTAAACCTTAAGATCTCCTTCAAATGTTTCCTGACACAAAACTAGGAGAATTTTTCCTTCTGCTCCAAATAACTTTTTTCTTCTTATTTATTAATTTTTAAAAAGTAAATTATCTTTATATTATTATTGTTTTCATTGAGTGGAGTCCAGATATTGTTTCAAGAAGTTGAAAAATACAATTACCTATTACTATTATGTTGACTTTATTTTGTATTGTAAACCTCTTGGTTATGCCCTCATAAATAACTAACCAATAATCCTCTCCGTGGTCTCACCAAACTCCTCCCACGAGGTTTTGCCCCTGCAACTAATTAGAAACCTAGTTTCATGTTTTATTTAGGGATAGACTGATTCATAGTTTCACAGTTACAATTTTTGTTTAATTTTTCCACTTGATATTATTCTTACAGGTATAGTCTCATTTCAAACCCACAATTCTTTCTTCGGGAATACCTTAACTGACCCACGATGTAGAAGGAGCTGTTGGAGATCTCGGCTTCAACTGTATAGTGTACCTGGACAGAAAAGGCAGCATGTTAATTTGGCAGTGAACATTACCAAACAAACAAATAACACTTTAAGTTTAACTTAAATCAACCCTCCCTCCCCCTCCATTGATACATTACCCCATCTACAATGACTGTTTTTCACTTTATCCCTTTTGGATAAGTGAAGCAAAGTAGCTGTCACTGCTACTCACTGGTAGGTTTTGGTGAGATTTTTACACCAGAAGTCCTTCCTGACACAACCCTGTGGTTTGTTTGGGCTGGGGATGGCAAGTCTTGCCAATGAGTTGGAAAGAGTTGATAAAAGACTTGGGCCCTCCTGTGGCTGACTAGTTTAGCAGTCATGCATAAGATCTTGCCAAATGGCATATACTTGATAAGGCTTATTATAAAGTCCTACGCTTAACCAATTGAACTATCAAGCAGAAGATTCTACTGCACCCCTGCCATCCAACTGAGGCGGAACACTGTGGCAGCAACCACAGACCTAACAGGTAAGCCCTACCACAAAGGGCTACATAGACTTGAAAATTTGTCTTACTGTCAACAACAAATCTTTTCACAGATGTTTAAAAAAACTTTGTGCACTTTATGTAAGACATTCGTAGTCCCAAAATGCAAAAAAACCTGTAAACGCCGTTAACAGGTTGTTGTTCACAGAGTGCTGTATTTGCATCATAAAGGGTCTAGATAAGGGGTTCTCAAAGTGCAGTTCTCAGTGGCGGTCCTCAGGGAGAGTTTTTGTGACTAACAATAAATTAGATATCACCAGCTGTACATTGCTTGAAAAAATATTTTCCGTTTTGTGGTTTCTGGCTAAATCAGGTAATAAGGTAATTACATCTAGGTGTCAATTATACAGTGTATTAATTTCACCACTAGAGGGCTAACAACATTTTCTATGTCACTGCCTCTGTGGAGAAGTTTTATCCAAATGGAATCACCATTCTAAATGCTACTATAAAATCAAATGCACTTTAATGACAGAGAACGTGTGTGGATGAAGGTCTTTTTGATTCTATAGGTATGCTAATGTTTTTATGACTTTTATTTATTACTCATTTTATTTTTGCTTTTTATTACTGTTTTTTGTGTTATGACTATTTATAAACATATTTTATCTTATTCTTTTATTTATTGTATTCTTAAACTCTTTTAATTATAATTTTATTCTTTTAGGAACAGTATGAATGAAGCACTGACCAGTGAGCACTTTTAAATTTCGTTGTACATGTGACAATGACTAATAAATCTATTCTATTCTACTTTCTAAGAAATGACTGTGAAGACGGCAGTGGAAATGGACTCTGAGCGGGAAGATGAACAGGATTCGGAGAGACAGCGAGAGCAGATTCCTTTGAGGAAAAAACGTGTTGGCCAGGAGAAAAAGGCGCTTATAAGCTAAGTGGACAAATTCTATGTCAGGATCAGGGTGCGGACACAAACGCAGGACACAGAATGGTTCCAAATAGATGTAGTTTGTTTTCTACATGAAATGCTACAGAGAAGGCTGGATTGTGACACTCGAAAGCACACCAGACGATCTGGCAGCATTGGCAGGAGAAATACAGAATTATATAGGAGGGTGTGACAATCAAGCCAAGGTGTACTAGTTAGGAGAAAGGAAACCAGCTGGAAGAAAGAAAAGTTAACACAACCACACAGCAATGCTCAAAATATTTTAAATAAATCGTACAAATGACGCATGGTTTTCTGTTGATCCATTTTTTTTCACCAAAATTGGCCCCCGTCAAATGTTGGGTTATCAATTTATCCCTCCGCTACAAAAGCTTTGAGAACCCCTATTCTAAATAGAGGGTCTCCACTAAGATCGTGGGTTCAAATCTGTGGCTCGATCATACCAAAAACTCTAAAAACGGGGAGGAATTCCTCCCCTGCTTGTCTGCAACACTCAGGAGTTAGATTGGGGGCTTAAACCACCAAATGGTTCCAAAAATGGTTGTGTCTGCAGTTTTCTGCATGCTCCAGGACAGTTCAAATGTGGTAAACAAATTTCACACACTCAGGTGTGTGATGTGTCTGCAACTTTTAAAACTTCATCAACATAAGAACAAGTATAAGAGTTCTTTATGGGGGAAAAAAAAAACAGCTCAATTTTCCTTAAAGAACATTGTGGCGAAAACATATGCCAGTTCTCCCAGATTTTTCTAATCATGCCTCATGATATAAAAGACATAATTTCATCTAGCTAATCACTTTGAAGCTTTCATCTTGTGCTAATGTGTTCCACACTTGCATTGTAACAACACTCCACCACTCACAGATATTGATTTGGATTAGGCTCTGTCACATTTGGGGACTGCGTAAATGAGGCGGCTTTTTTTTTTTCCTTTCTCCCCTCACTCATTTTCGTTCCCCCTCTCCCTGTCACATCTCCATGCTGCCTCCTCGCAGGCCCTTTGATGTGCCTGCTTTAATTTGGAGCTTAATGGAATCTGTGGCACTGCTGTGCCTATCGGTGGCAGGATCGCAGATCCCAGGGTTCATTGCGGCATGCTTCCATTCTGGTGAGTGGGTGTCAAGATAGCCGTGAAACAATGGAGGAGGGCCCGTAGCCTAAGGAGACAAAACTGCATTTCCAATGCACATCTCCGAGTACCCGGAACCCCGGTTGGAAGAGCGGAGTCTCTCCTGTGTGTGAGTGTGTATTTGCAAACTGTTGACTTAACAAGGGTGTAAAGCTAAAAGCTATTTTTAATGTATGATATTTATTACATTTTTTTCTCACTGCACTTTTTAGTTCATTTAAAAAAAAAAAAACAAATTTATGATAAAGTCTGACTAATTGTAAAGGTTCTTGGATGTGACCACCAGTCTGATTCAACCAAGAGGCAATACGAGAGATTCAGTCTTCTTCAGTCTAGGTGAACTTTGTGTTCATGAGGGCTATAAATCAAAGCGGATGCTTCTCCCCAACCACCAATAAGATAAAGGAAAAAATCTCCATAGGATAAAGTGCTTCAGGCGTCAAGCAAGGAGTGAGCAGTAATAAAACTAAAGCCATAAATCCCATTTTCAGCCAAAAAAGCATAATTCTGTCACTGCTTGTACAGTTTAACAAGTAGAAAGTAAAGGAGAAGTGATGGACCTTCCATCTGCGTGTGGACAGACGACAGGATCCTGGATCTGAGGCCTGATGAGAATACGCCCTCAGCCATGCATTCGTGCAGCATTCAAAGATACTGGCAGTCATGTTCAGACACTATGCTAGCAGGGGGAAATCCCCCAACACTGGGGCCTTCATCTTTCTTCACATGCTCCGCTTAATGAACTCTGTGGCAAGTAATGGCACATACAGGAGCTGTGTCGAAGGTGCTTTGTCTTTCATCCATGTTTGTGTTTGATGTGAGTCTGCCTGATCGTCACACTGCAGGGAGAGTTGTTTATGGCTTTGAGGTCCCACCTTCTGCTGTGAGAATGCGATTGTGCTCTCCTGCAACATACTATGCAATCTGCATCTTATAATGGTATATAAAAAACAGACAAATACAAAAAAAAACAACTTTGAATTACTTTACTTTAATGAGTGCATGTACAGTATGTAAAGCTGCATAAGACATTGTTTTATTTCAGTCTTTAAGAATATGACAGTATGAGACAAAGGAGAGACAATGTATTTTCTAGATTTTTACATGACAGAAATGTACTTCACTCATTTTGAATGTGGGTCAACCCTCAAATTAAACACTAATATGTATAATAAAAAAACCCTGTTTATTATAAATGGGGTTTACGTTCAAGTATTGAGATTTAGAAAAAGTAAAAGAAAAAAAGTAAAACAATTTCTATCTTCAACAAGCATTTAATGTTAGGAAACTGATAAGAAAGCATAGATAACATTTGAGTTCAAGGGTGCCTTTATTCTAACAGAACATCAAACAATAGATAAAAGCAAAATCCCCACTTTATTGAAACTCAAGCCTCCTGTAAATCTGCAGGCGTGTAAACTAAAGACACAAGTTTTATAATTGTGTGAATGCTTAGAAAGCCTTCACACTGTTGTGATTCTCCTGCTTCTTTTCGTATTTTGGCACGTAAAACTCAATCACACTTTCAGCAATTTCAGCAAACTTGGTATCAAAACGTTCAGCTTGTTCAAGACATGACTACTTGTATTTTTGGTGTTCATAAACATTATAGTTTTTGAAATATCAAGCAAAAAATGCCCCAATATTTCAAATATTAAGTAGATTAGAAACAAGCCATTAAATATATTTGTGAACTATGATTTCATATTTTAAAGTAATTTTTTTAAAATTATGAGTTTTCCTAATATTTTAGCAACAAGCTTACATTTTTGACTAATTTAGTTTACAGAGGATTGTTTGGTTATTTCACAGTTTAGCTACGCAATGTGGTACCTTTTTTTTTGGCTAATTTAGTCACTATTGGACTTTTTATGCTAATTTGGAGTTTAGCAAATATTTTAGCAACAGGATTTCATTTTTGACTAATTGAGGTAAGTGAGGAAATTTTGGCTATTTTGGAGTTTAGCTCTAGTATATATGCAACACTAAATCTTTGCACAACTGACATGTATTAGCTAGGATTTACAAGCAATTTTACTGCAAAATTTTCAGAAATTTAGATCAACTTCAGTTTTATTTCATAGTTTTTTTTAACCAAATTACCAGTCTTTTTGCAAATTTAACATTTTGCCAATCATTTTTGCATTTTCAGCAAATCCCTACAGCAATTAAAGTAACTTGCATTACCATTTTCAGCATAAAGCTTCAGGATCTTCAGCAACAGCTTTCAGCAAAAAACATTCACACTCGCATCATCGCAGGTGATGCAACTTCTCTAGTTTACTTCACAATTAATCAAATTATCACCAACTCCTGTCCATAAAATGAGCCATCTGAAAAGGAGCTCAGCACCAATGAAAAACCATGAAAATAAAAGGCAAGAGGGTAAAACCATGAAGTTTACTGGTTACCAGGCCGAACTCTCTGAGGCCTTTGATGTGCAGACATTCTAACCTCTATAACCATTAGAGAACACACCACGTCAGCCAATTCGTGCTCACGGACCCTGTGGTGAACTGTCTTGTACCACAGCTCATAAATCGATGTATGTAATGAAACCAACAATGAACCTGTTTTAGCTGAGCTGTCCGGGCTGTCTAAGCTGTCTGTTCCATTCAAATTTGACAGACGAGCAGGATGTGGTGCTGTTGCGTGGACTGTCTTGGCCCTACCTGTGAAGGAGAAGCCTCTCCCTTGATGTCTGTCTGTAAATTGACTTGCCTTTTCAGGCTTTGACCCCAGTGTCTGATGTAAGACCCAGACACCCACACATCAAAGCCAACTATGGGTGGAGGGATAGGTGGGAGAAAGGATTTCTATTTGGGAAGAAATATTGACTTTAGGCACTTGAGTGATGAACTATCCAGCTTTTTTTATAAGATATTATGGAATCTATAAATTGATTTTTCTCTCTTTTATATCTTCCAAACTCACATGTTGGTATAGTGTTTTCTAAAACATGAATCAAATTGATTTTGCATTGTTTCCCCTTAAGGACAGAGATATCTGGTACAGCTTATTCTGTTGTTATTGAGTGACAAGAAGTTACCTGTAAAAGATAGAGGGATAGGGCAAAAATGTGTTGTTTTAGAAATATCACACCAGAATCCTCCAAATGAGTCATCAAGAAAAGTGACACCATGATTTATTTTATAGAGACTACAGAAACACTTGTTTCTGGGGTGATACAAAAAAGCGTTTTATCTCAGTAAATCTGCAGCAGCAACATGCAATGCAATTGCGATTGGTAATTGTGGCGATTCAAACCTGTGAGGACACTGTATGATAAAAACAGTGGGCAGTTATTCAAGTGAAAAAACAAAGCAAAGCTCACATACAATTTGAACTATACCACACACATAGAGAACCAAATAAGGTTTTTTTTCTGTTGTGCAACCAGACTGTTGGGTATTTAGGGATTCTACGATAACTGACAAGCCAAAGAATTTTATTTATCATTCAGGAGTGTGCAAACACAAAGCTGCTGTATGAGGATATTCATCCCCATTGTTAACAGTTTAAATTTCTCTTTTTCAGTTGACAGTGTGAACAAAAATCACACTGAGAATTTTTTAATACTGGTAAATTTGAAATTAAACAAAATGGCAGTGTGAGGTGAAAGGCTCAGTAGTAGATCACTCAGTTGTCTCCAGCAACCAGGTTCTGGTTGAAATCCAGCCTAGGTGTATCTGATGGAAGTTTGCATGTTGTCTTTGAGCATTTTCAACAAATCAATAACCCACATGTGACAGAACAAAATGGCGCTTTGAACGCGCAAGAACAGTGTCATGGACGTGTGGCTTACACGCATAAAAACACTGCCTTTTACACCTGTCTTGGAACAACACAAGACAGTGTAATTTATGTGTTACTTTTGAAACGTGCATAAAATGGTGTTTTGGATGGCCAATCCGCCATTCTTTACGCTTCTTTTCCTGGTGAATTATGACCCTTTTTGCTTGCTGCCATAGTACAGAAATTACAGACATTTTCTATAATCTTCCAAGTTCCCAGAGTCTGTGAATGCGCCAGGACTGAGGGTATTGCCCTCATCGATTTTGATTGGTCCTTAGTGTTAGCTCCACCCCCTTATGCCAAAACAGGACGAAAAGTTTCAAACTGGAAAAATTTCAGATTTGAAACCATAAAAAAAGAGTTGAAACTGGAAAAACGTTTTGAAATGGAAATTTTGAGTTCAGAAACTCAATAATTAAGTTCATAATGGAATTACAAAAAGTTCAAATTTTATTTTAGCTTAGCACCAATATTTCAGCTTGACTTTTCAAATCTTTATGGCCGCAATTCGGCTCCACAGTTTCCTATTTTTTTATGTGACCACAGTCACTGGCAACTTCATTAGGTACACCTGTCCATCGGCTCGTTAACACTAATTTCTAATCAGCCAATAACATGGCGGCAACTCAATGCATTCAGGCATGTAGACATGTTTAAGACAATCTGCTTCAGTTCAAAACGAGTGAGACTGAACGGCAGAATGGCATCAGAGATATAAAGCAGACAAATGCAGCAACTTTGTGATTCATGTGCACCAAACCCTCTAGGATGTTTCCAGTTCTTTGTTGAATCTAAGCCATCTATTGAGGCAATTCTGAAGGCAAAAGAGGGTCCAACCCGAAAGTAGCAAGGTGAACCTAATACGGTAGCTGGTGAGTAGCGTGAGGAGTTTCAGACAGGTGAAACAGCCACATAAATATTAATTGAAAGTCTGAAATTTGATGTAAATAAAAAGCTCTTCTCTGGGTAAAAACATTCTGCGATTTAACAGATTAATTTAGGTCCTTTTAGAATTGATTTGTCGACCAAAAAAAAAAAAAAAAAAGGGTAAAAAGTCAAAATTTTTTGGCTTTATAAATGTGTGCTGTAGAATTTCCAGCTATATTTCCACCAATGAAAAGCGAATGGCAGGTTGCATATTTAGAGAAATCCAAGATATTAAAATGAAAATAGATTGGTGGCAACCTTGCACAAGCTCTTTCCACGACAAATGGAACCCAGGTATCCAAAAGACGCCACCCGCTAAGTTTCCTGCAGGTTGCATAAACAAACCTGCACAGCTTTTGGGACTGACACAACAGGAAGAAGCTCCACATGCACAGAGGCAGCCCCTGAGACCCACAGGTGCTGATTTCTCTGATAGCTGTGGTCCGAACAATGCAGAGCTCCACTGGATTCTGGTAAAGATTGTACTGAGAGCTTACGGCAGAGGTAGAGAGACAGACCCACTGGCTTTGGACCCCTGTCAAGCCAGCTGATGATAAAGATTTATTGACACACACACTGGCAAACATGAGCACACACGACCAAAGCTCTTGAAGATCTTTGTTGTGAGAAGTGAGCTGAGTCTGTAGAGCCATCTTCAAGGTGCTCTCAGTCCCTGTGCTCAGTGAGGAGTTTGTGGGATGGAAAAGTATTTAAGCTGGATTCACAGTGGGGATCTCCACAAAGCACACTCAGAAGACGGCAAAACCACGTATTATACAGCTTTCTTTGAAGAGTGGGAAATACCAGTTGTTATGTTTCCCCAAAATAAGCAGCGCGGCACACTGCGGGTTTGTACCTTCAATTTTTCTACTTGTACAAATAAAACTAAACATGAGGGAAACGCAAACAAACAGCCATGCATGGGCACACAGGGAAACTCTTAGATTCTGAGGCATCCTGTGTATACATAAAAAAGCCGCTGTGATTTACAACACTCTCTCACACACACACACACATGGCGAACCACTTCCTAACCCTTCACCACAAACTGGAGTGAGGCCGTCTGAGAGTTATGTTCCTCCTCTGACTGCTCTCCCCATAATTGTCGGCTGACTGCAGCCGCAGCGCTGCCTTGCTCAGGAGCCTCCAGGAGCACAACCTCACAGGTGGCTAGCTGGCCCGTTGCCAGAGCAGAAAACAGATATGAAAGCTAGTATCTGCGAGGGTGTCACACGCTTGTGCAAAAGCCTGCACACCAACACACACGTAGGGGTGGATAATTCCCCTGGCCACATGAAAGCAGGAGGCGGTGGGCTGAGTGCCAGGCAGCACTACCTGGAGACAAAGGAGCAGCACCTTTGTGGAGGGGAGGAGGAGAGTCGATGTTCATGTGGGATTCAACATGTTGATGGATCCTGCCTGCAAGCAGGGAGGAAGACTGGGCTTGCGTCTGTTTGTGAGCGCGCAGATGAATATATCTGCGCCCGCAAGCAACGTGTGCTCCCAGCGTGCTGCAGCTCCGTAGTCTGTAATTAATCTCTCCGACATCAGGCCTTCCCCCCAGAGGGGGCAGATTTTTCTCTGCTGATCTCCACCACATGGTAGGGCTGGAGGGTGTTTAGGCAGACTGCTCACTCACCCATTCGACTCCAATAGAGAAAAAAAATACACAAACAAGAGGAGAAAAGCAGCCTACCTGTCTGGAAAGGGTGTTGGTTGTAGTTGCGATTGTCTGCTAATTAGGTGTAATCAGAGCTTTAAAAGGGATTGTGTTACTTTGATTTCCCTTTTTGCTGAGTGACTACTACTTAAGGTTCTTTCACACTAGAACAGAGCTCAGTTGAGATTGCAAAATGTCCACATGAGGTTATGGCTTTAATGAACCAGAAGGGCCACGTCATCCACATGGAGTAAAAATTGAATTTTGAGGATACTTTCATCTGAATACTCTGGCTAACTCAATTTACATCCTTAAACTGTCCTAAAGTTAACACATTTTCTCATTAGGGGGCAGTATTGCCTGTAATTAGCACTCAACAGAAGAAGATCATAAACACCAGGAATAGAGACTGGGTTGGTTTTGCTAATATAAAGCATACTGAAGAAGCTTTTTGACAAAAGCCCTTGATACATATGGCCTGTGTAGCTTTTTTTACATACCAGGACTGAGACGTAACATTGTGTTTGTTTTGTTTTGTTTCTGGAACATGGCAGTAACCTTATAAATAAGCTCGGGGTTTTTAGCTCAGTCACTTTGCTGCATGAAAATGTGCTCACTGGTGAACTATCCAGGATGAACTGTGCTAGCAGTGGCTGTTATAGGCTCCAGCAACCCTGTGACACCAAAAGGGACTAAGTGCAATGCATTTGGGTGCAGGTTAATCTGACTGGGATTCTGAAGTGTTTTGGGCCTCAAAGTAATTTAGAAGAGCATTATACAATTATATGCCATTTACTATTAAAGTGCATTTAGAAAATAGATGGATGGATGGTCAGGGCAGATCGACCCCAAACTGCTAGATCACAAAAAATAGGGAGCAGCATTGCAGCCAGAAAATAAGTTAGTTTGTAAAGAAAATAAAACTTCAAAACATTTCTGATGAAGAAAGAAGCTATAACTGACAATAAAAAATGTATAGAGTATGGGTGTAGTAAATAAGTTGAAGACTAAATTCATATCAGAATTTGTGGTTAATGATTTAACTCATAGTTGATATTGGTTCATTTTGAACGATCCGATTAAACCCAAACCTCTGACCTAAAATCAATCCAAGATGTCTTTAGCCAAACATTCAACCTGTGTGACATAGAGATAAATATCTGGACAAAGTTTTCGATAACGTTTCCTTTTACAGTACATGCTTGAAAGCTATTTAAGTGGTATTCACATGGTAATTTATCTGTACCTATTTGGTAATCATTTAAAATTCTTAATTGTGGAGCAAAAATGTTAAAAGGTGGAAAAATGAATGTAAAGATTAACTAAAAGTTAATTAAAAAAGCTTTCACTAATTACTTACTTTGGAGTATAATTTACCCTTATTGTCTTCTTTGTTTGTTTTTTTTGGTACTGTATATTTGTATAATTTCCTCAAGCATACCTAAATGCTCACAACATTGGCGAATATAGACACAAATTCTCTTTAATAATCAAATAATTTTTGTGAAAAATAAAATCAAATGTATTTTTTTTATTAAATCATCTACATTTTCATTATCAGAACACAGTGGGGTCACAAATAAACATTCTAAAGTGTTCTTATTGATTAGATTTTCACTCTGTGAAATAGGTGATGTCAAATCCGGCATTTAAAAAAAGGAAAGTAATGAACATGGTGTTTGGATGGCTTTTAAAATCCAGGGCACTAGATAGTCCCGCACTTTACTTCAAGTTTTTTTAGTAGTTAGGGATCAAGGTGGGAAATTGGTCATAGTGTTAGTTTCTAATGGTACCTCAAAACAGTAGAACCATTTCAGATGTGATATTCACACTAATAAAATGTAAAATGATGTAGAGATGAAAAAAGTACACCGCTTTATTAAAGAATTTTCCTTTGAAGTTCTTCTTAATTTGTGCAGTCATCTAGCAAAAAAGTTAGTTTCACTTTTACTTTTGATTACTTTAAGGATAAGTAATAATAATAATAGTTGGCCAAAAAGGCGTTTTTTTATTTACAAAATAATAGCATCTGGAGGTATTTGAGGTGGTACAAATAAACACATTTCTTATTACTATGAGATATATTTAAACACATTTTTTTTCTAAGCATTAAATGCATTGGGATATTAAAAAAACATCTTATAGGTTAAAGAAAACATCAGCAAAAGAGAACATATCCTGCTCACAGAATCATTAGTTTCCTCCTCTCTGCAATCTTGTGTCCTACATTTAGAGAACAGTTTGTGGTGCCAAATAATCCTGCGTTTATGTTTGCATCTGTGTCCTGAAACACGTGCGGTGTCAGTCCACATCAGTACAGAAGACTTGTGATGTGAGGATTACAACGCGGAAGCCACAAGGTGCTTTTGGTTCCATGTCATGGGATGACGGCTGGCTGCTGCGCACTGGCAGCCTCTGTACTGTCCTAATGATGTTGTCTGAGCACCGAGGGGTGGGAATATCTGGGGTGCACGGAGGAGAAGGGGAGGGAGAGTTTTACTTATCTCCACTGTTCCCTAGCATTTCTCTTAATTAAAACTCCTATCTGTGTCTTTGAAGTTGGTAATGAGATTATGGTTGAAGAAAACATCAGCAAAAGAGAACATATCCTGCTCACAGAATCATTACTTTCCTCCTCTCTGCAATCTTGTGCCCTACATTTAGAGAACAGTTTGTGGTGCCAAATAATCCTGCGTTTATGTTTGCATCTGTGTCCTGAAACACGTGCGGTGTCAGTCCACATCAGTACAGAAGACTTGTGATGTGAGGATTACAACGCGGAAGCCACAAGGTGCTTTTGGTTCCATGTCGTGGGATGACGGCTGGCTGCTGCGCACTGGCAGCCTCTGTACTGTCCTAATGATGTTGTCTGAGCACCGAGGGGTGGGAATATCTGGGGTGCACGGAGGAGAAGGGGAGGGAGAGTTTTACTTATCTCCACTGTTCCCTAGCATTTCTCTTAATTAAAACTCCTATCTGTGTCTTTGAAGTTGGTAATGAGTCAGTTTGGTTACACAGAGGAGCAGGGCAAAAATAAGGCCAGGGCTGATATTTATGCTCCTATTTCTACACCTCTGATTTCTCCTGGTATTCGATGCCCTACTGCATGCGAGTGAGGGTTGTGTGCCACGAGTATTGTTAAGCTTGTTTCACAGAATTTCTTATTTTGTTATTTACAAGAAAACAAGCCCAACAAGACAGGATTTCAGAAAATTAGTCTGATAAATGAAACTACAGCTGCTGGTATTTCAATATAGGATGTAAAAGGGTTTAATCTTATCACTGGCTGCTCTTCACAGCTTGCGCTGATCTCTCGCTCTCGCTGCACACTTCTGCTTTCACAGGCCTTTCAGATTACAGTCAAATATTACAGCCCGTGACCAATCTCCAATTAACCAAATGTTGTGGGGGTATAGTATCACACATGGCTCCTTTCATGCTTCTTAAATGCTTTTTCAAGGGGCTTGAACATTTCTCACTTCTTTGCTATATGAAGCACCATTCTCCTTAAATTTCTGCAAGGCACCAATGGCAGCTTAACCTAAATAAATCAGTCTTTCTGTAATACATAACAAACCAACTTGGAATTCATTGAGCATCAAATTGTATTCCAATCAAGTAAATTACCACAGTATTCTGAGGGGCTGACCAAGGAATTTTTACTGCTTCTAATTTAGGGCAACACACCACTGCAAATGATCAGGCCTTTCATAAGATGATCTTGGTTTATGGTTTATACGCATTTAAATGCCTTACAAGTCTTTTTCTGTGTCTGTTTTCATTTACTTTGGCAGCGGTTTGAATATGTCTTGTTGATAGTTCAGCCATGTCCACACACAGGGGTGCTGTTAGTTTTTCTGGGGCTCTCAGACATAAGGCAAGGAAGGGGTCCCTCCTCCCAGGTTTCTTTTGTTATAATTAACTTAGGACCTATGAAAATTAATGTAACACAAATTCAAAATGGCACAATATTATGTTTTAGAAAGTAAAATTATAAATCAAAATTTTTTGTCAAAAATTGGCAAAATTTTTACTATATTTATTTTAGAAATGACCTAACCGGTTGCATTTGTTTTTCCCTTCTTAGATGGTTCACAATCAAAGTACAAATGTTAGTCGTCCTGCCTGCATTCACCACAGCTGCTTCCCCAATTCCTATTAAACGAGTCGTGGATTGTTTCTCTCTGACAACCTGGTCATAGTTACACAAACGTTACAGTGTCTGATTATGAAGTTAATCAACATTTTTTCTTCTGATTTATGCTAATACTACCACTAGCTTTCCACGACGGGGAGGAGAGACAGAGCTGCAGAAGATCTTTTAAACAAAATAACATTAGCTGACTACCTTATATTCGATTTTATACAGTTTTTAATGTGACATGATCTTTAATCCCAATAGCAATATGTATATATGTCAGCATTCCTCTCGGAACTTTAGTGCAATGCATCTTGCTGTCACAAGTTTATGATTTATTTATTCATAATTTTAATGATCACATGGAAGAAAATTCTATACTTTATTCAGAGATATTTACAGGCAGCATCTAGAGTTATTAGGGCTGCTAACAAATTAGCGCGTGTGATTAATCAAAAAATAGTAATGCATCAATATTTATTAACACCAATTCATTACTTTTTGGAAAGTTATCATCTTGTACTGGCTCGGGCTTCCACAGCGTGCGTTCATTTCTGATAATGCACACTTCGTCTGACATTATCCCGCTAAGAACAGGGTCACATACAAATAAATCATTCAATATCATTTTTTAGTACTTTATTCTTGTTTTTTTTTTTGGTTTAGATCGCTTTTTTACAAAAGACGGGCTCGGTAATGCGACGTTGCTGAGCCAGAAGTGACGAACGACAGCAACATATATGCTGATCGTCATGACAGGTTGAACAAAGCATCAGTTCAGAGATAAAGTTGACCTCGTACCACTTTGTTTTTGTCCAGATCGTGAAGCAAAAGGTTGTTTTGAAGAAGGCTACACATATAGAACATTGTGACGGGAACTTCTTTTTTAGGTGTGCTTCCACACCCAGCAGCCAATCAGAATCGAGTATTCACCCGGATCATTTAAAATGCAGAAACACAATGTTCTTTTCTTATGTCGGCATCTTTGTTTCTTTAGATTAATACTGGATACATGAAAGTCTTAAGAGTTCTACTCATCTGACTGTTGATGCGCTTTGTGCTCACAATTTACACTTCACACTTTATAAATTTAAACATTTAAGATCGTAAAAGTGAAGGGAAATATTTTCTCTCTGGCCTGTTTTTGTTCAAAAGTTGCATTTTGTCATAAAAAAATTACCTTGTAAAACATTGTGATTGATCACAACCCAAAAGTGATTCAGTTCTTTAATCGATTGACAGCACCAAATATTATACAGAAGTTCTAATATTTTCTCAACAAAAGGCTGATTCAAAAGTTTTTTATTATGAAAGCACAGAATTGCTGATCAGAATTGCTGTTTTGCAAAAGGAAGTGCTTTACTTGCATTAAATGGTGAGCATATGTGCTTTATGTTCACTCACATCTATTATATTACATTCACATGTTACAATTTGTACAGTTATTCAAGGAAAAAAATATTGTTTTTCACTAAGTATTAGAGGGAAATCTCACAACTGGAGTTTGATTATCAAGAAGAACAAACTATTGCAGTTCCTCAAACAACCACTGGAGGTCGGTTTCAAAACAGTGTATTTCCATTCGCATGAAAAAATACAACATGTTTACTCCCCTCTTACAAGAATTTTTTTACAGTAACGGTTTTATTTTCTATTTATGATAAGTGTAAGGGGTGGGAATCATTAGATTCAATCAAATCAGCTGTTATTTTTATTAAACCTCAAATGGGTGGGTGGCCAGAGTTTTTCACCCCAGAATTTGCTGATATCACTCCTGAAAGAACTTTAACAATACAGTGCTCCCAAAAATTATTCACGAAGCCAGAGTTAGAGCTCATTCTGAAGAGCACTGTAAGTGATATGCTTGAGTTTAAGTCTTTCAACATGCAGTACAAAATGTTTTGTTACATTTCCAGCTTTGGTGTGCCCGTGCATCGACTCAAACATCCAGCTTTTCGGCACATACTGTGGTCTTTTCAAAGTTGAGTGCAAGAGAAACAAATTTTCAACATATTTAATTCATGTTGTGGAGTTACAACAAACCATCAAACAAACAACAAAAGAACCAAAGGCAGAGGTTATCGCAGCGCGGCACATCCAGCTACTTTGGATCTGACACCACTGACTGCACGTTCTTTATCTTTTTCTTGAGTCAGAGGAACTTCAAAAGAACACCCAAAAACCTTTGATGTCACCGGGACAAATATTACACCTGAGACTGATGTAAACCTTGGAGATGAAAAGGTGAAAAATTCAATATAAAGGTGGAAGACATCAACATTCTTGCAGCAGTGTGAAAAGAAAACAAATAATTGTGTTTGGAAGGGATTTTTTTTATTTCTAATTGCCCTGTATTAGTTGCACAGTAACTGTTGAACATTCTAGGAAAGAAAAGCTTTGAATTGATGATGGGTGCACAGCGACTGTGAGGGTTTTGGGTTTCTGCCACAAAGTTTTTAAATGAGCAACCACAAAGAAAAATAAAATTCTCTATCATGTGGTTCTAACATTGCTGGTTTTAATCGTTTACAGCTGCTTTTGTTAACAGGCTTTAAAGATTTGATACATCAAATAATCCATCTGAATTATCTGCTGCATTTGGTTAAAATGAAAAACTCATGAACCACAAATCCAGAGGCCTCTAATTACTCCCATCAGGTTTTGCAAAAATGAAGAGATTGATGTTATAAGAATCTTACTTTAATTTCAGCGTCTTATAAAATGTTTTTAATTTAAATTTTTGTTATAAGTTGGTGTAACACCCTGAAAGGTTAGCATGAAGAATGTTGGGAGTTCAAGGAACTGAAAACAAATGTTTTTCTGATTTTTTTGCTCTTTCATTTAAAGAAAAGAGTTTTTTGGATTCAATTCAATTCAGTTTTATTTAAATAGCCCAAAGAAATTAAAAGAAATTTTGCCTCATTGGGCTTCATGCAGGTAATTTTACAAATGCAGAAAATAGTCATGAAACATGAAAAAATAGCTAAAGACTAAACAGTGAGGAATCCATAATGTATATACAGCATAATGTTATATATACATATATATACATTATTCAAGTTATAAACTGGCCAAATTGACCTAGGGAAGCATCCCGTTGGGCCCTACCTTGAATGTTCAAAATGTTAGATTGACAGATTCTCCATTCTCGCCATTTTTCAGTGGAAGATGTGTGTCCTTCCAATAAACTCACTCCTGATCAGTGACAGTAGAACCGTTGACTCAGAAACAATCACTGCTTACCAACCATGTCTTCCTCCAATTGGTGACATCCATACTGTGGGAAATGGCAACTGAATTGGCGTCCTTTCACTGGAGCCAGAAGTAAGGAATTTTACATGGGTGATGTCACACTCGCTCAGTCCATTTCTATTTTACAGTCAAGGGTTAAATCCCAAGTCTACCCTTTGCTCCTTTACCACAACATTGTAGGGTTGTCTCAATTTTGAACCTATCATTTTTTGCATATGCTGCACTTTTATATGGTAAATATAGTGTACACATGTATGGGGCTTTTTCTACCTTCCTTGAAGGCCCAAAGCGCTTTACAGTCACACACCCATTCACACACTGATGGCGTCTTTGCTGCTGAACACTGGCGCCAACCTTCCACCAGAGGCAATTTGGGTCCCGTGGCTTGCAGGGCCTCTTAACACATGGGCGGGCAAGGTGGGAATTGAACCAGCGATCTTCCAATCATAGGTCGTCGAGCGGCTACAGCACAAACATTTTATTGTCATTTTGTTTTAAATATATGTTTTAATTTCTAAAAGTTTGTTACTTTTTTTAATCTAAAAAAATGTTTAAATTCTAAAACTAAAACTAAACTTTATTTTTTTTTTATTTTATTACCATATTATTGAAACTTTCTCTGTTTTGTGTCAACAAAGGACAACAGTGGGTGAATTCAGACTGGACACTTTTGGTTCGCTTAATGTGAACCAGTGAGTTTGTTTCCCTTGAGATATTCGGTCTGAACACAGACAAGCTGATCCTGGTCTGGGAACAACTTGTCAAGGTGGTCTAGGTTATTTTTTTCCAATTGGACTGAGCTCCAGTTTTCTCTAAGGTTCCTCATTCTGAATAGGCTCCATGCTCAGAGTGAACATCTGGACCAAATTGGCCATTACTGGATGTGAGCAGAGTAGCGGCGCAACAATGAGACCTTGCCCTGGCCAATGAGTGAAAAGATCTTTAGTCTCATGGTTTTGTTTACAGGCTTTGTTCTGAAACAAAAATGTTTTGTTGACACCAGTCTGAACACAGACCAAACGCAAGTTTCAGGACTCAATCCAGCCCAAATTAAGCTAACTCAGTATGAAACAACAAACTTTTCCAGTCTAAATCCCCCAAGAAATAACCTTAAAGCATCAGGGCCAAAAATGAAGAGTGGCCCCTGAAGTTGAAGTGACTTTTCCTATAAATATCTTTCAAAATGCAAGAGTGTCCTCTGATCACTCAGCATCCCTCACACTGCATGAAAGTCATGTGCCATATCAGCTTTAGCCTTGCTTCTTAACCTTACTTTTGAAGAAGAACCAACCAGATGAAATTGGGATTCAGCATTAAAACACTGATGTAGTTACATATTCAGTCTGGGTAGCTTGTCTGGATATTTCCTTGGGAGTGGGTTAAGTTTAAAGTGAACTTTGAATTTCTACACTTCTTTAATCTCCAAGTGAAGAAAAAAAATCAAAGTTAACCTCCAAACTATGCATCTTTGTTGGGGAAAAAAAGTGGAAAAACATGGTAAACGTGGTCTAATAAAAAGTGAAAATTGAGCATCCTAGTTAGTCATAATTGGCTAATTTTGTTTGTAAGGTCATGATAGCACTTAAAGCCTCTCTGGATCCCTTCCTACAGAAATACAACATGCAACACAGGCAGCCCTTTTGTGTGCCAGCGAGCAGTGATGTGCTTTCTGTTTCCATGCCAACTCACTTTCATCTTTCATCTTTCTTACCAGCTCATCCTACGCTTCAGATGAATTAGGTTTGTTACAAATTCTTTTGAAGTGCACACACACACCCCCCCTCCTTGCCACCCCACTTCAGCGAAACAAAACAAAAACACTGAGGAGCTACAAATGTAAGCCAGTAATCTTGCTCGTTTCGGCTCCTTGGCTAACCAATGACACCATGGACAGGATATTTCCACTTCATTTCAATTTGGAATACGTCCCTCGCTCCTTTTTACCTCTTGGCTTCCATTTTCTCCTGTTTTGTGCTGCTGTGCTGCTCAATTCATTTCCATTATGGAGACGGTCGCTGAGAGGGCTGCATTGTGGCTCAGTAATGATCTTCAATTACATTGATGCCAGTTCCTAAGGGCTAAAAGAAAGGCGGGGGTCTCTTAAGGATCAAAGGTTTAGACCTGAAGAGGACTTCTGTGTCCTTGTAGATGCATTTTCAAACATTTTCATGTGAACTCTGTCTCTGGACACATAAAGGCAATTTTCAGGCGCTGCATGGGCCGCGTGCTCGTGTATGTGTGATTGTGTGTCTAATTGGAATGATGGAAAACACAGTGCAAACCGGACCCCTAGCTTTAGAGATGACTTAATGAACTCATGGGTCTGTCCATTTCTTCTGACCTCACAGTTCATCAAGTAAAAGCTACATACATTTTACGTGGAAATAATCACAGCGAGTATTTATTGTGTTCCAACCTTTTTTTTTGTCGGCTTTCGTTCCACTGTTTGGGATTTCACATGCACAATTCCTGATTTCCAGTCTGAAAAATGACAAAACCTGTTAAATGCATGAAAAAGGCAAACACCATTCGAAAGTGTTTTTGAAATCCTTTGATGCATGAAAAATTTGATCCACAAATCCATATTCTCATGTTTCATATTTTGCACATTTTCAATAAATATAGATATATGAGAAAACAATCTTTAAGTCAATTTATTTTTTATTTGGTCGTCCTTTGGAGCAAATAAAGCAAAAATTAGTATTTTGAGTGTGTTTTATTTATTTTCAAGTATGAACAAACAAATTTTTGTGTTAGGATACATTATCATTCTGAAAACAACTTTTCCTTTTGAAGAAATTTTAACTCATAAGAACCCATGATGACATCAGTGTAATGGAAAAGCATCAAAATCGTGTTAATTTTATTTTTAAGGAAAAATGGGTCTGGGTTCCTGTGGGATAATGATGAAATACTTTAAATTTAAATAAATGTATATGTCATGGATGTAAACGTCTAGCTAAAGGTGCTAAAAGTGTATTTCAAATTAAATTGTTTTTTTTCCTAAATTTTCAATATTTTTTTTTCAGACAAAATATCACTTGACATCTTGTTACCTTGGTTTTCAAATTATTTTGCTTGTGTCTCTATAGGTTATGACTTCTGTACCTTCTCACGTTTTTTGACCTTCGAGACTGATTCCAACAGCGCATTATTGACATTTTTGCAATTTTTCACAAGGCACACTGTAAAAAGTGAAACACTGGATCAATTATCAAAAGTTCTATTATTTGTTACATTTAAATATATATATATATATAATATATATATATATTGAATTTTAATTTGATATATATATATATATATATATATATATATATATATATATATATATATATATATATTTATCAAATTAAAATTCAAATGAAAATCAAATGAAAATCAACTCAAATTTTTAATTTGATGAAAACTAATATTTAAATGTAACAAATTGCAGAACTTTTGTTAATTGTTCCAGAATTTCACTTTTTTCAGTGTAATTCTTTATTCACAAGAAAAAGAAATAAGTAAATAAAAGAACTTATCAATGGACCTTATGGGTGTTTATATTCATGGACACTTGTGCACAATGCAAAAACTAATCTTTTATAAAGTAAAAAGACCTTATTGGAAAAATATTCTTTTTTGGTCTTCCAGGGAAAAAGATTTTTCAAAAGCAAATCAATCTTAGTTTAAGAAAAATTGCCTTTGACATTATATATTTTTTTCTTAATGCAATAATTCTATGTAAGACCATTTCTCTTTTGGACATTTTTATATTTTTTTACATTATATTATATATTTTTTTATATTTATATATTTAATTTCATTTAGTAACAATATATAACATGAAAATAATACTATGTAAACAAAAAAGTTAATAAATGAAAAGGAGCAGAAGAAGAAAATTTATATACTTTTTTCTAAGTTTTAGGATTTTTTTGTTAATAGAAATCAGTAAAAAAAAAATGCAATGGTGCTTATGAGTGTTTTAATTGATGGACACTTATGGACACTGCAAACGCTAAATTTTAAGAAAGTAAAAGGACCCTGTTAAAAAAAAAACGTTTTTTTATTGCAAGAAACACACACACACAAAAATCTTGGTTTATGAAAGCTTTTCTTAATTAAGACTTTTTCACTAGATCATTTTTATTTTTACAGGGTTTTTTTTGCCTATTTAAAAAAAAAGAGTTAATTTTTTTTGTCCAGTGTTCTTAATCTCATACAAAGGCCTCCCTTTGGAAGTGACAACCTGCAAAAATTTCCATCCAAGTATTCTTTAATGTAGGAGTCCTTGTGTTTTGCATGTGAACACTTTCTTTTAAAAACAGTTTTAATTTTCTGTCAGCTTCTGACTGTCCCATTACTTCAAGTTATCACATACGCAGGTTATGAATTAACCGGAAAACAATTAAAGCCCATTTATCATTTTCCGTTTGATCCCAGGTAGGGGAATTCCTCAAGTTACAAGTTACCACACAGACCTCCAGAGCTGCTTATTCCTTAAACCGAACACACACATGCAATCAAACACGCTTGCATTCTAGGGCTTAGAAAAAAAAAAAGGGAAAGATCTCAAGGGAAGAAAAAGTTTTCTGCAAACTGCAGCAGTTCTCAGAGAACAAACACAATTGGAGGCAGGAAAAAACGAGAAAAGAAAGCAAATAAAATAAAACAATAAAGCAGACAGTTGTTTCCCAAAAAGCAAACTTTGTGCAAGACTGTTGCCCCTAAACATTTATGGTCAGAACACTCCAAACAAAGACAGCTTCTAAACAGGTAAACCACCAGGACACAGTGTTTACCTTTTTATGTTGCGCCTGCAACCGAGGAGTTTGATCTTTTTTTTCCTCCCATATAACCTGCAGTGTGACAAACAATGCAGAGTCGTGCAGCTTCAAAGGCTCATCAGTGACAAGTTTGGGGGAGAAAGATCAAATATTCATTCCTAAGACATATAATGGAAACTTAAATGAAACACTGAAAATATAAAACTAACCGCCTGTGTCACCAATGACAGAAAAGCCTTTAGGCTTTCCTTTGTGCTGTGTTTTATTTTCTAATAAAGTTCGGCGTGCTGAAAAATCAGCATTTATTTCTAAAAATTTGCTTATGCTGTTTTTTTTGTTTTGTTCTTTTAGTTTTGCTGCAAACTTACAGCAAGAGGCAGAAACTGCAAACAGATTTTGACGATGACTTACATCCAAAAATTGTTTTTCAATCAATTATGAAACCTTAGGGTCTCTCTCCTTTCAGTCTTGCCAAGTTTTTGTGTGAAAGATCGCAGGCTTGTTTTGATTTTAATTAAAACTTTGCAGTTTGCTGCTTGTTAGTGCACCAAACGTTCCCATTGCATCCTCACATTAACTGGCAATCTTCACTCCACTCTTTTTTTTTTTTCTTGCTGCATGCCATCAACAAAATATCCCTCTGGGGTTTTATGGCCCGCCCAGCAAGGAGCTAATTGATATAAACTGCATTAATATGACATGCGGTATGTCCTTACAAACAGGGTAGAGCATCGCTCTCTAATGCCCTCATGTTTATGATTATGGCAGATATTGATATCCACCACTTGAAAAGATGTGCATTTTATCATATCATCCAAACCGCTCTCTCATGGTCGCTTGTTTACAGCGAAACCCTCCGAAACTGTAAACACAGATAGCAAACACATGTATGTAGAAATTCCCACAGCAGATTGGAAATCAGTGCGTTTTGCTCCCTTTTGCTTCCCTGTTCGGGCTGGCGTCTGGGCGGCCCGCAGACCAACGGCGAACGGGGTGCTTCATCAGTATGACAAGGATAACAATGGGTCTGACCTTGTGAAGCCTCCAAAGCCAAACTTCACAGAGAGCAGAGGAGCTCCCTCCACTTCTTTTGAAAGCACGGAGAGGTGGAGGGCTTTTGGTGGATTACTGTGATCCCTGCCTGGCTGGCTCAAGAGAAAGCAGCGTCTACGCTAAAAGTCTGAGGAGAATTCATCACCGAGATTGTTTTCGTCTTGTCACTTCTACAATTGAGAATGTCACCGGCAACAGATTCGGTTTAATGAGTTTAGCTGAAAAAAAAGTTTAAGTAAAAGTAAACAGTGTCTTGTCTGCTTGCATTTTGCAGATGTATGGATAGAAGATGTGAAGGGGAACGTGTCAGCACAAGCAGAAACACGTAACTCTTCTTTATTGTGGTTTCAGTTCTGGAGTTTTGGTGCTCTGCCGTCCCGTCTTTGCCAGCCATGCCAACGCCACCTCTGCACCGTTAAGCACCAAACGGTCTAATTGCTCCCAGGATCAAAAAGTGTGGGGAAAACCAAAACAGTCCTATGGAATGACAAGCTCAAGTTTAAAGAAGGTGCAAACTGTAATCAAGCTTTCAGCAGCCGGCTGCACGTGTTCGCTCACGGCAGATGCATCTTAAACTATGACCCCACTCTGACAGCTGGTCTGCAGTTTACGGGTTAAATCTACAGGGCAAATATGAACAGGCCCCGTCTGTAAACCCCATCGCAGTTAGACTTTATTCAAAACTATTACTGCAGACATGTCTCCAGGTGATGTAGAGTAAATTCTTCACTGTTTCTTTTCACTCGATATTGGTTTTATGATTTTTATTGGAGTGGGTCCTTAAAAACATGAAAGGCAACTTTATTCTTGTGATTGTACCTCACTTATGATGATTTGTAAGACAAATCATTTGTTCTGATGAGCGGAGTCACAGAGGAATGCTTTCATACTTTGTTGTTAAAAAGGAGAATGTTGAATTTTGACCTTATATCAATAAAGTTTCATAATGAACCGATCACATTATATCTATTAAAATCTGGTGTTTTTCTGGTCAATAAGCTGAAGAAATAATATTTAAAAACTCATTCAAAAGGAAAAAAATAAAAATGTAGAGAAAAAAACATACTCTTTTTAAAAGCCTAACATCTAGAAAATAATGATAGCACCATTTCAGGAGTTAAGCATCTGCAGTACATTATAAGTTTACCCTATCTTGATAACAACAGCGGCTCCACAAACATCAAAGTGAATTGGAAAATGGTGCGGTCATATCCATTGAGAGTGCGCTTCTGCTGTGTGTGTGCGCGTCTCCACACGCGTGTGATGCTGCCGCTGCTGTATGACAGTGGAACACGACCCAGCGAACAGGATGAATAATCCCCAACACCATCAAAGGCTCCTCAACTGGGGAGCTCAGGCCGTGACAGCGCCACATAGGGAGCTGGTCTCATACCCCCTGGGGACAGCAGGCGTCGAGGAGAACGGGGAGAGAAATGGAGAAATGAGGGAAAGGACTGGAGAAGAGGAGAAAAAAAAAAGAGGAGAATGGGGAAATAGGGAGAGGAAAAGGGGACAAAAGCAGAACTAAGGGGGAGAGAAATTAGAAGAATTACAATGAGTTTAAGAGTATTTGAGGGACAATCCTACAGTTACTGACATCAATACTGGTGAGGGACTTGATTTTCTTGATATTTCTTCAAAGTCCATGTTAAAATCAGGAAAAAATTGCTTTATTAACCAGATTGTCCACCAAAAAACTATTTCTAGCCTCCTCATGTGAATCCATTTGATAATTGAGCGGACTAAACATGGACACTGAAGGGTGAGTCCACCATGTGAACTGCATGAGTTAGAGCAGGAGTGGGCCACAACAGGTTCTTAAATTTGACAGAAGGGTCAGAACAGTATTGTAGTAGGATCTGTGGAGTGTTTTGGTAATCCACATCATAAGAAAAATAAATAACATGGAGTCTGGAAAAAAAACATGCGTTCATTTGAATAGAAAGTCATCATATTAATCTTAAATCAATACATTTTTTTTGCAGTTTGTGGAGTTTTTGGTCAAGAGTGACTTTAATTTTCCTTTTAGTTCCAAATGTACCACTGGATTGATGTCCCTGGGAAAAAAAATGCAAATTTAGAGAAATGTTGTATTCATGTGGTGTAGGAATGATCCGAAAAATAGCTGTCCAACTCAGAAAAGACACATGAAGATGAGAAAAATGACAAATCTTCCAATACTATGGATGCAGAGTATTTTTCTGCAACAAAAACAAAGGTCAATGTATTGGTAATGTACCATCTGTGTATGAAACACAGGGAAAATAAAAGATCAACAAGGATTATTTTATAATTTATTCAAATTTGGTTGGCCGGATTAAAAAGTTTAACGGCCCCCCGGGCCACAGTTAGCCAACTTGAGTTAGAGTTCGGCCTCAACCTGGACAAGTGTAACACAAAACTTTTGAACTGATATAAATCTGTTGGATTGGATTCTTTGGCTTCTTTGGTGTAAAAGTATGAAGTTCAGTTTGAACCAAACTGAAGATGTGCTTTTTTTAGCTTTTTAGACAGAACAGTGGGTCCAAAAGGAGAATGTGTGATGTCATTTCTCTATGTTGCTTTGCAATAAACACTAAATCGCTGTGAATGAATAGCAATTTTTAAAAAATATATGATTGTAAATGCAAATATATAAACATGTGCAGTATATTGTGTGTGTGTTTTAGATTACATTCACTGATCTCAACACTGAATGCACAATCAGCAAAGCTTTGCCAAAGGGAAAGACATTTATCTAAGGCTAGACACACCCATTTACTCTCACATTGACATGATTCTCTGCAAAGTCAGCACACACAACTTTTAATCTTCTCATATTTAATTAAAAAAACAAAAACATTTGGTGCGAACATCAAATAAAATTAGTTTCATACATTTTTTAAGTAAAAGTCCCATTAGTCCCTTTTTCAGGGACACACATCTAACCACGCGTATTAGAGTAAATTTAGTTTATTTTGAGCTTTATAGAGAGAAGCGCTTTAAATTAGGGTAAGCAATAAAAAATTTTTTTTAACACGCATCAATAGAAAAGGGATCGCCATTGCCTTTGAAGTGTGTTAAAATCTCTTTTGAGCTACAAGCTGCTCACGTTTTTATTTGAGAAAAGGTCAGAGCTTCTTTTCAACACACGCGAGTTACATAAATATAGGTGTTTACTTTTATTTAGATGATCAATCAGTGGATCGTAAAGATATCAGTGATAAATCCAAACAGATCTGGAGATCTGTCCGTGTTGTTTGTGGATTTTTGGCAGTCATTACAACAGCTGGCTTTGTTGGAGGGATTGGAATCAGACTTGATCAAGTCAATATTGTAGGTGATCATTCAGATTAAAGTTTTGAAACCAAACAAGCTACTTTAGCTGATTGTGAAGTGTGATGGGCGTATCAAATCTAAAATGTGTTGAGTGAAAAAAAAGAACAAAAATGTATTTCTGTGTGGCTAAAAATTTTAGGTTTCTAGTATCAGAAGGTCACTGGACAGTTTGACAGGGAAATACAGTAGATTACCTCTGGCCTACTGCCCACAGATAGAAGTGCTTCAGAGCGTCCTTACCCTCCTGCCTCAGATCCCGGGCCAATTCTCCTGCCCTGCCTCAAATGTCAGCCTTGGCTGCTCACTACAGGCTCAAACTCCATCCCACGAGCTTGTGCCCAGCCCATTACCCCTGGCACAAAAAACCTCTACATTTGCCACCAACTTTTCACACACACAGGGCATGTTTCATAGTGTATTTTTTTTCCCCCTTTTTAATACTGTTATTAGACATTTTAAACAGTTAAAAAAGAGATGGGATTTAGCCAACAATCATTAATGTTAGGAAAAAGTCAGATGGGAGGCAACAGTGTAGCATTAAGGTAGAGCTCATATCATATAATTTGACTTACATTTTTCTAGGTGCAATTTTATTATAATTGTGTTGTTTTGGGGCAAAAATGTACCAGCCTGGTACTTTTGAAAATTCTAAAATTGTGAGATTTTACAATTCTCATGTCATTTAATGATTTTATTCCAATTTAGAAAAAAAGAAAATCTTTCAAGAAAGAGGGGGATTTTAATGAATTTATTTCAATTAAAAAAAATTTTCACTTGATGCTTCAAACTGATAAATTCCACAGGTGATAAAACACTTAGGTTTTGACATCCAAGGTGATTCTCTTTTTTTATCTTCATTGATAAATAAAAACATTTACTTGTGTCCTCTCATCTTGTAAAGATTTGCACTTTGGTCCTGTTCTGTAAAAATCAGGACATTTGACCACAAAATTGTAAAGTAAATCGCACCGACCACCCCGTTTCTCTTCTCTCTTTCCAACTATCCATGGCTGCATCTTTCATCAGTGGTTGCAAATTTCTGAGACCTGAATGGAATATTGTGAGCTCTGTGAGACTCGTGGGAAACAAAGAGGACAAATAGTTCCAGTTGCACCACAGCACCTCATCGCTTTTCCTTAATTTATTGTCCTGGTCACCAAACTCTCTGTCAACATGCGTGAAGTCAAAGACTCTGCTTCACAGAGGCATAAAATAGCAACATTTTAATCACGTCTGCACAGTGAATGTAAGGAACCATAAAACTTTTGTAATGCACAAATACTGTTGAAGTGATCTTCAGACCAAATGACTATTTTTCTTTTTTTTATCCCACAGTTTTTATCATAATTTTCTTGTTTTTTGCAGCTTTTTATCTGCTAAATAATGGACATATGTATGTGCTTTTGGCATCTCTTCTACAACAGTTTTTAGGTTCTACGTGCAACATGCTTGGCTTTTGAACTTGCGATAAAGTTAAACCAGGTTGACGGAATTAGGATTTGGTAGTGACGTATGGATGGCATCTCTTTTTAATTCACAGAAGAGCCAACCGTTTGAAAATTAATCATCGAGGAGAAAGTAATATTGGTGTTTTATCACCAACCGAAATTATATGACAAGTCATGGGGCAAGATTTGCACCAATTCAACATTTCGCATCAAAGCTCTGCCAATTGCATGTGACGCATAAACTGCGGCACAAAAAACAAGGCGCTCCCTCTTTAATGTCAAGTGTGATCACCATTGCCTAAACGCACGCTTGTAAGCTTGGTGTGAAGGTGGTGGAACAGTGTGTTGTGGTTTTGTGTATGGCTAATCGTTGCAAACAAGTTCCATTTTTAAGTTTTGTTTGAAAAACTGCAACTTCTGACACTACACATAAGCACAAAACTTTATTGAAATTCTCAAAATGTCCAAAAAAAACACAATTTTGTAATTTCGCTGTTTCCAGTAAATCATGATTATGCCAATAAACACACAATAAATCATAAAAAGAAAACATGGCAACGGATGTGAGCAACACTGATTTACAGCAGATACATTTAAATTTCTGCCATGGCACCAGGGCTCATCATCATCTATTTAAGGAGACGTCGATCTTATTCAGGACACAGAGCGGCAAACTAGGTGGGAGTGGCTACAGATGAGGCGATTTTGGGAAATTGTGGTTGGTGATGTTACAGAGAAGCTGTGGATCCAAGAATGACCTATTGCGCTGGGGTGTCCGGTCATTAAAAGTGTTTCCATTGCAGTTTTGCGCAATATGTCAATTTCAATACGTCTCAAAAAAATCCCCTCCTCCAAGCGTAAAACCTTTTTTTCCAATAAATGCAAGTTTTCGTTAGGAAAATGTTTTATCGTAAATCCAATGTTCAATTTTCAAGGTCAATGAAATGTAGTTCCTGCATCATAACTGAGCTGCTACTTTCAAAAAGGGTCTGCGGTAGATTGTGATTGAATGTTCAACATGCTAACAAAATTCCATTTGCACAAACACCCATGTGACACATTCATGCCTGGTAAAGACAGGTGGTAACACTAACAGTTAAGATTACTTCAAGTATTCATAAATAAAGTTTGCTATGTGTCAGAATGAATCCTGCTTAAAAAGGTCATTAGATCAAAAACACCAGAGTAGAGAGGGGTGAGAAAGGTTTGCGGCCTGCCACAGTGTTAATCTGCTCACCTGTCAGTAGTAACGCAATACTAGGAGGTTACTCATCAATATTTTGCTTGTGTAGCTGAGCTGTAATAAAAAGTACGTGCAAAATGCAGGCCCTCCTATTGCAAAAGAATATGTGAAAAAGTCATCTCTGTGATTAATCAAATGTGAAGACACTTCAGTGTCCAAGAAGAAGAAAGAAAATGAAGATAAGAAACAGCAGTCTAATTTAGGACTAAACTGGCAGCACGTAGACGTGGATCACGGACTTAGAAAGATCAAAGAGATGGAACTATAAATACACTGAGGACTAATTAAGGAACAAGGCACAGGTGAAAGCTCTCTGGTCTAGCGAAGCAATCAAAGAAAAAGCTGCAAATGACAAACAGGCAAATGAGAATGTGCAGTAAAAACCACATGCATCATTCTCTGTGGACAAATTCACTTAATAAACACCTTTTACAAAACAAACTTGTTTGAAATACAAAAAAATATTAAAATTAACACAGAAAAATATTTTAATGTAAAGAAGACTAAATTAAGTGACATTTATGAAACAAGCAGAAAAATGTAAGGAAATAAATGCAAATATAAAACAATAATAATGTGCTGATTAAAGTGGAATACCTGGAAAAGGTAAATTAGTCAGATTAAAGCAATGTACAAAACAGTAGACATCCAATTTATTGAAATTAACAACACTTACTAAAATAACTTAAAATAATTTTTCAAAACTTTAAAAAAAAAACTTTATCATAAATATGAATGTAACAGGCAGGAATATTATTCCAGAATAAATAAATTTAAACTTCAAATAACTTTCAATATCTTACTCTTCATACATGCATATTTTGTCAAAAGTTAGAAATACACTAAACGTTAAAGAAAACGTTAGGTAAAAGCTCCAAAAATTAAGCTACAGATCAAAATAAATGATCTAGTTAATAGCAATAGCTGTTTATAACAATAAGATAAAATAATCTGGCGGGTCGGATCTGGCCTCCAGGACTCGACTATGACACACGTGCTCTACATCACTGTGCAGGCAGCTTTAAAACACACTTGTCCTTCATCTTCTGGAATAAAATAAGTGATAATATGTTTTCTCTCTGAACTGCTGCTTTATTTAACCTATCGTGAGGATCAGAATATATTTGGCTTTCCTTCGCTGCTGCAGTCGAGGCTCAGGGACTCGTTGTTGTGTAATTGTACCAATTCACCGGACCGCGAATCATATAGTCTGCTTTTTCTGAAAAAGTGATCTAAACTGAAAAAATAGCAAGAATAAAGTAGTAAAAACCAATTGTGATGAATCCCAAATTATGTCTTTTGAAGCACATCATGAAAGCCTGAACCGTGCGAGGCAAAGCGGAAGGTTGCTGCTTCGCGAGATATAACTAATTTTTGTTAATAAATATTAATGCGTCCAATTAATTTTTTTTATTAATCGTGTGCGTTGACAAGCTAACATTGACGGTCCTGCAAAATCCAATTGTGGTTCTTCCAGAAATTTTAACTGAATCAATACAGCCATGGCTTGAATTTTTTGAGCAAGATGCTGAAAGAAAAGCAGCACACCTTGCATCAAGTATTTTATTTAAAATATATATATATATATTTCAAAATTTTCCTACCATGCCCTTCTTTTTAACTCTTTGACATTCCTTCATAGAGAAATACACAATAACGCCTCACAGCTGCCCTGTCAGCAGGGGTTCTCTTTCATCGTGCTGAATCCATATCTCACCATTTTCCTTCTTTCATCATCCCCACACTGAGCTAGGGATCCTGGCGACATTACGCAACAAACTGAAACACTATTACCTCATTGTCAGATTTTAGCATCATTGCAAACCCTTCAAAGCTGCAGACCAACATATTCAAATGTCTCCACGTGTGACGAGATTCGCTGCGACTTCCCGCCTCTGTCAGACAACTAAGCCGGGCTGTGGCTGGCTGGCCACCTCTAATTATTTCATGCCCCTTGGTTCTGTGTGTACAGTACGACATGGTGTACAGTTGGAGAAGAATGAGGCTGATTGACAGCCAGCCCCCATCCCACAGGAGCTCATTAGGCTTCCTGACTAAAAGCTGGTGGGTACGCTCATGCTGCTCCTGCCTTCGTCTTCCTCTGGTCCTCCTTTTAGTCCTACATTCAGTAAGTTGGAAAAAGAAATGCCTGAACTCAGCTGCAAGCAGAAAGTGAACTTACTGTGCTCTTATCTTATCTGATCTAAGGATCGGTTCAGAATAAAAGTTTTTCTTTTTTTTTGTTCAGCTCTCTTTCATTTTTTTTTTCCCTGTCAGGGGCTCTCTGCTCGTCTCAGAAGCAATGACTGTATTGCATTTTTGGTTTTTGAGTATTTTCGCTTTCACTGGCTGTCTCTAGCGCTCTCTCTTCATTTCTCCTTTGCTCTCTTTTCTCCCCCTCTCCCGGAGTGATACAAGGCAGTGGTGTGGGTTCTAAGAGCGCCTTGAAGTGTTGGGTCCTCTGAGAATACTTAAAAAGGCCATTTCATCAGATCATGAAGCAAAACTTGAAACCAAGCTCAAATATGACTTATGTGAAACTAGCATAAACTCCCTGGAAAGTTATGCTGCACCCTTACAGATGTATACTGCTTCTCTGGGCTGTGGAGATCGAGCTGTGGTGTCTGTTTATGGTTTTACACTTTTTTTCTTCAATCTTCACAGACGCTTTTGTTGAAGGAAAAGGCAAAGTTGTTGAATGTTGACAGACATCAAACTGCAAATTCACCTCTGACAAGTTTTTGATGGAGCGCCACATAATCTGGGATGCGAGACGCCAGAAGTTGAGACATTCACCGTCCAATCTCATCTGGGTTGACGGATATCCGATCATGAGATGTCATTTAAAAACATGTCTTCATACGATGAAGAAGGAAACATTTTTTTCAGATCTAAGTCTCAGCACAAGATCTTATAACTGTGTAAATTCAATCCCATACATCTGGCCAACCCCATTATAGGGTCACACCAAAGACTAAAACTGCTACCATAATGTCTTTGTCATTACGGATTGGACTACCACATGGTCTTACTAAGCAGCTGTGGCTGCAGCCCACCATTCCCCTAGGCCCTAGGGGATGGGTCAAAGACATGGAACTAAATTTCACTCAACCATAGGAGAGTAACTGTTGATCGACTTAATTGATTTATTGATTTATATAAATTTGTATAATTTTGATGTGGAAAAACAGCGGACTGAACTTTATGAAAGTAAAACGTGAATAGATTTTCCATTAACTCTTGTTGACATATTTGTTTGTACACATAATTAATATCTTATCTTGTAAGAAATATAATCAGATGATTCCGTAAATGCAGTGTCAGGATCGGGATGTGGACACCAACGCAGGATGCAGGAGGTTCAAAAGGACCTGGTTTACTTTTTAGGCTGGAAAAAACTCAACAGCGAAAAAACTGGCAGAACTCAAGAAGGTACACAAGACGATCTGGCGACAAGTGGAGGGGACACGCAGCTTATAGCAGAAAGCAAGACAGTCAAACACAGGTGCACCCATTAAGAGGGCAGGAGAACCAGGTAGTAAAAAGGAGCGAATCAAAACACCCCTGAAACGAGAGGAAGGCAAAAACATAAGGTAACAACAAAACCGGAAGCACAACCACACCTAGCCCCCAAACCCCACAAGCATGTAGTGCCTGCTAGCCCTGCCTCCAGAGCCCGCTTTCAGTAAAAGGGGAGTGGACTTTAAACCTCACTCATGTTTGACTACAGTAGTTCCTCTAAAAACGTGACTCAGACTGACCCAGACCAATCGCTATTGATGGGTTTCAGAATGGCAGCATCAGGAAGCCACACACTTTAGCTTGATTTTGCGAAGGCAAGAGGTAAGGCATTTTCCATGGGTGATGTCAGCACCTCGTTTTGTCCAGGGAATTACATAAAGAAGATATCTCAATCGAGAATTTGAAGTAAATTTCTTTTGTCATCTTTATCAGATCACCAAACTATGAGCAAATAGGGAAGAACTTCAAACTTGACAATAATCACGGCATGCCCACTAATCAGGTGGGTCAAAAAAAATGCACTGGGTGAGTGTGTTTATTTCTGCTGTAAAGTTAGCTTCAGGGAGGGTTGGGCTATTGGCTCCAGCTTTTACAGCTGCCACAAACTACTGGAGATCTCACAGCTTCTGTCTGGTACTATTGAATCTTTTGACTTTGCATGGTTCTATTCTTCAGAGCAACTAAACTTTAAAAGGTTTATCTAGAAAGCCATTTTACTCTCATCCCTGATCATCTTCTTCAGTTGAAGGATTTTGACTTATGTACTGTCCACCAATTAGTAGAAATGTTGAATAGAAAGCAAGTCTCTGCCCTGTAAAGCTGCATATTGTTGTTTATGGCCTGCATGGAATGCATAGGGATTTTCTATTCTTTAATGTTGCATCCTGTTTAAAATGATTTTAAAGCAAGTTTACCAGGACTGGAAGATTTAATTGAACCATGTTCTGGCCTGGCTCTTTAGGCACTCTATCAGACTGCACAGAACTGTCCCAGAGCCTACACAAGTCAAACTTGTTTAGGGGTTCAGTGTAAAATATTTTCTGAATTGAAAGCCAAGGTTTGATGAACAGAAAAAAAAAAACTAGTTTTTGTATTTAATTGTTTTTTTTTTTTTTTAATTTTGCTTGAGATGTTTTTAGAGAGAAAATGGAAAAAGGAAATACTTATTTTTTTCTAGTTTTTCCCTATAATTTTGTTTTGATTAAAAGTGGATTGTTAAAAATAGATTTAATACAAAGAGATTGACTAATTTAGTAAAAAAAAAAAAAAAAATAAGTTGAAAAAGACCAGATTTTCAAAATAAAATGGATGCAAGGCTACTGAAACCTAAGACAAAGCCAAAAAGCTAATTCAAAAGTAAAGTACGTTTTTTTTTTTTTACTGTTACTGTAGTTATCCTATTGTGAATTTCAAACGTTAGCTCAAGCTGTTTGTACAAATATATTACAGGCAATCACAGTCCAGTTTAAGAGGCTGATAATGAGAAAAACATGCAGTTTAGCATGAAATTAACGTTTGTCATTGTTTGGCTTGGGCTTAGAAATAAGACATTAATGAATGATATTAGATGATTATGAACACTTTCTTTATTTGGTGCCAAGCCATTGGTTAAATATAATTAATAAGAAAGCGGAAACATCAGTGAGCTTTCTGTCACTCTTAAATCCCTGGTTTTTTTCTGCTTTGTTTGATGTCTTAAGTGAGAAGCTCGTTCACACTAAAATCAAAGACCTGCCATCTTGGTTGCAGAAGGAGCAGCTCATATAATGTTGCGGGACTTTTTATAGGAGTTTGTTTTTAAGCCTTCAGGAAATTGTTGTTTCCATCGGGAGGTTTACTTGGGATTTTCTTTGACTGAACTGCTTGCTGGCCACCAGATTTATTGCTCTGAAATGTTGTCTCAGTGGAAATCTAGAGGTTCCAATTTTATATACATCGACCCTGAAGTCATTTCACACATTTCATTTAATGCACATTAATTTGTGCAACTCTGATATATAATGAATAAGTTGGTCTAAAAGCAATATTCAAACAATCACTGACTTTACCATTTTATAAAATGAAATCCCAATTAAAAATACTTATTTTGAACGTGATTGCTACCAAAATTGGAAAAGTTTGTATATTTTTTAACCAAATGTAGATGAAGAATCTTGTTATTCTCAACTCAAATGTGCTTGTAAAGATCATGAGGAAATGTTGTTCAAAACTAGAAAGGACAAATGATTAAATTTTACTATCTTTAGCACCTGTTATTGTTATTATTATTATTATTTTAGATTTATCCATCCATCTTCTGAACCCACTGACTCTCCTTAGGGGTCACTTGGTTGTTGAAGCCTGTCCCAGCTGCCATAGGGCCAAGATGGGGTACTCATCAGACAAGCCATCAGTCTGCTACTATTTAGAATCACCAACTGTTGGAGAAAGCTGGAAGGAAACATTTTAATAATTCTTTATGATTGTTCATTTGTTGTGCTAATATACTAGATTCCTCATATGTTTCATGAAGCTGCTGTAAACAAGCATCAGTGTGTCACAGTAGTGAAGAATGTGTATATACAGTTTATTGTTATTAACTAATCTGTTATTTGCCTTTCAAGATAAATTGTTCGTTCTTGTTCTTGTATTTTGTGAAATACATTTCTTCCAAAAGTGCAACTCTTTTTACTGCCACACTGATAAGTGTTTTATAGACTGTCAGGAAAACAGTGTGAGAAGCAATGTGTATGCATTAAAAGTTATTTTAATACGCCTGCATTCATCCGACCACATTTCTATGAGTTGCTGTGTCTCATTGTTGCTCTGCTACTGTGTTTACATCCCTTGAAGCCTAGTTACGGTGGCATTTTGGTCTTGTTGTTCCACTCTGAGCAAGGAGTCTATTCAGACTGAGGAAACAGAGTGAACTGGAGCTCAGTCCAATTGAAAACAAACTAAGACCTCCTCAAAAGATGGGTCTGAGAGCGGTTCTTGGTCCCGGATCAGGATCTGCTTGAGTGTATTCAGACTGAAAATGTATTCTGGATTATCAGGGGAAACAAACTCTGCTTCACTTAAGGTAAACCAAATGTGTCCAGTCTGAATCAATCAATCCTTAATGAATGACAATGTCTTACATCTGTCTGAAGGATTTCCGTGTTTCCCATGCTGAAGGATTTTGCAAGCGAGAGGAAAGCATCTCATCCTGTTCAAACTAAACTTTACAATCGAGAAATCTTAGACATCACAGACAAACACAAACCACAAGTTACAAGACTTAAACGTTGGTCTTGTCAGACACAATGACGAAGCCACATAAAAAGGCAATGTAAATAAACAAACTGGGCAGGAACACAGCAAGTGAGGGTAATCATATGCCGGGGTGGATTTTAATTGGGCTCCACCCTAAAGAAGCCCTCACCAATCAGAGGGATTAGTGTGGCACGCTTCAGGGTGACCGCAAAGGAACAAAAAGCATGCAAATTAGCCCGTCAGGATCCAAAACCTGTCACCCAGTGTGTTTTGGTGGTCACCACCTTTTAAACAGTACCACCATGGCTTAGATTTTCTTCTTAGATGTTCCTTTTACCCTGACGGTGTCAGTTATCTGTTTCGCCCTCTTCCGAGTTTCTTGTTCCTCCTTTATTTATCAGGATGCTCTCGGTGGCCCTCCCTTCTTTCCTCCTCCTCTCTCCCTGTGTCGCTCAGCCCATCTGGGCTGACTGCTGGAGTTGGGGAACATCGGTCGCTGTCAGGGAGCTCAGTGGGGCCTTGTTGAAGACACAAAGAGGGGATTACTGCAGCTGCCAGTCACACTAAGACCCATGCAGCAACTCTTCGGAGTCTACGCCAGTGTCCTCAACCCTCTTACCCACCCCTGTCACAAAGGGACATCATTAGCTCTGACACAAAGGAGCCACCTCCTCGCTCCGACTTAAGCAACACTGCAGTGTGGCAGCCTGATTAGTGAAGATGATATGCATCTGTGATGCGTGCAAAAGCACTGTCATCTTTTTAAAAGGGGAAGGTCATGAATGGAACGATGATTATTTTGTAAATGGAGACATTCGTTTAAGGTTTTGGTTTTTTGCTATTTTTTATAGATGTAGAGCATGTTTTGGGTTTAAAGCTTTCGTTTGTTGTCTTCGTAAATAGTTCATGAGTTTGGATGCCTTGTGTCTTTCCTGAGCTTCTTCCTAAAGTCCAACAAAGTCTTCTCAACTGCAAGGTTATATTATATATTAAACAATTTCAATTATACATCAAAAGGTACGTATTAATTGGACTTTGCACAAGAATTTCAGAGCAGTTCCTGATGACAGCTTACAACAGAAAAAAAAAATTCTGTCTTAAAAATATCTTTACATTTATCATGAAGAAAGGGCTTCATTTGCATTCAGTCAAGCAATAAATAATAAAAAATAACAACAGTTATTTTTATTTCTAATCTAAATGCTTCTAATATTAAGAAGAGGAAATTGTTGTGTGATGCTGTTTTGGGCAAGCCTTTATCCACTGCAATTCACATAATATTGATGAGCTGCCAGGCTTTTCAAATTAAAAGAAGTTAACGGACTCCAATACAAATATAACATACAAGTCTTTCTTTTCTACAGTTTTCAACAGCATTTCAATAGTTAAAAGAATTTTACCTCCTATAATATAGTCAGAACAGTTGCTAAAGTCATAGTAACATCAAGACAATGTTTTATTTTGGAATTTTTTTTTTTTATTTATGAATAACAGGAGTAAATGTATCAGACAACCAATAACACATTTTGCAGGGTTACACACTTTTAAATCCCACTCCAATCATCTTTTGATTAATCATAAAAGTGTTCAGAGTGGTCTTTTGACAATGATTATGTAATTTTTAGGCAAACTCAACAAATCTGTGTTATTTTCCAGGGTGTAGTTTGTGCAGAGTGGCAGCAGTTCATCAACATTTTGCCTCTGAGTCAATAAGTGAGCCTGTCTTAATTTCCTATCAGCTCTTTGTTTACACTCTACTGCTAGCTTACAGTTTCTCACAACCCAACATTAGCAGTGCAACAAGAATGGTGAGAAATATTTGAGCGATCCAGCCATACAGTTTTAAATCAGATATCTGCTTGGATGGGGAAAACAAAGACATACATGGATCTATTTGTGTCCAAGTGGATGCATCAGATTGGGGCGGATATTGGATCTTGTGGCCTCCCAATTGTAGTTTTTATGTTAAATCCACAAGTTTTTTCCTACAGCATTTTTTTTCTGTCCCGGATCACAACAATTTGAATAAACTAATACTCAGAGATGCCATTTTAATCTTAATTTCTTTGTAAATTTTCACCATTGTGACAAAAGCGTTGCAAGAACATGTTAAAAATACCAAAAACATGATTTTCAGTGGAGTTAATAGGGACTCTTGAGATCTGATGCAGGACAACATGTACATCAACTGACCAACACACATCACTGTTCTCAAGAGGATCTAAATGTTATGCCTTTAAGTATTCCTGACAAGGTGCTGATTTATTTTTTTTTATTCCTAATAGGACCTAAAGGAATGCTGTGGCATTTCACAAAGTATGAATAGTGGATATCGGATGTGAAGGTACGTGATGCAGAAAAACACATTACTTTCTTCCACCTGTCAGCTAAATATAAGCATCTGAAGCTGCATTCAAAATTAGGTTAACTCGTCCGAACTCACAGACAGGAAATGAAGCACAAATATGGACAGGTTCGATTTAAATAGAAATTGGCCAAAAAAAACTATAATATAAAAATAACTTGACTTTTTAGTAAATGAAAGATTTTTTCTTGTGCTTATTTTTTGACATCTCCGGTCTTAAAATAAGCTTAGTAGCAGCGCTTATCTTCCATTATCACTCACAAAAATAAAACGCTATCTAGATGACATCTTCTTTTAAATAGTTAATGGCAGTTTTCCACATAAAACCATAAAAACTTGGCTCCAGTTTCCATAAACTGACAATATTTCATTTGACGCACATTTATCATTGACCTGGGAAATTCTCAAAACATGAAAACAGTCTTTGACTGTGTTGGATTAAAGCAAGGGGTGATTCAAAAATGTGGCTCAAGGGCTTGATGTCGAGTTCGGGAATTTCTTTAAAGTCTGAACCTGGACCAGTGACAGTCTTCAAAGGGAGCAGCAAACATTCACATGTTTTATTCCAAGTGGGAGGGATTTCTGCCCACGGAAATGTGTGAACAGTTTGAGCGTTATCTCCAGAGGATTGACAGCTCCTAACTCATGGGGACTTTCTGACATCTATCAGTCTGCTTATCTTTGCATCCAACTGTGTTGTGACCTGAAAAATGTTGAGCAAAAACTAGAAAAAGTACAGAGAAAACTTCTGGGTTAGAAGACAAAAAATTATAAAGCTAATTTTTCTTTTACAAAAAATAATAGATAATCACCAAAAATATATACAATTCTGGTTTAATCTGAGGGATTTCTGGAAATGACCCCAGCAAAACACTATTTTTAATAAATTTTAATTCGGTGCATAAAACGCCTGCAATAAATGTTCATTTACTGAACGTTTTTTCAGATTTACAAAACTCATACAAAGCAAATTCTCACTTTTTTTTAGATTTTTTCATGACTTTGTATATAGCAGGAAAAGAATGTGTTTGGAACAGCCACTTTGAAATTCTTCATTCTTTGGGATTTTAGTTTCAAATCAAACCGATACTGGCTGTGAAGATTCTCTCCTGAAAACCAATTAAATGTCTGATGCTGTGACGCTACAAGCATGGTTTTCAAACTCTAAATTTTATTTTTATAAGTAATATCTACAGGACTATGTGTGAGCTAAAAGAAACTGGGAGGAGAAAATGTGACATTCTTGGTTCAGAGTCTACCCAGAAATGAAGGTCAATTACTGAAAGAAGGGCTTTGATCTTCCTCTCCAGGCCAATGAGAACAATAACACATTTATTTACCTTTGGATGAAGTCATCCATGCATACAAAGAAAGCATAAACCTGAACATTTTCTTCACACACATCCTGGACAAGTCTTTTATTGTCTGGTTTGTACAACAAACATGTTTAACTTCAAATAAACTTTTCTATGAAAATAAATTTCAACATTTACAATTACTGCTTTTATCACAGAACATTTTACATTGGAAAAGTAAAGTTGTCAAAATAGCATCTAAAGTGAAAAAAAAAAGTATTTATGCCATTCCATCATTTCTGAAATAACAAAGAAAAAAATTAAGGAAAATAGGAATAAAACATCATGGTAAACAATAAAAGTGACAAACAAGTGATAAATTAAAACATTCAAACTGATCCCAGATCAGCTGTGGAGCAACAGAAATTGCTCTAACCTTTTAAATTGGCAGTGTGTGCCTGTGTGAAATGCTTCCCTCTCTGGCAGCACCTCCTGGGAATTACAGGCTTTTCCTCTGTGAGACCAGAAGAAATCAATCAGCATGAGTAAGTATTACACTCCAGTGGTTTTAACAGTTAATATCCTGATGGTGCACACAGGAAATCAGCTCGCGGCCTGGTTAAATAAAGCCTTTTTAGACTCTTTGCACAGACCGGTCTCAGCTGCAGACCCTTGAATAAAATGGCCAAAAATGTGTATGTGTGTGTGTGTGTGTGTTTTAGGAATTAGGAATTTTTCTAAAGGGACTGAGATTGAATAAAATGTATGCAACAAATTACAAGTTTTACACTGTTGTCTTCAAGTAACTACATGCTGAATGATTTTAATTTGAATGCAGCATTTGATGCAACTCCAGTGGTTTTTGATAACACATTTTGGTCATTTGGCTAAAGAAAAGGTTGCATGTTTCTCCCAAGAAATAATTGTGGAGAAAAAAATGTAATAGTTTTCTCATTTGATACAAGACTAAAAGAGAAAGCTAGCTTTTTGGGTGATTTTTTTGTTCCACGATTCTGTAAATTTGACTATGCCACTTCCATTCATACACAGTAAAGGCTACTAAAAAGTGAAGTTATAATATTTTCAATGTATCCCCGTAACGCCTGAATTCATTTCCAGCTGTGAAAAAAAATTAGCTTATGTTTTTTTTGCTTTTACGTAGATGCAACATTTAAGTAATTTTAAAGTCAAAGTGGTTTGTCACATATTTGAGACAAAGAGACTAAAGGGTTCAAACTACAAAAGTGGCAATTAAAACTAATAGATTTTGATATTTATGATAATTATTTGTTAATTTTGTTTTATTATTTGCTTCTGTTGCAGTTTTTTTATGTTGAAGTTACCTGTTCATTTTAATGCTTTGTGATGTTAATGTAAATATGTTGTAAATGTTCAGTTAAAACAACAAAAACGCTTGCACACTTATCTTAATAAATAACAGTTTGTCTCACTATGTCATAATTAAGGGTGTGTATCGGCAATAATCTGATGATACGATACATATGACGATAAACATCTCGCAATATATGCACGTATATATTGCATTTGCAATATACCCCAAGATTGTACAAGGACAATTTTTAAATTTAAGAGTGTGACTTAGAAAAAACAAAATCATACTAATACATGTCTAACAACAAAAACCTTGAGGCTGGGCTGAACATTTTGCTCTGGTTCAGCGTAGAGCTGCTCAAAGTGTGCTGTGCTGCCAACTAGTGGTTGGAGGTTAAGTTGAAAAAACAAAAGTTAGACGTTGAAGGACGCTCAGAAATAATTTAATATTGTCTTGTCAGCATTTTAAATCGATAAAAATATCGCCAAATGAAATATTTCAATAAATCACCAAGTAAATTTTTCTCTACCCCCCCTTGTCACAATGATAAATCAGATAAATCTGAGGTTTTTAATCTTAAAATTAAAAGTGCTGTTTTAGAACATCACAGCAGACTAAAGACAAGAAGAGAAAATGTGTTTTTTTTGTATAAAAGGCAAACATTTAGAAAAAAAATGTTTCAGTGCTTTTGTGACTGTATTTCCATACAATAGACTTACACACAAAAGCACACACACAAGCGCTCACTAAGCCAAAGCAGGCAAGCTGTGTTTACTGTTTAGCCCTGCAAGCTGATGTGATGGGACATCCAAGCTGATAACACAGGGCCAGAGGTACTGCCGCTCCGTGTTTGATCTCAGGCGGCCAAAGGCTGGGAGATGAGCGCAGACATAGGCGTGGGGTCAGGGAGGAGTGCTGTGTGCTTGATTACAGATTGGATGGGGGCCCCGTGACCTCTTAGCAGGTCAGTCGTGACCCCTGACTCCTACACAGCAGGCCTTGACGCACAGCTCAGTACTTTCTCCAATAACTCAGTGGGTTGAGAGGAACGGTGGCGAGCTGCTTCCTCTGTGGACAAGAAGCATGTGGCACAACGGAGAACAACAGTCCTCATCTGACCTGATGAAGCCTCCTGAGCTGTGACAAGAAAAGAGTTCCACAAACATCCCTCATGACTCCTTTTCTCAGATTGTTGTGTGCATTTCAAATCACAGTCTTCATTTTTTGCATTTCAAACTTCTGCTTCAGAGAACACACAGGACACCGAATGGAGAAAATCAGCAGATGTCCACAGATTGTTTCTGACAGTAAAGAGAAGATGGATGTCCCAGCTGAGTTGAGGTTTCCAAGGGGAACACCCTCACGGACCGTTTTCTCTCAGACACCTGAACGAGCCAAATGTTAATCTTCTTATTAGTCCTCTGGAGTGACAGCAGGACGGGGCTGCACGCACACACAGAGAAGAGACAGACTGCCTGTTATGAAATTATATGCCCCAGAGGAGTTTCATTTGCCTGCAGTCAAGTAGCACCTTTGAGCATCCTCTTGCTGTGTGTTTAAACAAGAGAGATGGCCCGGTAGATAAAACTGTTGCCTGTGCATGTTTGTCTGATGGTGTCTGGCAATGTTTTAAAGCTTATAGGTTACTGTCTCGTGTGTGAGAAGCAGCCAAGTCTCAGGGGAAAGGTGATCTCTAGCCTGGAGCGTCAGACTTTTTTATTTATCTGCATGACTGGCTGAAGAAAAGAGGGAGAAGTCACGTGTCACTTAAATGATTCTCTGTGAGTAAAACAATAAAATAGATTCCAGAGTCTATCAAATAGAGTACAGTTGATTTTAATATTTAAAATAAATGTATTTTTTTAGTGCATTTGAAACACTTCACCTGTTTTTATTTGTCTCTCCCCTCAAAAAACCTTTAAATCGTTTTTTGACAGCTTTGATTCACATTTGATTTTTTAAATCTTTATTAATAGTCAAAGATTAATAGTCAATTATTTAAATGTGTTCTATATATGTATAAGCTGAGGCGTATTTCCAATTTTTTTCTTTTTTTTAGGAGATATGTCTTTTTTTTCAGAATATAAAGTACTAATAATTCTCTCCTCAAGACCAAACCTAAATCTCTCAAATGCAAAATGTCTTTTATTTTTTTTATTTAAAACCTTTTTTCTGGCCCATGCAGCCTTCACATGTTAAGTATGTAATCCATATTTTATAAGCAGTTATGGTGATAACAGACTTCTGCCAACTGCAATCATCATATTTCCTATACGAACAAATGATTTGAAGACATATAGCCCACAGATTAAGATTAAAGATTGTTCGTGCCGACTCTGAGGGTAAAAAGGATATTTTCTGGTAACATATGAAATCACATTTTCTCCAGATTTTCACACAAAATTGCATTTGTATTTGTTCAAAACATAAAATTCAATCTGGAATAACGTGTGATTTTTTAAATTTAATTGTCAGTACTGTAGGTCCAGATCAGGGGCTGAACTACGGTGGGCAAGGGGTGAGCTTTGACTTCCAAATTTTTCAGTCAATTTTAGTGTCATTATTGACAAAGATTAAGAAACTACCCATACAGGCTTCTTGAAAAATTGCAAAAACAACAAAAGTAACATTAATTATGAAGCCAAATTATTTGCTTTACTGCTGCATTGTGTTTGTTGGCCTATTAAGGTTATCAGCTCAGTAGTCTTAGCCAAAATCCAAGACGTGTCTGTGCTATGGTAAGAGGCAAAGAATAATATTATAGTTTGTGTAAAAAGAGAGTGTTTAGATAATATAGACATTTAAAATATTTAGTTTTTGCTGTTTTGAAGGTATGTGGACATATTATATTATATTATATTATATTATATTATATTATATTATATTATATTATATTATATTATATTATATTATATTATATTATATTATATTATATTATATTATTATATTATATTATATTATATTATATTATATTATATTATATTATATTATATTATATTATATTATATTATATTATATTATATTATATTGACATGTTATTTATCGTACTTGCCCTTAAATTCTATTTAGGTGCATATCTATCTTTCAGGAATTTCCCTTTTCTTCTTTTTTTTCTACTAGTTTACATTAGTAATAGCACTTCCGCTTAAAGACCTTCTGTTTAATTATAACAATATTAAAAAGAATGATAAAACACTTTGAAATATGTTTTTGTGATCCTTTCATTTTGATGTGGCCTTCCACTATGCTGCTCTCCTTTGTAATTTAGGTTCTAGCATTCCATGGTTGACATTTTTTTTTTGCATCTGTGATTTTTTTTGCCTCTCTACATGACATGGAAACACGACAGAGCTCAACTGAATCTTTAGACCTTTAGTCGGTGTATTTTACACTGCAAAGGTTTACAGAGTTGCGGGGAACTACCTCAAGAAAATAAAGCTGTAAAACAAAAAATGCCGGATAATGCGAATGCTCAATTCAGTGTGATCCATTTTTATTTCCTGTCTTTGAAAAAAATCTGTACCAATTAAGATGTCCTACTTAACAAAGTGATTAAGACTGAAATGGTTCTGCTACTGCAAGCATTTATTATCCATTTGCATTCAAATTCTTGTGGACAGCACCACATTTCCTCTTCTTGTGTTGTTTACAACTGTGTCAACTTTCCAACAGAGATACACAAATTACAGAATAAATACACAGTCTGACAAATTCCCCTCCTTTTCCATCAAGGAGATAATTTAAATTTAATGACAGTTTGTCTGACACCGCCTCCTGGGAGCACTGCCATAAATCAACAGATCATAGGTCTGTCCCCCCATCCTCACTCACCTTACCCTCCAGACACTTTCCTCCCCTTCAAGAAGGTGACTCATCTTCTACCAATCAAAGAGAGGCACCAATAATCACCCACCTTGGACCTCCTCCGGTTTTGATTTATGCTTTTGATAAATGTGTCTACTCTCCGCTTTAATTGCACACTCTTTTCATCATAATTTAATGTTTGTTTCCTGTAGTTTTGTCAAAGTTATGAGCACAAAAGCTGTAATTTTTACATCAAGGGAGGATTTTTTTGTGAATGAGTAGCAGGTGGAACAGACAGGGTTTTAGCAGTAAAATCTCTTGGAAAGAAAGTTTTACTCTTATTCACTAATGCAGCACAGCGGAGAAAATGAAAAGTAATTGAAGCTTTCAATTAAAATAGAGCAGATCAAAAAATGACACAACTGATCAAATGAGTGTCCAACAACACACTTTTTTTTTTTTTTTACATATCTCATACTTTATAATAAACCGATGCAGTTCTCCAAGTTTTTCATAAAGAAAGAATGTGATCCACTGGCAGATTTGCAGTATTTTGTTCATCAGCACTTGGAAAAACACGTATTTTCATTTTATCCTTGAGATCAACTAGCATTCTTAAAAAAGAGAAAACTGAAGCATCAAAATGTGCTGGCAATAAATTATGCCGTGTGTATAGATGTTTTTTTTTCTCTCTTTTATATAACATAAAAAATGAGTATTTAAAGTGAGAGACAAGCGAATTCAGGTCACAGCACAGCAGGAAATCTCTCTTTTCATGTGAGATCCAGAGGGGTCACTCTTATGAACTCATTAGGAGAAAAATGCAAATGTGGCTCTGTTTTTTTTTCCTCCCCTTTTCCTCTATCTTTTTCACTTGCTCAGCTTTCCCAGTTTGCAGTTCGAGCTGTGATGTACAGCTGTGAGCGTATAGTTTTGGTGAAGTGAAAGTGCATTCAAAGGTTCAGGTATGATGCATCTATAAATCTTTAAATAGTGCTGGATTTTTTATCTGTCATAAGCTAATTACGACACCAAAAATGAGCTAAACTAATATAATAAAATATAAATGTTGCAGCAAAGGCTTTTTGTTTATGATGACAGTCCGGGCTTTTATTCTGAAATAAGTGATCAATTAGCCTTGCATAAAAAACAAAAATAAAGAAATATATTATCTTAGAAAATGTCCCTTTTTGTTTCTAAACAGTAAAAATATTTAGACATTATAGAACTACGATAAAAAGCAGAAGTAAAGTTATATCTTGTTTGCCAGAACTTAAGAGGATTATTTTTTTCCCCAGAATTCCATTAGATGCTGGTGTGTTGTCTGCAGAACATGAATATTTTATTATGTATGTATATGTTCAGTGTGTGTGTGTTGGATACCAGCATTAATTTAAATGTTCAACCGATATATTTGTAAAAAGAATAGAAGTGTTTTTATATTTTTTTCCCAAACACAATTTGTTTAAATTATCGTTTATATAGAATTTTTTGTATTTAATTACTTCATGTTGAAAGAAATTAGCTTAAATTAATGTAAAAATGGGGGACATTTAGGAACTGCATTTTATATATCTGTTTTTTAATTGCAATCACTAGTATTATGTGAATTTTACCCCTATTTATAGCATAAAACAGATAAAAAAGAAAAATGCTTTTACTGCATATTTTATTCCTTGTGGCCTGCACTCTTTTCCCCTTTTTTTAATTATTGTTTTCTTGCTTGAAACAGTGAATAGGATCATTTTAATCTGGCCATTGCTTATAAGTGTCTTCATTTTAAACTGTGCCAGAAAACAAACAAACAATAAATAAATAAATAAATAAATAAATAAAGCACCCTGATAATTACAGTGAATTGGATCAGTGATGAGGTAGAACCGACACTTTCTACTCGGTTGGAAGGAAAACAGCCAGAGCTTTCACCTTTAACGCAGATTTTGGCTGCAGAAAAAAAGGGTGGAAAAAAAGCTCAAATGTTGAAGGGTTTTTTTTTTTTTCAAATAAAAAGGCTCGGTTGTTCTTGTCTGCCTGGGTGAAATCTGTCTAATTAGCCCTCTCTTTTATAGTGCCGTATTTACTGCGTGCATGAGGGTTGGTGCGCTTTCCGCTATACTCTGGAATGCAGCCAGTCTCTTTTGAATCCACACTCGGCTTCCAAAACCCAAAACCCTTTGATCTTTTTTTTTTTTTTTTTTTTCCTCGGTCTCCTTACCCGGAAGAGAACCCCCGTCTCCCACCCTCATCTCCCTTTTCTCCCCCCTCTCTCTCTCTCTCTCTCAGCTGGGATGAACGCACACGTGGAAATGTTGGCTCGGCTCCACACTCGGACCAAATTTAGTCATACAAAGGCAAAGGAGAGCGGGGAGGGAGGGGAGGGAGAGGAAGGTAGCGGCGGTGGGGGAATCGGCTGGAGGGAGGGAGATGGGGGAGTTGGGGATGAAAGAGCCAGCCGCCGCAAGATCAAAAGGAGCCGCGGCTCCGCCCTCCTAACCCCACCTCCGCGCTTTATAAAGACCTGCCTCCCTGTCCCGTCTCTGATTCTCACGCAATCCCAGAGTCAGTGCTCGCACACTAAACACGCCGGGCTACCATTTATTATTATTTTTTTATAACTAAAAATATAAATATATTTCAAAACAAAATACTAAACTTCTTATTGCATACTAATAAAATTGTGCCTGTTTTTAAAATTGCATAGCACTGTGTAGATATTTTTAAATATGTAAAATAACATTATTTTACAATTACTGATATATTTGTGAACGCTATAAACATTTTCTTAGTTTTGTAATTGTTTGGTTTGCACGCTCTCACCTCCGCCAAACCAGCTTCCTCCTGTGTCTTTTTCTGTAATCTTTTTTTATTTCTCCTAATTGCTTTAAATCAGCGTGTGTCAGCCATGGCTGCTCCTTCTTCCCCTCCTGTCTGCCCATTTGTTGTGAGCTTTGTATAAATCTCTCTCTCAGGAGGAGTGTCAATTGGTGTGGTGTCAATCAGAGCGGCGGCTTCCCTTTCATCTCTCCTTCCTCCCAGTGACTGAAGAGGGAGGGAGAAAAAAAAGGAGGGGAAGGAGGAGGAGGAAGCGCGGCTACATTACCAACACACACACGCACGCGCTGGTTACATTACGCCGTGGAAGCGCTGCTGGAGCAGTGGGAAGTCTTTCTCTTTCCTCTTCCCCCCCACACTCACAGCACATCTTACTTTTTTTTCTTGTTGTTTGGTGACTTTTATCTTGTCGTCCAGCTCTGAGGATGTATCTTTAAAGCATCACTTCTGTTGAAGTCTTCGAAGTTTTTGCCTTTTTTAAGATAACTTTTTGGTTCGATAAACCACCGAGGAGTTATACATTTTCCTGACTTTTTTATTTTATTTCAAGGACAAATGTTTTTAGTTGACTGAAAAAATGAGGAGGCGCTAACTTGTGTTATTTTCTCTGCTTTTTCGTGGCGGCACGTCGGACTTTTAGAGCAGTTTTTAGCTAACAGGTTGAGCGTGTGTAGCGCGGCGGTGATGGTGAGGAAGGAGGCGGACAGCAGCCGCTCTCCTCCTGTTGCTTCAGCGTAAAAAACAAAAAACCCTCCGCCGCCGCGTGCGTGCCTGAACGCCGCGTTTCTTGGAGACTTCCGCGGGAGTTCAATTTTTTTTATTCCCTTTACAGTCAGTGCTGGAGTTTCTTTCTTTTTTTTTTTTTTTAATTAAAAAAGAAGAAGACAAAAATGCCACAGTTATCGGGCGGCGGTGGCGGGGACCCGGAGCTTTGCGCCACAGATGAAATGATCCCGTTCAAAGACGAAGGAGACCCGCACAAGGAGCAGATCTTCGCCGAGCTGAGCCACTCCGAAGAGGAGGGAGACTTGGCAGACATCAAGTCATCCCTGGTCAACGAGTCTGAGAGCAGCCCCAACAGCAACAGCCACGATGTGAGTCATGTGTGCAGGGATGTGGAGGGGATGTCTGAACTCCATCACTCAGGGAGGGGTGGGGGCAGCAGCCCCACAACAGTCTGTTTATTTTTTATTTATTAATTAATTTGATTTTTTTTAAGGCATCACCTGGCCTGTCTTTAAGCTTCAAATTGATTGAACCTACTGTGTGATTGTCTCATTTGAACTTTTATCAGTCAGCTTTAAAGACACACACGTCGCAAATTCTACATTTAAGAGAGCCGGGAGAAGCTTCTCTAACGTCTGTGAACGAAAGGCCTTCAAATCTGATGACATTTACAAGAAAAAATGATGCAAAAAGTGGGGCCTTGAGTGCAGCCTGAACTGATGTGTTTACTTGATGCTCTTGCATCTTTATGTTGAAAAAGCATGCAACATCCATATAGGATTTCATTTTAATCACGTCTGTTTTATGTTTATTTATTGTTTAAAATATCTTGTAAAATTGCTGGAGAAAATTTAGGAAAAAACACTCAATTCAGTGTTGGTTTTTTTATGCTAACCATCAGCACATGTGGTGACAGAAGATTAAAAATATTCTAGCTTGTGTTTTTGTGCTATTATATTTAGCTCTCCATCCATCCTTCCGTTCATGCACCTGAGGCTATGTGGCTTTCTACTCCTCCCGCCCCCTCACACAGAGTCGGTCGTCTGTTTTGTCGTTAGCAGAAGTTTTAATGAAATTTTTGGCTCCGTCCAAAAATGAAATTGTACGCAGTCGTCACTTTAGAAGCTGTGGGACCGAGGCTGAATGTTAATTAAGAATCCGATGGAATTTCTTCACTCAGCTCAAAGCCCTCCTGAGGGGCTTGAAACCCCCCAAAAGGCAGGTCTGGTTTCACAATTTGATAGATGAAATAAAAGTCTTTCAAGTGCAAACATTTATTTCTTTTCAATATTTTGGTGAAAAAGCTGTCTGCATCATTTGATCTAAAAAAGGAAACAAATTCATAAAAAAAAAAAAAAAAAATTATGAGAATTTTAAAACAAGAGCAGACCGATGGAGTTGAAATGAAGCTGTGTAACCTCTTTAAAGGACAGGATTTCTAATTGAGTTTTTCCTTCTGAAGCTTTGATGCCAGCTGCACCATCTCCGCTCTGTGAGAGTGTGTGTGCTCGAGCAATAAACTGCCTTAGTGAAAAGCAAAAATTATGCATTTATCCCAGAAGCATTTGGAGGAGGGTGTCTGCTCACATGAACATGTGCATGTACGTCGCTGTCGCATCAACACGTATGAATTAATTTCTCTTCATCTCTTCTTTAATTTTGATATTTTCACAGGCAGCTAGGCAGTCCCAAATACCACCAGATTCATATCACGAAAAACACAGAGACCTTGTAGAAGATGGTAAGTGACAGCAACTCATTCAGCTGCAATGCTTTTATTTTTAGAAAGAAAAAAAAAGATGACAGAAGGGATCACGTTGTTTTACCAGATAGGGGTCATGCTGTAGGCCCCCTTCGATCTGAACTGCTGATTTTCCTGATCCAGGTCTAGTCAGGACATGCCTTGGCTTCATAAACACAGCTACTTGTTACCGGTTTCACCAGTGAGGGTTCCTGTTGAAAACGATTTATCAAATGAAAATATTTTTTTTAAAGATGCCCGTATTTTAATTTTTTTTTTTAGGTTAAAAAATGTTATTTTTTTAGGCCCTCAATCCTCCCAATCTCATTTACACCTGGTTGTTTATAATATGCTAAACCTCCCCTCACATGGATCGGCACCATCACATGCAACATGTTGCTTCTGGCCCCTGGGACTCATTCCTGCCTGGCTATTGTAGTCTGACCCTGCTGCTGCTGCAGGTCATCATTAGGGCTTTAGAGGAGGAGTGTGGCCTTCTTTGTCTCCCTTTCACTCTTGAATAGGACCCCATCAAAACCCCAACGCCCATTTTTCTCAAAACAAGATCCACGTTGCCATCGGCCTGTATGCCACCCCCCCCTCTCTTTAGCCTTACTGCACAGCTGAGAGGCGAGTGGCGTTTTATGAAGGCCTCTTGTATGAAGCTCCCCCTCTTTAGGTCATTGAAGAACAGTTGGGGCGTCTCCTGTTTTGACACAGTCTGTATGTTCTTCTAATTGGCGCTAATTGGCACAGAGGGGCTCCATTGTTCCTCTGCATAATACGACACTCCTCTCCAACATGGGGAAGAGAGGGCACAAACAAAAGGCTGTGGCGAAATGGGGCATAGGTTAAAGCAATAGGCAGTGATATCATTGCAGCTTTTAAACCAGGTGAAACTCGGAACAGGCCCTTCTGTCAGGAATATTAAACCATTTCAGAATATTGTTGGTCATGAATTCAGTTGTTTTTGATGTTCCACTGTGAAAAATCATTTAAATTTACACATTTTTTATCTTTCTATTTATATTTTTTTTTGTTCGTTTTTTAAGCGGACGATTGTTTTTCAGGGAAACATCCGGACATGTACGGTAAAGGCCACGTATACCCGAGTTACCCAGGTTACATCATGATGAGCAACATGAACAGCGACTCCTACATGAACAATGGCTCCCTCTCACCCCCCATGCCCAGAACAGTAAGTTACAGCTTTTATTTTGTCTTTCATATTTTATGCAACGTCTTGGCTTGAAAGCTTAAAGGACATAGCATCCACACATATCATCTTGGATTTCTATACAATAAACTCAAATGTGAGTTTAAATTGTGAAATATTATATGAGAAATATGGTGTGCAATCTTTTCATAATAGGAAATGTTTAAAAAACTTAGAGTAAATTATTAGAATTAAAAATATTTCATCTATCGGATAACAATTAAAACATTAAATAAATGTTTAAAGCAATTTATTTCAATTATTTCATTTTATAAATATTTTAAGCTGATAACAGAATGCTGAAAGCATCACTTTTTCCATTTTTCTGCCCCTCTCAGAGTTAAAAAAAAAAGAGGAAACACTAGAAGAAATAAAAAAGAATGAAGCGTAGCTGTGACTGACCAACAAAGATTGAATTTCCCTTTGCAGCCATTCAAGTCCAAAGTCAGGCACTATTATAAATTTTACAGTTTAGGTTGTGTGCTAAAATCCTATTTTTGCGGGGTTTATTTCAGCGCAGCGTATAAACCCTGTCGGAGAGAAACAAAATAACAGCTTTTTCTTGAAATATTTTTATGTTATTGCAACTAATGGATATTTTTAAAACCTATATTTTAGTGTGCCTTTAATACCATAGAAAATTGTTAAATTATTATTATTCTAATTTGCCAATATTTTTAGTTAGGTCAAAGCAAAAGCTTAAGCATTCAACTTTTTCTGTGAATGAATTTAAGTTAGTATCTAAATAACTTCCCACTCACCTGGATGTGTTAGCAGTGTTTACACCTGTCCTGTCAATAACTCCACACAACTGAAAACCAAATATTGCTTATATTTCCTACATGATTGCCAAGTGATCCACAAAATGTCAAGAGATGCCTTTACGACCATTATGACCCACGTGAACCCTCTAATTAGCTTATTATGACTCCGTAGGCCCGAGTGCAAAAAGTCATGTTTTGAACTTCCCTTGCCCAAGGTTTTTCTCCTACTATCTGGTAAATGGGGGAGAAAAAAAACCATGGCAGTATTAATTTCAGGCCAGCTGCAGGTCTCTCGCTGGCAGTTTCCTGTGTCTGTCCCATTTGCAAATTTCTCCTCCCAAGGCAGACATAAAATACAAAGTCTACCAGCAGCTGTCCACCACAATCCTGTTTGGTTCATGTCTCAGTATCTGACTTGGTTGGACAAAGATGTTTAGTCTGTCCATAGATGGGTCTCCCCCCTGGAAACAAAAAAGTGGCTTGTGAATGACTAAAAGTTGTTTTTGTGCAGGAAGAAATTTTTGCAAAGTGTCTGTTTCTCTCCTGCTTTTAGTCACTTATTAACATCCGATGTAATTGCAGATGCCACATGCTGCGTAAAGAATCCCCTTCCACATGCAATTTTTCTCATCAAATGATGGTAAAATTGCATTTCATCCCCTTCTGCCAAAGTTGGAGAAGTGAAACTATGCAACATGTTTTAGAAACTTGTTCTTTTTACAAACTGCAATACCTTCTGAAATGTGGTTCAGGATAGTTTCCAAGCTGTCTTTATGGCTTGTTTTCTGGTTGATGGTATTAAAAAAAAAAATCAAAGTCTGTATGGAGACCAGCTGACTTTGTAAAAGGAAATTACCTCCCGGCACAGATGTTTCGGGCCAGGCGGTTAGGCGTCTCACTTGCAGCCAGAACTTCTGAAGCCCAAGATTCATTTCAGTTTCTGTGGTTGATACCCCCACCACCCTCCACTCACCCCGTCTTCAATAAAACGGTAGTCATTTATACGCTCTTCTCTCACTTAACCAAATAACACGAGCCGAGGCTTGGTGGAAGGATCACGGAACACAAGTCCTCTGGCTTTCTCACTGATGTCAGCTTGTTGCCATTGCTGCTGGCCACCGCAGCCATAGTATCTGCAGGCCTGGGATCGGTTTTCACTCAGATCAAAGGCACATTCTCTCTTTCATTCTCTTCCATCCCCAGCCCCATCACCGCCCCCAATCCCGGCAGTTTAGATTGATTTCCATTGACCATGACATTCCTGCACATGCCGTCTACTCGTGATGGAGCTTTTGGGAGTTGCTGATTGTCAGCAGATTTTAGGACCTCTGGCTTAATGAGCTGACTTCTCCAGAAGGGCTCAAATATGGTGTAAAGAGGCTCGGGATTTTAGCCGTTTCTTTACTTGTTTAACCTTTTAAGATTACGTGTGTTGACATCACATTTTGGATAGTAGTTATTTCTGCTTAACTGGGGGCCTGTGGACTCTGTGTGTTGAGGGTTATCTCAGGTCTTAAGAGGTTGAACACATTTTAAGAAGCATGTTTGTGTTGTTTTTTTCTTATTATTAAGTTTTAAATGCATGTTTTTGGGTTTAAAAAACATCCTGGTTTGTTAGTGTGCCACCAGGGAAGCATGATGTGTACAGGAAGATATAAATGCATCAATAAATGCATCAATAAATATATATATATATTTTTAAATGTTGGAAACCATTTTTTGAAAGAAAAAAATAACTTGTTTTTAAAATTCAAAAATGTCCTTTACCTTATTGGCTTTAGTTTTGGGTAAAAAACATATTTTAAAAAAAAGTTTGGCCTTAAAATAAGGGTCAAGTCTATATTCTAAAAAATGCTAAAATCCTTTAGAAGCATACTGCTGACACCACGTCATGTTAAAAGCGTGTAAACTTCAGTTTATAGCCTCGTCTATTGGCTTAAACATGCCTCTCTAAAGAGGGGGATCGTGACACTCTTTCCTTTAGTGAAGACACATAGGAATGGAAAAGTTCTCAGTTTGAAATCAGTGTTTTCGCTGCACAGGAGTCTCCCCTGACGCTGAAGATGGTTGTGATCTCCTGCTGTGTTAGAACAATGCTGTGGTTGTTGAGTAACAGCTTGAAACAAAAAAAAAAAAAAAATGGAAAGAATGCTGATTTTTAGGTTTGTTTGCTGTGCTGGTTGTTGGGGTGTGTTCAGGGAGCTGCTCCTTTTTTTTTTTTTTGCCTTTGGACCCTGAATCGCAGATCCTCATGGCAAAAAGGAGGGGGCGGTGGGGGCGCAGCACTGCGCTCTCCTTTGATGTACTGGTAACGTGACGGATCTGCAAGCCAGAGTCTCGCAGCGTGGAATCACTAACCCGGGCTTACCTAACGGGATTTGGTGGGACTGCTCTGGTGTCCCTCAGTGCCATGTGTGTCCTGAGCTCATGCCCTCAGTGCTACCGTGGAAGATCCCTGTTAAAGAGAACACTACATCTATCAGCTGCCCTCCATGTTCACACATCATGTTTTAGATGGCAGCTTCTGGCACTTTCAGGAGTTCCTCAGTGTCTCTACAGGGTGGACGTGTTATGGGAACGTCAGTAAAAGCTGAAAACTGATTTTTTTTTTAGATCTAGATTTGGAAGAAAATTTTTGCATGATTGTATTTGTGCAGCAGGAGGAATTGCATTTGTTGTCTTCTTCTGCTGTTGCAACACACATTTTTTCCCCCTCTTACTGTCATGCTGATGTCCTCTGTGGTGCCGATGTCGCACTGCAATGTGTTTGTGCAAAGTCTTCACCAGAGACCCCACAACTCAAATGAATCGTTTGGCTTTTGTTGTTGTTGCCGCTGCTGTATTGTAGAGTTTCGTAAACAGCGCCATTAACGCCAAGTTTTTTCTTTTTTTTTTTTTTCTTTCGTCTGCTGTGGTTTGGTGAGGCTGGTTGACACATTTACTCCGCATGCACATTTCTAATGACGCCATGTGCTTGCAATTCTCTTATCAGCGTTTTCATCATCCTAAATGGAGCTCAGCAGAGTAATTGTCTACTAGCAGAGCAAGATATGTGTTGCTGTTGTTAAGATGAGAACAAGGAGAAGACAATCAAAGTTGGTTTATTTTTCTTGGCACTGGTATGGGATATGTAGTGTGTTTTTATTACTTGTTGAGTAGATTTCTTATTCAAAGACCTTAAACGTGTCCAATTCTAACCAGCTAGACTTTAAAATTAATCATTTCAGTTTTATTACTTTTAAACTTAACTATTGTTTTGGTTCGTGTTTGTAAAAATGTGAGTTTTTACATTCCTGAAAGAAAGCGTTTGCATCACAGGCCACATCCCCATACACGTGACACACCCTGCTGATGCTTATTTTTGGGCGCGTGCTATTGCTCTGAGCATAGCGTTCATAGATGATGACATTTTCTTGGTTCCCAGTCCTCCCACTGAGTTGAATAAAGCTTAACTGTTCATGCAGCCTGGAGCCAGCCAGTCAGACTTGTATGAACAGACTTGTGTTTGGGCCTCAGCACCTGCTCCGAGGACTTCAATCCTCACCAGAAGTCTGCCACTGATCTCCACGGGTCAGCGCAGGTCCTATCCAAGGTCGTCCCCGATGCCCACTTTTGTCTAAAGGGGCCGGGGTGTGGACTTCCTGAAAAAGTGGATAAGAAGCGGTGATTAAAGGGCAGGGTATGCATGTGTGCATTTTTTGCAATATTATTATTTTAAATTTGTCCCACTGTGTTGGGAATTGCTGATATTTCTAACTGACCTCGGAAGAATGTGCTCCCAATCAGAGTTAAAGATTTTTTTTTCGTAATCTAAGCACATCTTTTTCTGTTTTTGACTTTAAAAGTTTTAGCTGTAAGTCATGACAAACTTAGCAGTAGTTCATAAATGTGTCTCGCGGTATCCCACTGCTCTCTGATGAAGCCACAAAATAAGTACAAGCAGGACTAGCTTGTTTTGATCTCATCCTGACAGCTCGTGGGTCTGGAAGGAGGTGAGCAGCGTTCAGTGTGCTAAATTGCAGCACGGGAGAACAATAAGATCAGCGGGTGAACTGTGGTTCCAAATCCTGACGGCCGCGTCAGACTTCAGAAAAGCTGAAACAGCCTTCACTTTGTCCGGCTAAAGAAACGGAGCTATGATCAATAGCGGCTCTGTTGCATGAATCTGGTCAGTCGAGGGCGTGCTCTCACCCCCCCTTCTCCCTCTGTGCAGTTTTATATTTTTCAGAAGCTCATTATTTCTTTCTGCTGTGGGTGTAAGTGCTAAAGAGGCTCACATGCAATGTGTATCTGACAGCACTGAAATATTAATGGTCCCCAGTGTAGGAGGTTGGTAAAGGGCCTGCATGGTTGCAGTACAAAGGGTGCCTTCTTGCCACCAGGCTTTATTGGCCGAGCCATTAAATGAATAGATGGGTATAGCTTGCACTCGTTTTTTTTTAATGCCTCCTTTAGTATTCTTCTGCTAAACATCAAACCACTTTATTTTTGTCTAACCATTTCCAACACAATTAGGCGTCAGATCAGATTGGCATGTGTGCCAACACATAAGACAGTTTTCAGTGGGACGACAAAGAGGAAAAGCTTTGCTATCAGTTCATTTTGTGTGGTCTTGGCCCATAAAAACACCCTGTTCTTTGACTGTGAAAAAAAAGGCCTGTCTTTAATTTTTGGGAAACCCATAAAAGTTTGCCGCTCCTTTCATATCGGCGGCAGAATTGAAAACAAATGCTACATTCTCCCCTCCTCTCCTTTGAACTGGCCAATTATGGAGTTGTGAAAAAAAAATCAGTCTGTGGATCTCTTTACCCCTTCTCTTTTCTTTCCACTTTCCCCTCTTTTTCCCCTTTCCACACTCTTCATGTTTTTTTTCTCTTTTTTAAACTCCGCCTTTCTTGTTTTTTTTTTTTTTTTTTTTTTGAAGAAACCGAGGGGGATCACTGATGTCAAAGTCAAAACCAAGAGCATTAAGAAAACTGGCGAAATGCAATACAGCTGCAATCCAACATGACGCTAGAAAATGGGGCTGAGGAGCAGAAAGCCTCTCTCCCGTATTCCCAGGGCCCGCAACTGCTCCCGGCCTTGGCTTTGATCTCTTCAAAGCCTCCTGCCTCCTACTAGATGGAGAGTCTTGGCTGCTGCTCGCGAACGCTGGAGAGAAGCAGAGAGGGAGTGGTGGGGGGTGATAGTGAAGGGGGCGGGAGGGGGGTGTGCGGAGGGGGGCATCGTCTTTTCCGAGACGAGGCTGAAATCAATCACAGTGCCGAAGCAATTATGTGTAATTCAACCCCGGCCAGATTAGTGACTCTTGTTACCTGAGCGACCAGAGCTCTGTAATCTGTGAGACACACCGGCCTCACCAGCCACAGAGAAGGAGCCAGGAGCGGGCAGAGGCACTTGAGGAAAGAGGAGGGGATTCAGGGGAGAGGTGCTGAAAAGCAGGCTGCCATGCTGCTGCCCAGCAGAGCAGAAAATCGGAGTACAATGGAGTGATTACACTTGCAGATGTAGCCTTATTTATGACAAGATGGATGGAGAGAGTAGAGAGAATAGCGCGCGCTGATTGCCATGGAGCTCGCTAGTTAGTGTGCTAACGAGCCAGGTCGCTTTTGTGTTTAAACATGTGTGCACTGTCACCTCCACTTTTCTTCCAGTCCCCCCACCCACTCCATGATTCCCTCTACCCTATCCGTGCGCTGTCCCCCATCTCGTGCCATATCTCTATCCCTCATGCCCTCCACAGTCGGCTACGAAATGCAAGCTTGGCTGAGGCTCCTGCCCCAGGCGCCCAATTTACTATGGCTGGAGAAACACTGTGGCCCCAAGTCACAAAGGAGAACAGCAGAGCTCGTTTCCCTGCTGCTGCAGCTCATCCAATTTGAGCAACTGTTTCAGCATCTTAATACGCAGCAACGCCGTTTGAACCCTCCTGCCTTTTCATGCGGCTCCTTCCTCAGGAAGACTCATACCAATCGTGTTTGCTCTTTAGTGTGGGCAACTCCAAAACGTGGTGGGAGACAGGAGCTCATGGCTGTTTTGGATTTTTGGTATTTAAAGCTGTCAAAGGGGGTCAGTGATGAAATTGCAGACTTGCATTTTTGGAAAACAATAAATTGAACGCAGTCTATCAGTAGGCGTTGGTGTCACAGCTAAGAGAACAAGCTGTTTTATTTTTTTCCTTCTGCAGTCGCTCCATGCAGAATGATGAAACACACAAAGATATCCAGCAAGAATATTTTTGTTGACGTGAGGAGCTCACACTGTACCGGGTCTCTTTTGATCATCAGTTGGCGATGGAAAAAAATCGTGTTTTTCATAGGATAAAAATAAATGAGTTATATAATGCAAATGATCAGTGTCCTAAAGTCTGTGGCAGGTTTTAAAACGCTAGGCTGACACAGAGCGGTAGAACTGACTCTAAAAATATAAAGGTCACGCTGAAAGGATTATGTGGCATGAATGGAGCCACCGTCCAGCACCGCAGGAACCCTTAAATCCACCATCAGCCACAGTCCCTCGACGCAGGGGCCAGGTGATGCTTTTCATGTCCTCCAATGGAGACACATCACAGAAGCATCCTCCACTTTGAGCTGCCCGTCATCAAACAATGCATCAAAACATCAAATCAATCCACCCCCACTCCCTTTGAGATGAAACATATTGAGGGGAGGGGTCTACTTCCAGGTCTCCTTTTGGCAGGGCAGACACTGACACTGCTGTTTGCTATAAAACCAAACACTTATTTCTAAACTTGCACTCGAGGAGACAATATGATGGCAAAAATAGCTTAATCTTTAGGGAGTTTTTCCATGTTTTACCAATTTCTGCATCACAATTGCTCTAGTCAACTACCTGTTTTTAGAAAGCAAGGCATGACTTTGCAGAATAAACCAAAATAACATAAAAAAAATGACTTAAAGTGCCAATCATTTCATAGAATTTTGAAAATGATGGATTGGAAGAAGTTAGATAATGTTCAAGTATACATAGGCAAGCTGTAGCAATAACAAGTGGTGGTGGGTCCATTTTTAGATGCATTGATTATGATCCATAAATGATTCTGGATCATTTTAGGAGTTTAAATAATCAATATTTGAAAAAATGTATATGATTTAAAGTAAAAGTAACAAGCAGAACTAAATCTAAAGGATTTTTTTACTCTGACATTTTTGAAAACATGACTGACCTTCCAGATGTCATCATCCAACCGACCCTGACTTCACTTAAAGGGACCGTTTGGAAGTATTTTGGCTTTCATAGCATTTAGGGTCAATTGGACAAAAGTCTCGTGATGTGTAAGTTATGTAACACAAAGTTAAATATGTAGGGAACGCAACAAATTTGCGAGATCACAATGTGCGTCTCGCTAGACACTACTCATTTTTTTGACGTGAGTTAAAGAGCATTTCGTTAAAGCTGGTCTAATGATAAACGTAACATTATCTTATTTAAGGTTGTTAAGTTCAGGGAAAATGTTTCCTTTTGATGCTGTGAAAGATTTTTGATTATCAAACAAAATAGTTTTCATGTCAGAATTTGTATGTTCTCTATAACAATTAAACAGGTATACTGATCTTGTCTTTACTTACATAAAAATGCACCTTGGTGGAGAAAAGTAAGTATTATTGGTCTAGTAGTGTCTTGTAGTAAAGAGAAACATTTCTAAATAAAAAATGCAGATCTGGGATGAATAGATAATTGTTTCATAATCAAATCGTTTGATAATTGAATCTTAGTCAAATCAAAGAATTAGGTGCCGCTAGATTCCCACCTCTGGTAATAGCAGATTCTGGTCTTAAAGTACCAAACTGAACACATTTGTAAATCTGTTGTTTTGCTTCTTTTCAGTCGGTTTAACACAACCAGGATTTCAAATTGTTTTAAATTTTGCCTACCTTAAATGGAAGTAAATGTTGATATTTTTGTGTAAGTTTATCTTAAAACCATACAAAGTTTCTTTCGTACTGATTACTAATTGCAATGCCATGTGTTGGTTTCTTAGGAGACAAGCAATTATGACCCTCAAAGTTGCGCCTCATGAATGAATCCAGCTGAAATGGATCCGTGTTGCGTTCTTTATTTGCCTAACACTTCAGGTCTGTGGCATCAGGTGCATGAGCGTGCCATATAATGGTGCAGCAACCATATGCTCAAGGACTAAGGAGACCCTTTTGTATTCCAAAAAATTACCATATCTTTAGACGTATCAAGGGATAAGCAGACATCCTTTGCCGTGTACGTGGTCATTGTTTTGTTTGTGTTTAAGCCCGCTAAACCCAGCTACAAAGCTAATTGACGGGGAGGAGTTTTCTTGTGACCGCTCCAGATCCATGGAGAGGTTCTTTAAGAGTTCCCGTCTTCTGTGGGGTTGGAGAAAAGCCGTTTGTTCGAAGGGGGATCAGATCTGAATAGCTCCTTGCTCGCTATTCAGATCTTAGCAGGGGCGTGTGCGCCAGGCTAGAAAGAAATCCTGAAATGTGTGGTTTGATTAATGACTAATTCCATGGTGAAAGGCAGTTGTTGGTAGACTTTACCAGTTAATCCCTTAAAACGTGGAATTGAACCCAAGCAGTGGGCTGCCTGTATTGTTGTTTGATCCATTATGTGAATGAAATGTTTGCAATGTCATCCACAACTATGAAAGCTCCTTAGCACCGTGACAAGAGGGATGCATTTTTATAACCCGTGCAAAAAAAAGGTAAAATCAATTCTATCCAATTTTCAAGAAATTGTTTTGAACGTTTCAATTGGATTCTTAAAAGACGGGATGTCTAGGTCAAAGGTTCATATGAAGGAGAGCTGTGCATCACCAGTGCAATGTGTCTTTTTTATTTTTTTTTTTAGGATTACATAACCCTACAAACTGAATCAGTTATCACAACTCTAACCTGAGCCTGTTGTGGTTGCATCAAGTCATCACTGGCAGTTACCAGTAATCTCTATTTTTATTCATTTTATTCTTGAACATCATGTGGGAGGGTGTGCTTCCGTCTGAGGAAAATACAGAAAGAAAACTAGGTCAGTACTCTCTTCAGCACAGGCAGAAGCCTCCGTTTGAATCACCTCCCCATCCACATTTCCTGGTGTGTGTGCCATTGACCTGCAAACACAGCGGCACTCTCACTGCCAGCTGCTTGGTCCATTTTTATTTTAGTGCCACCAGTTTGCAATAGGAAATTTTGCATTTAAGCTAGTCCAGGCTTAGTGCAAAGAGTACTGTCTTTAGCGCTCATCTCCGCAAGTAGACGCACACAAAGACCCCCACTAGACTCTATTTTCCCTCTCAACGCTGAGCTCCCAAATCCAAACTGACAGCCATTCATGCCCAGAATACCTGGGTGAAAGCTGAGGGTGGAAACACTATCTAGGTGTAGCAGGCAAATCCGCTCTTGTTCGGCAGATCTATGAAGCTCCTGCATAAGGCAATTCATCAGCACTTTTCTCCCATTCTGCACTGCATTTTCTCTCGCTATTTGTGTGGGATTGTACGGAGGCTAAGGTTTTGGCGCTCCTGCTACCCAAAGTTAGCTTGTGTTGCAATTTTATTTGTATACATGTCTCAGGGCCTCAGACTGTCTTTGGATGTGGATGTTGGCATCATCGTTCTGCCTGGCATGAATGGAGCTGCTCAGCAGATCAGAGCTGGCGTCTAATGATAAATCATGCAGTGTGTTAATGCAGAAGTGAGGCTGCTATAAATAGTTACTGAAGCGGGATGGGGATTGATTTGGGAGGAAAATATTCAAAAAATGTTCTGATTTTGGTCATCTTTAAAGATCAGTTTTCCTGTTTTTGTTTTTAGTTTACCACGGATCAAAAAACAAGTTTGGCAAAGCTAGAAACTTAGCTTGCATGGGCTATTTATGAGTGCCAATGTTTGGAGAAATTACTCTAGAATTTTCCATTTATTTCTTGTTAAATCTGGTGTTCAGGTGGGAGAAGATTTGCACTTGGTGCTCACAAATGTTTGTGTGCGGTCTGCCTTTGCTATATGCGTTTGCGTATGTGCTCGCAGGCCTGCTGACTGTGGCACTTCAGCAGAATGTTTGCCCTTTCCTTAGTCCTTTGATGTGACCAGGTCCTGCTGTGATAATGAGCCCCGTGCCCCGCCGCAAGGTGAACATCCTGCAGTTTGCCCAGGGCCATAGCAGCAATCCCAGCCCCCACCACAGCTACACGCACATACATGCACACAGCAAACAGAACCGTGGAGAAGCTGAGTCCCATTTAGTGCACGGATTGTTGTGGATTGGCAGGAATTCAAGTCCTAAGTCTGCATTGGTGTCTATGTGGATTGTCCATACACATACATAGTAAGCAATCCTTTTTATGGGTAGATTCAGGTAAACATTTACATTCACTTATAAATATTTGTTTAAATGTAGAAATGTTAAAAAATAAAAACTATCTGAGTACCTTTTATGCTTGTAACATCTTCTATGCCAGTACTCTAATAGACTCTGAAAGTCGATCTGTTATTTATCATTGAAACTAACGGTGACTTGACCTAGAGACTGGGTAGTCCAAACAAATGTTTCTTCGTTGTCTTTTCCTTGTTTGGACAAATATGACAGCTCCTTTGAGCTATGGTGAGACAGTAACAATGCAAACCAAACCAAAAAATTAGAAATAAACCAGAGTATTTAGATAAAAAATAAAACATTCAACAGCATGAATTAGCAAATAAGAAGAAGCGAAAATCAAGAAAAATATGGAAAATTTCGCATTGTTAAATACAGTGTAGTAGAAGGTGAAGGTACGGAACAAAAAATACTTGTATCTGCTGTGTTGGTTCTAGGTTTTAACCTTTAAAAATACAAATACTCAACACTGAAATAAAGGTAGAAAGCTGAGGAAAGGCTACTGATACATCGTACATTGTCCTGTTAGAATTGTGGAAACGGATATCAGCGCAGCCCAACAATAATTGAGAGTAGAACATCTCTTGCGCTCATGAAAATCACCAAGGGTTCTATCCCGCTGTTTTCTGTGCCTTCAGATTAAGTTCAGAGTTGAGGAAAAAAAATGTAAACACACCTAGAGATGTAGCACCCCTGGCCAAACTATTATAAATCACTGATATACCAATGCATTTGTAGCAAAATATAAATTCATTTAGAGTTATGGTGTATAAAATACAATAGTCATAGAAATACCTTAACAACATCGATGATGACGATGATGTAAAAAAAAAAAACTCTAACTTTTAAAGTTAAATAGGGGTGTAGGAAATATGGATTCAGTGAAATATCACAATGCTTTATTTGGCGATACTTGTATCGATATATAGTACTACTGCTAAAGCAATATTTAATTATTTATAAGCAAACATGTAGTTCAATCTTACTTTTGTTTTCCGCTTAAATATTTTTTAAATTACCAAGCAAAAAGAACCATGAATTTGCTTAGGTAAAAGCATCTTGTTTATGAGATACAGTTGCAGTGCTTGATGTTCTGGTCATTAAATAACATGTATTTTACAATTTAGTTTTTGTGAAAATATATTAATATTTAGATAATTATTAAGTAATAATATAAGTAATATGGTACTGTCTTGGGATATATTGGGATATTTTTTGTATCATGATGCAAACCCCTGTCACCATGACTTCCTAAAATTTTGGAGGTTGCAACAGCAGTCATTTTTTAAAGCGAACTGAATGGTGATTACATTATATCCATTATATCTGCCTGTTATCTGTGTTATAACAAGCTTTCGTACAACAGCTCAGATCAAAGCTTTTTGAACTTTTACACAGAGCTTTTTGTTTACCATTGTCGTTTCACAGGCAGTGCCTGCACTGTCGCTAACTCTCTTTCTTTTTTCTCTGAGTTAACATGTGAGGGGAAAAATAGCAACTGGATTATTTATAATGATCTGTTCCCTCAGTTTGTTAATAGCACCATGCTGCACAGAAATTAAGAGTTGAACACTTTCAAAAAAGGAAGTGTTTTAATCTGGGGCAGGCACATTTCACACATATTATCTCCCTTGCATGTTTAGAATGTCAGCAGCAGAGCTAACATGATGGGTTGCTGCAAGCGCATGTTTTTCATGCCAGCTGAAGGATGATGGGTAATCCATCTTGTTTTATTCACTCGAGTTTGGTGGTGGGATAGAAGACTGGGCTGTTTATAGCTTTTATTTTTGTTTGTTTGCAGCGTATATGTGTTGCAGTCCTTGGAAGGTTTTGGTCCTTGCACCATGAAGAAATTTCAAACATATTTGACCTCTAGGTTTCTCTGTTTTGCTACGGTATGTTTGCAAAATCAAAAGTGCTGCTTTGGAATATTTAATAGAAATTATTTTACTGAGAAAAATAGAATTTGGAGGATGATATTTTACAGATGATAGTTTTTTGTTTGACATAAGAGTATTCGGAGCCAAATTAATTAAGAAAAAGAACAAAATTACACGTTTATGACATTTAAATTCATGCATCAATTTTCTAAACCTGCTTAGTTCCTTTTTGGGAGTCACGGGGTTGCTGGAGCCTATCCTAGGCACTGTTGGACAACGGGAGGGTGCAACCTGATGGTTTGCCAGTTCATTACAGGGCACGATGGAATTCTATTTATCAAAAATAACTTCATAAATTGATTGAAAGACACAACATATTATTGATGTAATCCTATTAAAACATATGAAGTTTCATTTAAGTTTTAATTTTTAACATTAAGAAGGAGTCTTTGTACTGGGTGACTGTTTTAGTTCCCTGCATTCGATATACATTTTTTTAAGGTGGTATTCAAGCTGTAGAGACATTTTCTCAACACTTTAATAACTGAACGCCATACAAGATGGTTAATATAGCTGTTGTGGTGAAGTCCAGATTCTTTGAGTTGCGGTGTTGGAACAGTGATGATTTGCCAGGTTTGCTCTACAGGTAACAGAGGTAACAGAGGTAACAGTGGCCAGACACATGCGGTGGGGACGATGAAACACAGTTCTCTCAACTTGCCCCCTTTTTTATTACCTAACATGAATGCTAACAACTCAGCATCCTTTCAGGATAACAGAGAGACCTGAATTATAAAATAAAGAAACAATAAATTGACATACAGTATATTGATCTTAGAGTTCTTTTATTGGTGAGAGAATTTGAACTGAAGTTTTTTTTTTTTTTTTTTCTGGGGAAATGGAAATTCTACCATTAATTATTGTAATCAGTCGTCTTTCCTTCAGATCACACTCCTGGGTGCTTGGTGACCCCTGTGTTATACTTTCTTGATCCTGATCTGGGTCACCGTGGTCGCTTGAGTTTATCAGCTATGGAAAAAATGGGACACAAGTTACCATTCATTATAGGAGCTTTTTTCCTCCACAGAGGAGTCTTTCCTGTGAAATATGTATTCTAGCTTGTCATTCAAAGTTGGCTGTATTCAGTGATTGATAACTGGTTATTTATTTAGGCTTCCACAGGTTGGTCTTCATAGACTTTGGTATACAGGGTAGTACAGTGCCTTTTCTTTGCTGTTCTTTGCTCTACTTTAAGCAGATGTTTGCTCTCTTTTGTTGAGCAAAGGTTGGACAACCAGCTCGTAAATACACCTGAGAGTGAACACCTGGTCTGGGGTTGATTGTTGGAATCCAGTCCTGGACACACCTTTGCTTCATTCTCAAACTCTAAGTATCTACAGTGGCTTTGTCCGTATAAGCTCCTTCTATGTGCACATTGTAAGGAAGAAAAACCTATCAAGAGAATTTTTGGTTACATTTATTAAGGGTGTGCTCTCACTAGTAAAAAAGAAAAAAAAAAACCTGATGTAATTTAAAATGATTATCTGCAGGAAGAATAATTCCTTTTCACTGTTTCAGTTTCTTGCCTCATCTTTTTTTTTTTATTTTTTTGTCTATTATATGTCTTTTTTTCCACAGCTTTTTCTCTCCAGAGTGCAGAAAATCATATGTGTGGGTGAGGTGAAGTTTCGGGGCGAGAAGGCCTTCTGAGTGAATAGATTAAGCGGCATGGGAATCCATAGCCACCACTTGAGCGCCATCTCCCCAGCTGTTTGTGAAACACCTCACATGGTTTCTACACACTTGATTGTAGCTGCAGGCGCAAAGAGTCCTCATTGCATATAAATTACAGAAGTGGGAAGTGATTATAAAATTCCTCCTTTTCCTTTTTTTTCCCCACTCCACTCTGCAGAAGTGGTATAATTGAGGGGAGTACAAAAGGCTGCAAGGCGTGAGAAGAGTGGTGCTAAAAAGGCAATATTGCAGGGATAGTCTCCGTGTGACACGCAAACCCATGGAAGCGCACGCCATTCATGCTTAGCCACCATGGCAGGATGTGGTAATGTGACAAAACAACAGCTCACGGACACCTGGTGTGTTGTCTCGCATTTGGTTTCCTGGCTTAAAACATCAGGTTGCTCCAAATTTTTACCAGTTTAGCAGCGCTGGTTCTCCAGCTGATGTTTTTCTGGCTTTGTAAGACTCTGCCAGCTCCAGTTCCACGCCATGAGTTTCACTTAAAACCACATAAAGGTTTTTTTTTTTTTTTTTTTTTAAAGGCCTAAGCCTGGACGTGAAATTCCGAAATGGAACATTTTTTTTTAGTTATTGCCACCTCTCTGTTTTGTTTAGAAACAAAAAAAGGATCATAAACCCTGTTATTTTTCCTATAAAATAAAGTACTTTCCCAGTATAGCTGTGGTTGCTGCTACTGAAGGTCTCTGGAGTTAGGGAGGAGTTGATCAAATTGCTTCAAGGTTGTGTGACCTCCACTCAGCTGAGTGGCTTCAACCACTTTGTCCAGGGAATTGGTTAAGAGTTTTTTTATTTGGGAAGAATTTTCAAGAGTTTTAAAGTGGTTTGGACTACACCCTTACAATGATCATGTCTTTTTATTCAACATTTTACTATTATTATCTATAACTCGGTGAAGCTATTAAAATTCAATTGAGAATAGATTCCTCTTCTATAAGTAAATTTGGAGCATGCATCCAAATAGAAAGCTGCAGGTTTTTCCATGGTGGATTTTTTTTTAATTCTTTCCACAATGGAGGCAGATTATCAAGAAATTGAGAAAAATGGGATTTGACAGCTGTAGCTGGTGGGATGGCAGGAGAACTCTCCTCTATGGTGTCAATTTTCCCTCTTTTTTGTTGCTATTTGCACAGACTCAAAAAATCAGTTACAATATTAATTGCAATAATTATTATTTACAAAAAAGTAAAAATTATTTGCCAGTTATTCATATTTTTACCTTTCCTACTCTTTGAAGAAGACTTGAAGCTGGCGATAATCTCTGAGGTTCTTATCTCTTTCCCACAGAATAACAAATGGGAGTGGAAAGGCGTAAAGTAATATGGGTGAGAAAGCTATTATTTGGCCTGTGGTGTGGGCATGTACATAGCCCCCTTCAGCCCCAGTTAGCCCCCTCTCAAAGGTTTGGTCACATTATTAACCAGCTCTCCCCTCTCTAGAATGGAGATGGACACTCCCTCAATCACAGATTATCCCATCACCTTTGACTCTTGGTGACCGGGGGTCAAAAACCCATTTCAGCTAAATCGCTTAGTCTCATTAGCTTCCTGGCTATTTTTTTTTTTTTTTTTTATGTCAGTAGCTCAGATTTAAGAGTCTACTGAGGTTGATGATTCACTTTACGGCTCACAACAGAGCAGAAACCCGAGGCTGAATTGGCAGAAGAGATGGGACTCCAACAGATGAGGGTGTCTGAAGCAAATGAAGCCACAGTCATTTCGCTTTGCTGGTGTGAGCGCTAATGTAAGGAATTTAGAGGAGAGGAAAAGGTGGGGTAAGGGGGGTCTCACTGGTGCCAGTCTGTGCAAGGTTCGGGCAAACCCAGACATTCCAGCCTGGCGTTGGGGTGGATGTGTGTATTGTGGGAGTGGGCCAGAAAGTGCTCCAGTTCCCACTCGGCCCTGCAGGAATGTCACTGTCAGTCATAGGGTATGAGGACACACAGAGTAAACTCATAGGAAAGAGTTAATCTCTTCTCATGTGTATTGCTTACTAATTTTAGAAACGGCTATATTCAAGCCAAAATATATATATATATTTTTCATTTGGAAAGTATTTTTGATTAAATTGGATGGGTGGGAAAACATATAGCCATGTCTTCAAAGTCCCACTTCAATCATCTTCCCAGTGGTCTTTTAATTATGATTATGCTATTTTAGTCAAGTTTTCTAGGACATAATATTTGGAGTTTAATAGAAATTTGCCTCTAAGTTGTGGGCAGCATGGGTGCGGATCAACCCCGCCCCCTCTTCCTGTCACCCGCTCTATCTGTTTATACACTGTACCTCTAGCTTACAGCCCCACACAACCTCAATCTAACATTACTGATGCAACAAAAACATCAAACAATATGCAGTCGTACAGTGTTGAAGCAGATTCCAGTTCGGACGAGGGAAACAAAGACGTACACGGATCTATTAATCTGTAAGTGGAGGGAGTCAGAATCCAAATCCGAATGGAGTCCATTGTATTTTCTACATCACAAATGTAATCTTTTTCAAACTTCATTTTTTCTGATTCACAGGGATTTGAATAGATTAATGCTCAAAAATGAAATTTGAATGCTTAATTTTCTTTATAAATGTCCTCCATTATGATAAAACACAACAATTACATGTTAAAAACAGAAAAAACACAATTTTCATTGGAGTGGGTATTTAAGGTGATATTTGGACTCCAGCTTGCCTCAGGGTTCAAATTTGAAAAGCAGATTCAGTCGGACTGAACGCTCCCATGTGTTTGGTCCAGATTAAGCGTGTAAGTGCTGTTGGCTGAGGTACTGCTGTGCCTGTTTGGGTCTGTTTTAATTGTCAGGAGGTACTGCGAGTTCCCTCTGAGTCAGCGCAGGATGAGGAGTCTGTGGCTGGGCCACTGTTGACGTGATTACCCCTACATTAAGCACCACTGCAGACATCTGTCTAACTCACGCATTCGCTCCATAGTCAAACCCCGTCCTTCCTCCTCCTCCTCCTCCTCCTCCTCCATCCCTCATCTCTTCTTCCCCCAGCTCTTGCTCTGTAATGAACTCCCCTTATTCACCGGCTAATGACTGCCTTTGATCTCCCGCCTCAGACCTCTGCTCTAACACTACCTTGCAAGTCTCTCATTTCTCCCCCCCTCCACTCTTTGCTCCACTGCTCGCTTGCTTCTCTTCTGTGTGCATCTTTCTTTCTGTTTCTATCAGAACTTGCACACGCACCCTCTTTGGCTTGTTTTTCCTCTTTTCTTCAGGGAGCGAGATTTCGTAGTCCTGCTGACCTAGGCTAAACAAAGTTCTGAACGACGGGGCTCACAGAAAAAAAAAGTGTCCTCTTCACCAAACTCCTCCTGAAAATAGTTCACCTGTTCTCTGCAATGTTATTGACACTCTCTTAAACTCCATTTGTCTCTGCAGTCTAACAAAGTCCCCGTGGTGCAGCCGTCCCATGCAGTCCACCCACTGACCCCGCTGATCACGTACAGCGATGAGCACTTTGCCCCAGGCTCTCATTCGGGCCTCCACCCGCAAGACGCCAACAACAAACAAGGTAAGAGAAGCCGACGTGTGGCACAGCGAGCGACATGTCCATCGCGTTAGTTTGAAAGCTGCTCGTGTCGTGGCAGAGCTATTTACAGATCAATGCAACTTTTTCTGAGCGTCGTCTCACTATATTTAAGTGCTGTCATGTGGCCCCCAAAGGGCTTTTACCAAAAAACATGTTTATCTCACTGCTCTGAAGTTTTCAGGGTCTGAAATAAAGCATGAGATGCAGGATTTTGTCAAACTGGGACTACATGTGACTGCGCTGATACCTGGTGTGTGTGTTTTTTATTTAACTACAACTGTCAACTCTGTCAGGAATCAGAGATGCTCCTGCTAAAAATATGTCAAAGCAAAGTCATCCTCCTAACATCTCTGAGTGAGAATTCATTTGAAGCAGCCTGTGGGATGGCACGCTGAGCTCTGATGCCCTCTCCCTCTGCACTCTTCGCCTCTCGGGAATAACTTCAAGCTGCAGCTCTGACAGCTGCGGAGAAGCTCCTCTGCTGTTTGGACGGGCTCCTCAGCCCCGCGCAGCTGGAAACTTTGGCAGCTCCTCGCTTGATGCCACAGAGACGCGGGCCAAACATAGTTTTGTCCTGCACCTTTTTCGCTTTTCTTTGCTTTCTTCTTTCGCGGCTGCCAGTTGAAAAGGGGGGGGATATCAAGGCAGCATGTAGGCGATGAAGACGAGGAGTTCTGAGGGACCGGCTATAAATAACAATGTAAGCACAAGGGATGCAGCCCTGTGAGATTAAAAAAAAAAAACTGTGCTCCACATATGTCATACATCTGACAAACGTGCTGGGATATTTTTACTTATCAACTAAATAGTAGAAAAGAACAAACAGGTAACAAAGAAAGGTGCACTCTCTGGATTTGAGGACTTGTTGTCATGTAGAATTCAGGAGCAATTTCTATTCATTTTTCTGTTCTCCCTGTTTCTGACAGCGTAGAGTGGAAAGAAGCACCTGGGGGGCCTTTTCCTTACCATTTGATCTTGGCATTCTGAGCCTAACAGAAATCCATGTCCAAGCAATCCAGTTGCAAAATTAGCTGCAAATGATTTCCCCAGGCATGTTCATGTACGGGTAGAGCTGAGCCGAAGAAAGCCAAATCTCCCCTCATTCTCCTGCTTTGCTGTCCCTCTAGTTCTTTCTCTCATATCGACCAATTGCTGCTCCGCTTCCTTTAGTGGGCTCCGACTTTGATCCGCTCGTTAATTATGAAAAACAATCATGGATTTTCTCATTATGGGCTCTAATATGCAGAGGGCCGCTATGTGGGCTGGAAGGTCGCACCGAGGGAGGGGGTGGTGAAGAATCTTTGCTAATTTTTCTGTGTAAAAAGGCAAATCTAACATACAATTTGAGCGCCAGCTGTATCCACCTTTTGTCTGGCTTGTTTTGGCTTTGTTGGACGCCAACGGGAATGTGTAAAACGGGGAGCGGGGGGGTGTAATTAGGCATCATAGAGGTGTGAGTGACAAGGTTAACACGCCGGGGCTCTCTCTTCCTCCCCTGCTGCTTCACCTCTCGCCTCCTTCCTTTCTCCCTTTGGGAGGGCCCTAAAGGAGTGTTAGGCTGTGGATTAGTGAGGAGGAAGCAGCGCTATCCGCGCTATGAATCCAGCGTCGCAACATTGGCTTTGGGGATATAAGCCTCCCTCTCAGGCTGCCTCTCCAAGGAGGTATGCCCCTTCAGATCCCAGCCTGGGGAGAGGAGGAGGAAGAGGACGAGAGATGAGAGAAGCGGGGAGAAAAGGCGGGCTCCAGCGGGGTTTGGAAGATGGTGCTAATCTGAAGGCATGTGCCCTTTTCATTTTTTGTGTGTGTGTTTTTGGGTTGCGTGTAGCTGCATTCCACTTGTCTGTGCATGAACAGCATTTCCTGACCTGCCGGGAAAGACCAGGAAGCAAACTGATTTAAGAGAAGAAGGGATTTCAAGTCAGACAGATGTTTGTCATCCTGCAGCTCCGTTTTCACTGCCTTCTGTTTGGAAAATAGACCTCCTGACCTTGAAGCCCAGAAGGAGGTGGAGAAAGGAGAAGTTAGTCCAAATAGTTAGCATGAGCCAATCCTGTGCCTACTGGGAGCACAGCTGCCTCCACCGTTAAGAAGAAGCTGCAATTATGCAGCTTAAAGATGCTGAAACACCCTGAGAGGAGCAGAACTCAAGGAACAAATCATCCTTTTCTCCTTGTCAAATATGGAGGTTAGAGATCGTCCTTCTGCAAGTGTTTGGAACGATCACAAACTTTTGAATTGTAGAGGACTACTGTATTTTCCGGACTGTAAGTCGCTCCGGAGTATAAGTTGCACTTAGATGGGAAAAGTCCAACATTTATGAACAAATTCAACAAGGCCAACGTAACGTTGCATTTGACAGCAAACGCGATTCATGCGTCAAATTTGTACCAGCTGCCTCCTTTGACATGCGTCAAATTTAATGCTTAATGGTGTCCAAAAATGTGTTCGTAAACTAGACGCTCCCATTGCATGTGGATAAGCTGTCTTTTAGTCTCATCGCTACATGATGGAGATTTTGACTTTACATCTTGTTTAAAATGCACGGAAGATACGGATGATGTTGAGAAGTTGCATTTATTTATTATGAAGAGCTCTACAAAATCATCTATCATGCCGTCTCCATGTCTGGGCTCAGGACAGAAGGTTATGACGACATCAGAAGGCACCAATGTAGCGCTCATGTAAGCTAACATTCTTGACGTTTGTAAGCACTCAGGATTTTTGCAGTTTTACTGTGTACTCTTTTGGTCAGGAGTCTATATTTAAAAAGACTGCAATCAACAGCAAGGCCTGGTTTGAAGTGGAACTGCAAACCAGGCCTTGTCATCCTTGTCAACAGTGTGATACAGGGTGAGCTAGCAGAACACTAGCGAGCTACACCATGCATGTGCTGTGAAAATAAACAAAGCACTCAGGGAACGCTCACCAAAATTACCGTACCATACCAGTCCTCATTGTTCTGGACCGTACTACTTGGTGGAAACTTATGGTTCTTTAAATTAAGGGAATGCTTCCATCCAAGTATGTTTTGGCTGAGTTTGTTCTGTTTATCTCCACTAGCATTTTGGCTTTGTTTTTCTACAACTTCTTTGTCCTTTTACATCTTTTTTTTGCTGTTAGCTTATTTTTATACTTGTGTCAATAACCAGTTGTAAACTATCAGGGTTTTTATACTAACTACTAATGCATTTTTTTTCTGTAGTCCTGACTGGTGCTGGCTGCTCTCATACTGTTCCAGAGTATTTGCGGTTGTCATAATGTGATGGTCAGACAAAGAAATGCTTTGCAAACTGCTGCAAAGACAAGGTTTGCATACCTCTACCTGCCATCAGTGTTTCAAACCTCCAAAATAAATGTGCTGACTGCAGCAGCACACACAGATATTATGAAATTATGAGTCAAGCAAGAATTTAAATAACTAGAAAACATTGAAACTATAGAAATGTGAAGGATATGGTTAGATTAAAAAAAATGATCCAGTACTGAGAGTAACCATAGTATTGGTTGTGAACCATAGAAGTACAGTTCAGAAAAAGATTAAAAATCAATCATGGTTTCTGGCAAACTTTACTGGTTTATCTTCCTGTTGTGCTCTTTATCATCTTTACCGTTTTATGTACATGATGCAAACAAAAAGACGTCCAATCACAAGCCTGCTCCTACTAAGTTGGGTCAGTTGCAATTTTCTGAAACTAAACCACAGTGAGGGATGTATGCTGTGTGCACTAAACATATATTTACCTTTTTTCCTACAAACAATGCATAATTAAATGAACATGACACACTTTTTAACCACAAAGAGCAAAACAGTAAAAAACACAAAATCCCAGGTTTTATTGTTTGAAGCTGTTATGTCAAAGACATTTTGTTTATGTTGTTTAAAATAAGAAGTGGTAGTTAGAAAAACCTTTTTTTTCTGTTAAAAGGTGTTTTCTTGTAGAGTTTAAAATGCCAAATAGGTAATATATTTCCAAATTGTATTATATATACATATTTGTGTATCCAAATTCTAAGAATTGGACTTACTCGTACTTGAGTCTTTTTAGTATCAACTCATGTGAGAGGGAAAGATACACAGCTCTAATGAAATGAAATTATTCATGACTAATACCTGATCCGTTCTAAAATGGGTCATGTTGGTTGTTGAAGCATAATCCAGCTGTCTTTGAGCTAAGGGAATCTTGTGACCAACCCCACCCGAAATTGAAAAAAAAAAGGGTTCATCCCTATAAGCGTTTGTGTAAAAAAGACTAATACAACATTTCCTTTATTTTGTTGTTGTTTTCTAGGAATGCCAAGGCATCATCCTGGACCAGACATGCCCAACTTCTACTCCCTGTCCCCTGGAGGAGTGGGGCAAATCACACCGCCACTGGGATGGTGAGTCACAAACAGATGACAGCAAAGTAAAAGTTGTTGTTTATTGCAGAGGATCAGAAATGACTATATTCAGTCTTCAGCTTGTGGACACTGACACCACAGACAGTACATTAATGATCGGCTTTGTGTGCCTGTGAAAGAAATCCTGACTTCCCTCTTTGATATTTCTGTTGGGCTGCAGCGGCTTCAGCCACAAGAGCTCCTTTGTATGCCCAGCACCTTCAAATCCATCAGCACATACGTGCCCCTGCATTGCCATATGTCTGCTTAAGCTCCATTGAATCTCTCCTCATCTTTACGTTTACTTTATGTTGGCAAATTACTTTTTTTTTGTTCCTTTTTTTCTCATCAAGTTTGGTCAATAGAAGTCAGACATTTGTCCTCAAGTGCAGAAATTCCTGCAGCTTGATGTCAACACATTGCCCGATTTGAAAGCTGTGTTGTGTGGGGGTTGAATGCCAAGCACAAGAGAGGCCTTAAATATTGCAATCAAACTGGATGCCTGTTGTTTTCTTCTCTTGAGGATCCCAAAAATCCCTTACACTCTTAAGTCTTGTTCATCAGCTGTTCAGTCCACACAGAAGCAGACATCTCTGAAACTATGTTGGCTTTGCATTAGTTCGGCACATGAGCCAAGTTCTGCCCAGAGAGACCAAGTTTCTCCTTCTCACACCTTTCTATGCAAAAATAAATGTCTCTTCTCTAAGTACAAGCCTTTCCTCTGTATGTTTTTGTGGATCGGTTTGTGGCGTTCAAGTGAAGCAACGCGTAACGTCAAGAGACTTCAAGTGAAAAGAGTTAAAAGCAAACACTTTCTTACCTTTCAATTCTTATTGCAGGTTCTCACACCACATGGTCCCCGGCCCCCCTGGTCCCCACGCAACTGGGATTCCCCACCCAGCCATCGTCAACCCACAGATCAAACACGAGCCTCCGCATGAAACTGACATCATGCACATGTGAGTCCTTCAAGCACAAAAGTTCTCCCTCGGTCACACTCAGCACAGACCCGCAGTCGGGGCCTTGTTCTTGTTTTCCCGATTGGAGCAGATAATCAGTGAGGGCATGTGCTCCTCTGATAACATTCCCATGCTTCGCTTGGCCTCGGGCCTCACAACACCAACAGCACACACAGGTCTGACTCTAGTCATTTGCTGCATCCACGGTGAATGCACTGGAAACTGTTGGCAGGACTCTGAGGTGCTTGTGGCTGACATTTCCATTATTCATGCCCATCTTCAGCTGGGACTGCACTCGTATCAAAAAGGCTGTCAGAAAGTGAGTCCACAATAATCGGTTCTTCGCTTTGAAAGTCTGAGTATTTAGTTTTCAGCCAGGGTTCTGTGGCTGCTACTATTGGTTAAAGAATTCCTCCACATGACGGGGTGCAACTGCACATGATTAAAGAGGAAATGGGCTTAAAGCCCCCATGCTCTGCCTCATGATTGGCTACAACCAACCCTCCGATGATTTCAACGCCAACCCGGCACCGCAGCTTTCTTCCTCTTTGTTTTATCCACAGTTTTTTATTGTAAAACCTTTCAGTTTTCGTTTTTAATATCTGCATTTTCTTTTAACAGGAAGCCCCAGCACGAACAGAGAAAGGAGCAGGAGCCCAAAAAGCCGCACATCAAGAAGCCGCTAAACGCCTTCATGCTCTACATGAAAGAGATGCGTGCAAATGTGGTCGCAGAGTGCACGCTGAAGGAAAGCGCCGCCATCAATCAGATCCTGGGACGGAGGGTAGGTCAGATCGCTGATGTAAACTCTGTCTCACTTGTTTTTTTTTCAACTACAGATTCATTTAGGAGTCAACGGTTCAGGCCAAACAGACTTTTACCGAGCCCAATTAGTGGGAAAAAGTACAAAGATTTCCCCGTCAATTAGCCTAAAACTAGTTGTGATGATTGTCGTAATGATTGTCCGTGCCAATTATATCACTCTCAGTGACACAAATGCAGCCTGTGTGAGTGACATTTAATCAAAACGGTCTCAGTAAAATATGCTGGGATAATGGCTGGGCAGAAATTCGTCCCTTTTGAGGATTGGGAGCGGAGTGGAACCACAGAGCCATGTTAAAAGCCTTAACGAACAGGCCTAGGCAGCCAGCCACAGCAAAGCCTAGTTTGTGGCCGGCACAGAGTAATTGCTTGCTGACACAGTTAGAGTAAAAAGCTCAATTAGAAGCAGTGTTTTTGATATGAAATCAAAAGTGAACTTTGGTGCATTTTAATCCCAATTCCTTCTTTGTGTTTTATCACTTTTATCGCTTCCATAGTAAATGTTCAATTTAGTTTTCTATGTATTATTCGTAAGAAAATAACTTTTTGAAAGACATCTATGCTGAACGTGCTGGTGCAAATGGCTAATGGACTGTTTTTCTCCCCTCACTACCCCCCAAAAAACCTTTTCCAGTGGCATGCTTTATCTCGGGAAGAGCAAGCTAAGTATTATGAGTTAGCTCGCAAGGAACGGCAGCTCCACATGCAGCTCTACCCAGGCTGGTCTGCTCGAGACAATTATGTAAGTATCAACAGAACAGACTGGCAGAGGTGCGCTTGTGTGTGTGTATCTATGTGTTGTTGTTTTGGTGCTGCATGACTTCCTTCTCAAAAGACACCCCCTAAGAAAAAAAAAAAAAAAAAAAAAAAGAACACCACGCAGTCCTAATTCTCTCTGGCCTCCTCCATACTAATAGGGTCCATTTGTAGACCCATTATTTTGCCCTGATGTGTAATTCATAACATTGTTTTAGCACCCTCCGCTCTAAAACGGATTGCAGCGCCATTATGGTTACGGTGAGTGAAAATTGCCCGGTAATGGTTATGCCAGCCTTTGATGTCCCACGTCAGCGCAAATGCAGAGGCGGCTGTTTGACTGAGCTGTGGGGGCTGGATTGTTCACTGGGCATTCAGCAGCAGCAGCAGCAGCAACCTTTGGTCCTCAAGCTGTTCTTCAAGTCAAATTTAGGATGTTATGAAGGGGTGTAACGATTCATTTCAACATTGATTCGATTCATATCATAATTTGTGGATGACAATACTATTCAGTCAATATTTGTTTATTGATCAACATGTTCTCATTCCAAAGTTGTTGCTTAAGGACCCCACTTTTTGACATTTTGGGTGTCCCCAACTGACGTGCTGGCTGTTCGAATTAAATCAGGGGTCCAGATGTTTTGTTTGACACGGACCAGTCCTCGGGATGCAGCCGGTACCGGAACCCTAACCCTGACTCGGTACCCTAACCCTAACCTGGTCCGGAAACCGATACCACATCTGGTAGTGGACATGCGCGGGAGCAGGCGTGCGGTTCTGGTACCTGTCCGTGTCTGGTACAGCGCACATCCCGTATTGGGTTAAGGCAAGGGTTAGGATACCGGATTGGTCAACGTCCCAGTACCGGTTTGTGGTCCAGACCTTGGGGAGCCCTGATTTAATTGGAGCAGCCAGCACGTCAAAAAACAACAAGTTTGCGACACCCAAAACGTCAATTTTTGACGCGGAGGGGTCCTTAACCATGCATCAAAATGTGACGACTTGGAATGGGAATGTGTTGTTTTGGTTTGATCTGATTCTCTGACCTAAAATGAATCCAGCACATCTCTAGCCAAAAAATCTGCCAGAAATAAATACCTGGTACTGAACGGTGCAAGTGAACGTTCCCAGATTCCTTGTATTTCTTGCAACATAATCAATTGTAAATAAAAAAAATCACAAATGAAACATTGGACCACACTGTATGGTCACGTCTTTGCAAAATTCAGAGTGTTTCTACACATTGAACTGTAATGATGTCTGTATTTTTTGTTGAATTTTTTTAACGTATATAAAAAATAACCTAGCATTCCTCATCCAAAAGGATGTTCAAATATTAATAAAATCAATTAATTTCATTTTAATACATTTATTTTGCGGCACAGGTTGAATTGATTTGATTACCAGTAGGACTGCACGATAAGAGGAAAACTTGAGATATTAGTGATCAATACTGCAATGATGATATGACTTTCGATAAATGAACAAATTACAACATTTCCTTTTTCACGGAAACAATTTTATTTCAATAAAAATAAACATAACTTTAAATTAAACTCCACTGTTGTCAACAATGGAGGCGGGTCTCCTGCATATCTGATTGGTCAACGATGTAAAGGAGTCCATCCGATTGGTCAAATGCGTAAATGACTCTATTTGATTTGTTAAATACTTCTAGCTGCTATGAGATTGTGTGTACGCATTTAAGTTAACCGTTTATTGCAGTTTTCACCCTCTTTTGGATACATGTATCGTGGTATCGGCATATATTGCGATGACGATAAATTTGTGATTTATTGTGCAGGCCTAATGAACAAATTTCATCTAGACAGATCCATCGAAGGAATACAAATCGATTTACCAATTAAGTTAATTTAATAGTTACACCCCTAGGCTATTCTTTTTTTTTGTAACAGATGTGTTTATTTTGGTGTCCATGTGAGTAAAGGTTGTCCAAACTTGTTCTTGTATGTGTGTGTGCTTGCGTGTTGTGCAATTTTTCTGAAAGAGAGAGCACCAGTTTTTCTTAAAAGTGTGGCTCCGGCACTCACATTCACTCCACCACCAAAGTGCTATGTGGTGTTTATCTGCCTCCCCTCGGACACCGGCAGCATCCCTCCTCTTTCCGTCTCCGGCGCTCCACTGCCAAAACGGTGCGACACAGAGGCAACAGTCACCAAGTCAGTCCTGATCTTTAATGAGACATAAGAGGGAAATTGCACTGAAGTTTCAGTGTTTCACATGAGAGAGATAAAGAAGTAACTCCTAATTATTTCTCCTTGCGAGCGCTCTTCTCCAGCGCTCCCTCATCTATCTCATCAGCTGTAGGCAGATCGTTCCTGGAAAAGAGGCGACGCGTTGGGACGCAGAGTGTGCGGCTCTCATCCTGTCTCTCACCCACACTCTCTTGGTCGCCTCTTTCCCATCTGCCGCAGCAGTGGAAGGCAGATTAGCTCATGAATAAGTGGATTAGCAGACTTTGCAGCAGGAAACCAAAGTGCTGCTCATATTTGACTAGAACGACTCTACACTGCTATCTATACCTATAGTCTCCCCCCCTGGGGATTTAGCGTAAGCTATAAATCCCCGGGCACCCCCTCCGCCTCACTGGAAGGAGAGTGGCGGTCTTCATAGCACAGAGCCAGTCTGGCCTAATTATTGTGAGCACTCATAATTACACTTGATGGTTTCAGGGATTTCGTAGATTGTTTTGAAGCGGACACAGCCGCGAAAAGAAGCTACCACTTAGCATCCTCTGAGTGTTGGATTTTGGCCGTGGAGACTGGAGTATGAGGGATGCTAGTTGAATGCCCAGCAGGGGATGAGTGAACATGGCAGTCAGCAGCATGATATCAGAGTGGTCTAGTGAGCGTGAGTGCTGGAGCCACACTTTATGCGTTCCCCTGTATATGTTTTAGGGGAAGAAGAAGAAGCGGAAGAGGGAGAAGATGCAGGAATCGGCCACAGGTGAGCGCCTCTACCATCTGCAGCTCCTCGCATCTTGTAGTTGAGCGTTACAGCATCTTTCCAAAGAGTCCACACACTGCTGCTGCATGCCCTTTAATGAAACACCACAAATGACTCCTCTTCAGCCGTGTGTACTTCACATTCCTTCATCTGTTTGTCCGTATCCAATCTCTGCTTTCACATCTTACACCTACTTTGGGATTAGTCTGTCCATTCTTACAACTACTTACAAATCCTGGGCTTTGCATTATTTGTTTGCCTGCTGCATAACCGTATGTCTTTTTTTGCTGATTTTGTTTAGCTGCACTTTTGAGCCTACGTTTAGCTCTGCAACTGTAATCCACTGAGAATTACATCTCAAGTCAAAATGTTGATAGCTTTTTTTCTGGTCATTTTTGGCCCATGGGCAGAAATGATCCATGCTGTCTATAGATATACCTCAGATGTTTAAAAAAAGATGCAATTTTCTGCAGGTACAGGCCAGAGAATGAAAACGGCGTACATCTGAGAATATGGTAAGACAACCCCTCTATGCCCTCCCTGTCTGCTCCACTTTTTGATGTCAAGTTTTTCTTTTGAAACTGCTAAACACTTGAGAGCCTGTGCTCACAGACTAATCCTAAACGGGTCCACCCTAACCTCACCATAGTCATTGTGTCAGCAGTGTTTAGGCCTGAAGAGGGATTGCGCTTTGTGTGTGGAGTTTGCTCAGAGGCCTAAGCAAACTGCGTGTTGGATCTCTGCATGTCTGTGTGTGCGCTGCATGTGGAAGTATTTGGACTTTTTTCTTTTTGTGTGTGTGTGGATGAAAGGGTAACATGTCGCGTCAGACGTTTGAAGCTTATTTGCCTCCTACCATGCATTAGGAAAACTTCCCAACAAAAGGTGTTTTTGGTAAAATAAATGCTCCATGAATCAGGTCGCTCACCCACCCCCTGTTTTCTGAGCGCGGACTAAATATTACATCTGAAAACACTTTAACTGGCCCAGAACTTTTTTTTTTTTCTTAAGTGGTGGTGGAGGCTAGGATTTCAGCCCAGCTCCATATGGACTACATGTGTTGTCTTCCTTGGCTTTTTTCTTTTTTTGTAAAGCAGAGCAGGATTCAGCAGCGTTTGGCAGCAAGTTAATGAGATGCTATACCTTAATACGATTTCATGGTATCTGAGGTCTCAGGGCGTCTATAATGCTCCAATAACAAAGGCACAGCTCTGTTTTTAAACACATGAAAGATGGATCCTGGAGTATTGATTTATATTGAATGTTGCTGAACTGTCACCTGCTTTTCTCTGTCTGGAATAAAAGTATTAACACTCACAGTCTGTGTGTGGGGGGGAGCCAACTCTTCTTTTGCTCCCTCTGCATCCTCTTGCTTCCACCCCCCCACCACCACCACTCTCTCCCTCCCTGGGAGTGTGGTAGCATCCTGTTATTCCGCTCTCTTTTGGCAGCAGAAAAAGCCAGGCAGATGTGACAAATCTGCTCTTGCGTCAAAATCGAACCAACCAGACAAAGGTTTTCCACTTGATCGATTCTTGACCCTGTGGCTCTCTTTTCTTTTCTTTTCTTTTCTTTTCCTCACCCCCTCTCATATTCTGTTTTCAAAGCACTGCGAGTGCAAGTGCTAAAAAAGAACTTTATCTCTGATCCAATAATTAGCAGTGCCTAGCCGCAGCGGGATGGACACCCTTGCTGATTCTTAGTGACAGCCTTAAACTAATATGCATAATACCGAGGATACTGCCACAACTCCCCAAGCCCACAATTTATGCATATCCCAAAGAGCCGGATTGAGGTTAGCTTGCTGCAGACGCCAAAAAAACATCTTTAAATGAACTCGTGCGTCTACTTCTTCTAATTTGTCCCAGCCTCCACCCCATCTGCCTCTCTCCTCTGTTTGAGAACAAATACAGGAATTAATAAATAATCAGAGAAATTGTGGTGAAGTGGATTTTTTTTTTTTTTTGTTATTTCCGGGGAGCATTTGCTAAATTGGATTTTCTTTTTAGATTATGAAGAGTTCAACCCTACAAAAGTGAGAAAGTTGTGTTGAGATTTTTGTGCGTGTTTTTTCTGCCTGTGAGGCAATAGGTGTTGAGTTGCAGGGCAGCGCTCGGCGGCTCCTTTCTGCTCCTCTTTGTTATCTTTGGCGTGTCAAACAGCCGCACAGCTGGTTCCCACCGCCCTCCGAGAAGTCCGGACTCTGACGTTGTAAAATAAAAGTTTGCCGATCCTCGTCTCCCACAACGCTCCCTGAAAACGTTCACTCTGCTTTTCTGTCATTAACCCCCCCTATTTTTTTTATTTTTATTTTGTCTCCTCCGTCTTCTTGCTTCCTCTTGCGCTGTTAGCCTTTTGTCTGACTGAGCCTGCTGATTCACAGCCTTTGAGATAGTTATCTGGCTGAGACACATGCGCGCCCTCCAGGCTCCCTCTCAGCTCAGCCACTGCACATTTTTTTCACTGGGGGGAGACACTTTTAACAAAAGTGGCTTTTTAATCAGCCGCGCAGGAGCCGCAGCGTTGCAAACACTCCCCACGAAGCAGCATGAGTCACATTTCTCCACTTTTCATACCAATCCTGTTTTGTTTCAAGTCAACCCCCCTCGCTTGTAAGATATGCTTTTTTTTAAATCCAGAAGATCCAGGATGTCTTTTTAAATTGATACTCGATGATTATGATGAAAGTCAAGGGTCATCCTTAACTGCGTGCTCTGGTCCGCAAACATAAAAGAAAGTCTTGTTCAAGCATTGGTGGCCACCAAAGCCACCCCCCCCCCCTTCCCCAGCTCGCCTCAATCTCCGCCGTGCCCCAGCTCTGCTCCCTCTCTGATGTGTGCAGCCAGAAGTCAGCTGTCAAAACTCTTTGATGAGCGATGAGGGTGGAGGAAGATGGAGGGAAGCGGGTGCGTTAGCAGACAGAGGCAGGGAAAGAAAAGGACCGGCAGAAAATCCCCCCTCATTCTCAGGAATTCAGATTTTACACAGTCTCACTCATCTGCCACTCACCCTCTGTCTCCATTCCTTATTTTCTAACCTTCCACACACACATAAACACCCCCCCCCTTCCCTCCTCTCTGTATCTTTCAGACCCTCATCACTCGCAACCCCTTTCTCCCCTTTTCACGTACACACAAACATCAGAGCCCGCCAGCCGCACGCTCCGGCTGCAATTAGCCAAGATTCAGCGTCTGCCTCCATTTCCCGAGTCGTTTCAATTTGGCGCTGAGCCTCGAGGCCACAGCGGCACAGCCCAGTGCCTCCACACCCTGCCTTATTAGTGACCTTAGATAATTGGAGAAGAAATCCGGATTGCTAAAAACTAACTGTGGGCCTCGCTCTGAGCAGCACAGAGGGGAAATGAGAGGATGTTTATAAAACTACTTCACCAAGAAAGAAAGGAAAAAAAAAATCCTTTGTGGGTAAGAGGTTGAAATCTGGGTTTAAATAAGAGTAATGCCTCAGTTAATGTTAGTCGGAAATGTTCTCTCCCTCCTCTGACCTTCACAAAACTGCTCCGTTTCTGCCCCGGCAACCTTATTTGACACTACAGGGAAAAGAGGGAGGGGGGCATAGCGTAGCGCTCTTCAAAATCTGTTTGCGCTGGAGGAAATGCAGCACTAGTGCTCCAGTTGTTTAGACTGGGGTGCAGAATTTGTTTTGATTGAGTCACAGCCCCATTGTGTTGAGGTTTGGCCAGCTGCAGTAACAGTATGAGGGTCTAGTGTCCTGGCTATTTGTGATGTCTTCTCTACTTCCTGTCTTTCTCCCCCCCCCACTACAGTCTTTCCAGAGGAGGAAATTCATGACCTTATAAAACACTCCCCTCTTGAGATCTGAATCTGCAGGTAGCATATCGCAGGAAGGAAGATGAATCTGGAGGTGAAGGGGTTTTATTCCCCCTCTTCAGTCGGGTCATTGTTGAGAGGCAAAACCTGAACTCACTTTTCTTCTTCCTCTCATTTTCTGCCTCTTTTCCTCCCTATTTTTCCTCACTGTTGTGCTTCCTGCCTCCCTCCTCCGCTCTGATCCAGGATATGCATGGCAGCAGGAGCTTTTTGAAGCGAGACCGCAGCGGTTAAAGTCTCTTTGAATGTGCCGCAGCCCTCCCTCCTGACGTCCTCCCGCCTGCAGTGGCTCAGACTGAGCAGTACGGGGGCACAGGGCCAGACTCTAGCTGCCCGGGCCCCCAGCGACGCTGCTTCAGATGTGGGAGACGGCTCTTTCCAAACAGCCCCCCCCATCCTCCCCTGTGCTCCCCTAGTCTCACCCACGCATGCTTGAGGTCGGTTGGTGACCATTCCCCCCCTTTTTTTTTTACCACAACCAAACCCCACCCGTCCCTTACTTTTCTCTCATTTTTCTCTTGCAACAGTCTTTCCCTGAAACCTAAAGGATTCTTTGGTGGAATCTTCGTTTTGACTGACAGATAGAACTCGAGAGCTTCCTCTTTTATGCCAAGCATCTGGGAGCTGAAAAAGTGCTGACAACGCTCGCATTTCAACCGCTTTCAAGTGGATTTAAATGAAAAAATGGCGTGTCTGTCTGATTTTTTTCCTTTCGTCTTCTGTGACTTAACAGACTGCAGGTGCCTTTGAGAAGGAGTCACCAAAAGTGGGCAGTTAGTGCTGTATTTTTGGGGCTATAAGCCACTCTAGAGTATTAGTCATAGCGGCCAAAAAAAATTGTTAGTGTCACATGTATAAATATATATATATATATACGCTTTTTATATATACGCTTTCTTATGTTGTCATCACTTTCTTCCAATCAATGGGTGGCTACAACAGCTCTGCCCCAGCCGTTCCATTCCCCTTTTAATGGACCTACCACCGATGGGCGCCCCCAGAGGTACAGTTTGGTACTGTTTAATGGGTCCATTTTACAATGAAAGCGCTCAAAAACCGTACTGGACCGCTCAGTGGACCGCTCAAGGCCTGATAGACTGAATATGTGCGTGCTTTTTTAGTTTCATGAAACATATAGTATATGAGCAAAACATATGAACAATTATTCAGATAACCATATCAGAAAAAAATCCTCAGTATCACTTAGTAACAATATCACCAAGCGCGGCATAAGACTGTGCGGCGCTTCTTCTACGTTGCTGTCAGTAGCAAGTATTGATACAACACCTACAGTGCCCACTAGCGGTTGTTGGTGTTAATTATTTCTTTTAAATCACCCACAGCCAAACTAAACAAAAACACAAAAAAAACAAACCTACAACATATAATCCAAAAAATGCAGTACCCTTGTTTACTTGGCCTGACGGCTCTGTTCAGAAATACACTTTGTTATGAAATGTGTCTCTTGGGATAGAAATCAACATAAATGTTGTTTTTCTATATTTGTACCACAGCTGGACCAACAGTGTAAAGCAAATGTCGTTCTGGTTTGTAGTAAACTTGTCCTTGGGCACTAAAGAGGTTTTGCTATGTAAACCCCTTTAGTGTTAAAGCTAGTCTTTGTCTGTTTATGCTCCATGAAATAAGGTTTACATGTGTAGGCTGATTCAAATAGTCAAGGACTTTAAAAGGGCAAATGGGAAAGATTTAGCTAGTGTTTCTTATACCAACCCATCTCACCGTTTGTTCATCGAGCTGCCGGAGGAGTTTGTATCTCACACCTCAGATAGGGTGGAGTAGTTGTAGTTTACTATCCAGATTGAGGTAACTATTATTCTTAGATAATTCAAATACTTTTTTATTATAATGATGCATTGCTTTTCCCGCTTTCCCTCCCTTTTTACATAATTTGTCCTCAGCACCCCCACCTCACCCTCGTGCTGCAGCGGTGGAGTCAGCACCTCCGCCTGTGCTGCACACACCTCTCCACTTATTTTTAGACACTTTTGGCAGCTTTTATTTTTTTCCCTTCCTTTTAATGGCACATAAAGAGCTAGGGAAAAAAAGACGGGGGGGCTGAGAGTGGGGCACGAGGGGAACGGAGGAGGTAGATGGCGTTGCCAGGATGAAGGTTAGAGGGGCTGTAAGGCGTGCGGGGGCCTCAGCTGCGAGCGCTTTGATTTTGGCCCGGGAGGTGAAAGCGGCGATTGAGACGCGAGAGGCTGTGCCAGTTATCTTAACCTCCCACACTTCAAAAGCTGGGTGAGAGCTTGTTCGACTCCTTCCTCCCTCCCTCCGTCACATAGAGGAGTTGTGGGGGGAATAAGGAGAGGAGACTGAACCTTTGCTCACCACTCTGAACAGAGGAGTGTTTCATTTCCTCCAAAGAGAGAAGAAGAAAAAAAAAAGGAATCCAGCCAGCATTCCTGAGCTCTAATGTAGAAGGAGACCGTGGAGGGGAAGGCGGGAGGTGAGCAGGAGTGAGGGGTCAAGTTGCTTCTGAATCCCAGTGTTTGTGTCGGCTGGACCCTGTGAAGCTCTGGCCTTCTGCCCCGTACAACCACCGCCACATAAGCACACAGCCCCGCTGTTACTGCCCAACCTTTTTTTTTTTTTTTTTTTTTTTGCGCTCAAACACACTCCGGCTCACACTCACCCGCAGCCCCCTCAGGTCTCTTCCCCAGGCAGGAAAGCCGGTGCTTTTCATGTCTGCGGTGGGGGAAGGAAGAAAAAAAAAAAAAAAAAGCTCCCCAGGAAACTGGGTGCAGGGCCGGGCGTGCAGGCCGACTTTGAGATCCTGGGATGAAAAGAGGGAGGCCGGCGGAGGTAAATAAAAGCGACAGGGAGGGAGGGAGGGTTCTCTCTCTACTCGGAGCGCGGCCTTCCTTTCAGTTTCTGCTCCACGGAGCCCGAAGGCGGCCTTCCCTGGGCAAGGTGGCCTTTGTCCCGCTCCCTTTTATCCACATGTGGTAAAGCATTCAGGGCGGTGTGTTAAGACTTCTAAATGCAGAGGGACTCAGCTGACTTCTCGCCCACAAAAACACACTTCACTTCATCTCCAGAGAGAAGCAAACTAATATAGTCTTTTTTTTTTCTCCCGTTTTCACAAAAAGCGTTCAGCTTTTTAGTTGCGGGAGGCATCCAGCCACCTCTGTTTCTGCCTCTCCACTTTGATCACAGATTCTATTTGATGCTGCTCGGGTCTAAAATAACTCTCCTTGGCTTGTCAATAACTGGAGCTAACTCTGTTATGGTCGTTCAAGCCAATATCATGAGAGGGAAAAGAAGCGTTTTCCTGTGAGGAACCTGGGGGAGATACATGGATGTTCTGGGAGAAGACCTTCAAGATTTGTGTTGCTGTGTCACTGAACGTAACACCAGGCAGAGACAGAGAGCCTCTATTGGGTAGAGGGAAAGGTCAAGTGGGCTTTGTTTGTGGACATTTATTTGTTCCGGTATTAAAAACACTCCAAATAAAGCAGTGACTGTTAATTTGGAAAGAGGATGTGTTTGACCAATCACGCAGCAGCAGCTGTTATCATTTATGCATGTAGACACAGTAAACGCTGGTTCTTGAACGTGCGTTCGCCCCACGGTGTTCACACTGGACAACCAGGGAGGGACTTCTTCTTCTTCTACTTTTTGCTAGTGTGTTCGAAATCTTGAAGATCAAAGTCTCTTGTATGTTCCAATATGAAATATCCGGTGTCATATATAAATTTAGCCAGACACAAACCTCAATTTTTAATTTCCTCTCCATGATCAATTTTTCAAACAGTAGGTGTTTCTGTGGATTCAAAGGGAAGCCATTGATAAATCCGAGCCCCTGATTGGTCAAAGTTCAACATGGTTTTACTTTCGATTGCTGCCCGTTTTTGTACGTAGAGCCCAAAAACAGCTGTAAAAACTTGTGAACGCAAGGATTTTAAGCGCAGAAGCCAAAAACACACATTTACGCTCGTTTACATAGACTTCTTATTGGAAGAGTCCACTTAAAGTGCTTTAAAGCAGAGACACAGGTGATCAGATCTGGTTTGAGCATTTCAGAAACTCTTCAGCTTGAATTTTCACACCTATGCTGATCTTTTATGGTTCAGTTGGGTGGTTTATTCGGGGTGTTCTCATCAAAATGCCCAGCTGATGTGAAGTTAGGAAAGGATGACCAAAACATAGAAACTACTTCTTAAATCCATGTTAATGGCAGCGCCCGTCATGGTTGAGGCTGAAGCAGATGATCTGGCTCATCAGAAGTCTCTGCTTTCTTTCAACACACCATAAAAGTATGGATCCATGGTGCTTTGAGTAATTCTGTTTCCATGCTGCTGCTTAGTTGGTTCGACATCCACATGTCTCTAAGAACATCTTCTCATCTTAAGATGCCGTTCTTGACATCTCCAATCCTGCAGTGTGGATGGAGCGTTGAGGCTTTCTTGTCTGAAGCCCAAGTGCACATTCAGGTACTCAAAGCAACAAAGAACTTTCTTTTTTCGTTGCCCACCTGCAGCATCGAGTTAAACCAGGAAGCTGCACAAGCGGGTGAGGGTTAGAGGAAGAAAAGGGTAGCAGCGTTGCCAGCTGGGTCAGGGCAACCCCCATGTTGGAGCACATCAAAGCTGGACTCGCCAACATCCCCTCAGTGACCCTTAACCTCTCTGTGAAGCTCCAAAATGCTTTCATTCTATCATCTGTTGACTAGCAAAGCAATGATTGATTGAGTTTCTGCTCAGCTTTTCTTTTTGAATCCAGCCCAAAGATTTCTAACCTTTTTGGATCTTCTCTCCGCAGGAGGAAAGCGGAACGGTTTCTCCACATGCAAAGCAAAGGCAGCAGCTACGGGCCCTCTGCTAGAGATGGAGGCCTGCTAGATCCCATGAAGACCCCCTTCAAACCTCCAAAGTGAAGCCTCCGGTCCTCAGAGGAGCCCCCTCGAAACCCCCCAACCCTCAAGCACACCCACACATGCCACGACCATCAGCCAAACGGACACGTTTCTGTTCGACGCCGCTCCCACTCGGAAAAGGCGCTGCTGCAGACACTGAACTGAACGAGACAATCATGAATTTGTTGAAGCAGCGCCATGTAAAAAAAAAAAAAAAAAAAACAACAAAAAAGAACTTTTTCTGTGTTTTTCGTCCGTTTCCTTTCGATGTCCGCTTCACCGCTACCCGAGGCACTGCACTGAAAAAAACAGCAGCAATTGTGATGTGCGCACAACTCGCCCCCCACACACACTCCCCACACCTGTCACTAAGTTATTCTAAGTTATTCGACACCTTTTTCCTTATGTATAGTTTACTAGGCTCCCCAGCACCCTTTCTACTCCCTCTCACTGGATTTAGAAGACCATTTGGGGTTTCCCCCCAGACCCACCGACCAAACACCTCTTTTTTTTAGACTGCACTAAGGAAGATGGAGGAATCTCTTCTTGTCTGCTGACCAAGTTGGTGCAAAAAAAAAAAAACATCATCTTATCATTTCCTTCTTTTGAATGCTTTTATTTTTTACCCTTGTTTCAATTTCTTGGTGTATATTTTAGTGATTTCCTTTTTTTTTTAAATGTTTTTTTTTATATAGTGGTATATATGAAAAATAAGCTTTGAACACAGGAAAGCCATTTTTTCTTGTTGTAATGTCTTGCAGAAATTGAAACTTAAGGCTTTTTTTGATAACTATTTGTAACAAATAGTGACCTCGAGTCTTGCTCAGATGTAAAATAATTCCTCAGTATGTGTACTTTTTCAAGCTGTCAACTTTCTTGGTATTTTTGCAGGCTACATTAGGACAAAGGCAGGAGTGACCGCTCCAGAGGCCTATATTTTATTGTTCTAAAACATGATGCAGATATATATATTTACCCCAGCACTTGACAGTCTTTCTTTTACTGCAATGGACCTTTTGTCTTTTCTCTCTGGTAGCTAATAGTGTGGTCTTTAGCTATGTTGTTTATTCCATGCAAACATCTCTGTAACATTTTGAGTTCAACACTCTATTTTAGTATTACTTGATGATTTCCTTTTTTTGTTTTTTTATTAATATTATTATTGTTTTATTTTTTTGGGGTCACTGTCTTCTTGGTTTAGCATTTTGCTTCCCAAGTGGTCATATTTGAATGTTTTCAACATGCTTTGTTTTGTTCTGTTTTTTTAAAGAAAAATAAAAAGGCACCGTTGGCTCACTGGATTGCTTGTGTGGTGGAAAGGCCAGAGCTAAATGTGCCACATTTTACAGTCTGTGTGTCTTTTATCTTTTTTTTTTCTTGTTGTTGTATTTATGGAACCCTAAAAGGATTTTGAACTTGATGCCCACAAGAAATGGTTGACTTTTTTTTTTTTTTTTTTAACAATCTTTCATCCCTGAGCATTAAAAAAAAATAATAATCTTGTCTTTTGTCTTGCCCAGAAAGTGAACATTCTTTAACATAATGACTGCATGTTGGAAGCCTGATGATTAAAGAGCTGAGATCAAAGGAAAATTCTATTTATAGACAGTGTGAAGCACTGTCTGGTAAAATAGCACCCCCTTGTGTTTGGAGTTCAGAAGGCAGGAGAAGAGCAAAGAGTAAAACTGAGGAAAAAGCACATTAAGTAATAAAATAACTGCAATAATCATGGTTTAAGGACATTTAAGCCCAGATGTGTTATAAAATGAGAACAATGTTGATCAAATGGAAATTTAAGAGGAAAACTAGCCTACATGCAGTGAGAGATAATAGTAAAAAAGAGGGAGACATTAATGTGTCTGTTTCAACAGTCAATTCGAAAAATGTTTACTGAGTTAATCATTATTTTAGTATACCCTAAACTAGTAACTTTAATTATTTTTTTAAGTGAAAGAAAACTGCTTCATTGTTGTCCTTATTTTGAAAAACTGGGAGAAATTGCATATACTATTGTGTTAGGGCATACATTTAACAATTATGCTAATGTTGAGGTTTGTGAATGCAGCTTTGTGCACACGGAATTTATGACATCCATTTATGTTCCACTTAAAAAGAATGTGTATATTTTCAAAGTTTATAGTTCAGATCCACAAAAGTAGAGCTGAGATGATCAGATAAAGAATAAAACATGTGCAGTTACCTTTCAGTGATTTAATCAATTTCTGTCAATTGGTGTTTATAACAACTAAGAGATCAGACAAAAATATTTTAATTTAAAAATCTATCTATACAAATTTAAATTAAAGTATTAAAATGTCAACAAGATTGAATTTTCTCTAACAGCAAATCAGAAGAAGCGAATATCCTTATTTGTGTGGAAAGTTGCAAAAACTAAGCCAGAACCAGAAATAAATACTTAAAAAATGAAAAACATTTTAAATGAATCTTTAGAGAAACAGTCAAGTAGACAAATTAGAGAATAAACTGGGAAAATAAGACAAAGTGCCAATTCAAATTTAAATACATTTAAATTTATTTTTTCCTCAAATTATAACCAAGTTGGTTTTTAATAGCTGTTTTTTTTCCACAAAGGAACTGCAGTTATGCTTCAAACAGTCTTAAAGGAGTTTTAAAAAATTATTGCTCCTTTTGAGTTCATGTTTTTTACTGATTTACAAAAAGTGTGAATTAAGCCTCTTAAAGACAAAAATACCACAAACCTCAGAAGTTTTATTTATCGTTTCTTGCCTCCACAGGATCAGCTGTTAATGCACTTTTTTTTTTAAATCATCACTGAGTAAATACGGCATTTGTTTTATTCAGACATGAATCATTCAGAACACGTCAAAGAGAGAGAGACCAACAGAAATCACAGGCACTTCTTAGTGTGAATTTCCTAACAATCTTCTGACGACAAAGATCTCTGAGGTTCTGCTTGTTCTCACAGAGACAACTGCACCGCCTCGCCCGGTCACTTGTACTTGTAGAATCCTTCTCCTGTCTTTTTACCGTATTTGCCTTCGGCCACCAGCTTGTTGAGTAACTCACTCTGGGCAAAGAGAGGGTTGTGAGGATCCTTCTCACTCCAACCTGAAGAGGCACAGACAAGATTGAACTCAAACCGGACGCATTTCATCTCACAAACATTCGCTCAGCGCTCACCATCTATGATGAACTTCACTGTATCCAGACCAACGTAGTCACACAGCTCAAAGGGTCCCAAGGGGTAACCGGCACCCAGCTTCATAGCAATGTCGATGTCCTCTTTGGATCCATGACCTGCAGAGAAAACAAAGCTCAAAATATACAAATAATCGGAATTTGTGGAAGAAAAAGAAAAGCTTTGTGCGTACCTCTCTCATGCAACCGGAGAGCCTCCATCATGTAAGGAACTAACAGTCGGTTCACGATAAATCCAGGAGTGTCCTAAAGAGAGACGTGCTGTTAGCTCTTCATCTAGAAAAGCTCACTTATAGAGAATCAATTTAGTAACCATTTCTATAAACAACAACAAATAAAATAATATAGTTAGATTTAAATCATTTAAAGTCGACCCAAGTTCTACATTAAAATGTACAAATACGACAGTTCTTTACATGTAAGGGCCTCAAAATGTCTTTAAATGCAGAAATAAGTCTAGTCCATGTTCAAATTATATAGAAAATATGATCATCTATTGAAATGCTGTTTCAATAGATGGAATAAAAACAAACATTTTTCATTTAAAGCCATGAAGCTACACATTCCATGAAAATAAAAAAACTCATCTTTGATTAGTTAAGTATGCAGACAAATTGCAGAAAAAAAATACACATACAGTTAATCCACATAAAATTAATGTTTAAGACGAGGGTGCAGGGCAGCAGAAAATAATCCTTGGCCACTCTTTGCTCGACATCTACCATTCCTGCTGTCTCAGTAAAGCCCAAAGCGTCACCAAAGACAGCCTCCATCCCCTCTTTGACCTGTTGTCCTCTGGGACGTAATACAGGTCAACAAACAGACCAAGAGATGTCGCAGCACTAAATGTGCCACCTTTTTTTACCGTTTTAAATATTTTGTTACTTTTTTTTTTTTTAAAGACATTTTGTTACTTTTTACACATCTTGTTTTGGAATTCTTGCATGCAAGAGAGTTGCTGCTAATTTTTTCACTGTATTTTTTACAATGAAAATAAAGCTATTCTATTCTAAATAAAGGTAAATTAAAGAGCTGCTCCATCACAGTCTGTGTGATCAATGACATTTAACCAAAGCTGATTCTCTTTACAACAATCAAACTCTGGGTAGTTACATATTGAAGGTGCATATGAAGAAACATTACTCTATTTTGGAATATTTATACTTCCCAAAAACTGAGAGACTGTCTGAACATCATATAGTAAAATAGACTCACAAAGGTGCAGAAGAAGGAATGTTTAATTCAGGGACAAAGAAATCAATATTTAGGGAACTAAATTAAATTTATGAGGAAAAAAAGACAAAAAGAATCAGTTTTTAAATTCTGAGAAAATGATTAGGAAGGAAATGTTGGCTTACAGTTGAGCTTTTTGGCATTTTTTCCCCTCTTCTTCTAGCTGTTGTTGAGCACAGCTATTCCAAGAACGTACTATGAAATCACTTTCAGGGTTCCCACACATTTCTTCAAGTTAAATTTAAGACTTTTTAAGACATTTTTAGCCAAGAAGCAAAAAGACATACAATTTCTCTCTGCGTAACCACCAATTAATTTTAACAAAATAATCGGGGTCAAAAAATTCAAATTTTGACATGAAATATGAAACAGAAGTTTCAAGCAGCACAATTTTTAAGGCTCAAATATCAAAATACAAGACATAAATGCTATGCTTTTAGGACTGCACTGCGCTGTAAAATTGTTTGAATTTCAACCTTTCATGATATCCAGCCAGGTCTCATAACAAAAGACATAAACAAGTTGGGAAGTTTTGGCATCTTTCCACACTAGCATTGAAGAGTTTGTTTCTTCCCGGCTGTGGCTCACCTTGCACGACACTGGCGTTTTTCCAAGTGCCTTGCTGAAGTTTAGGAGGGAATCAAACGTCTCTTGGCTGGTGGTCGATGTTCCAACGACCTAACGGAGTAACAGTTTAAAAGCCTTTTGAAAAAAAAAAAACACAAAAAACGAACAAAAATCAATTGAGAAAAGAAATCACCTCCACGAGCTTCATCATGGGGACGGGGTTAAAAAAGTGAAGGCCACCAAATCTGTCCAGCCTGTTGGTGGAGCTGGCGATGTCTGTGATGGGAGGGAGGAGGTGTTGCTGGCAAAGATGGTGTTTCTACAACAAGTACACATCATTTATTAGTACAGGTTTCTAAGTTCTTTGAGGTTTCTCTAACATTCAGCTGTAACTGTTGTTTAAATTAGTCATATCTTAAAACTTTTATTTTTTCAAAAATCTATAGATTTGCTTTGCAGCTACTCTGACTGACAGCCAAAATAAAAAGAGAGACTTTCAAGTCTTACTCATTAACATATTTCTTAAATGGAAAGGATAAAGTTTTCCTGATGATCTCTGGTTTATTGTGTGATTTATTGTGTGCTGTATATGAGCAATGAGGTAATCTTTCAGACTTCTTTCAAAATAAGAGTAAAAATCAAACAGTTTTCAAGTTAAACCATTTCTGTGTCATTCTGTATATACTTTTAACTTTATGTAGTATGTTAAAAATGATAAAGAAACTTGTCCAGAATATAATAATTCGACAACTTGTCAAAAACAGGAAGTGCCTCTGGTTGGGATGACAATTGCAGAGAAGGAAGGCATTGCTTACGCTGGTGCCAGTTTATCCAGCTGACCAAAAAGGTCCTGCTTGACTTTTAGATTTTCCACTATGGCTTCCAACAGGAGATCTGCAGTCTGAACTGAAGCTCCAGCATCTGTAGAGATGGACACATTCTGCATGACCTTCTGGATGAACTCCTCACCTGCCTGGGGAAAAAAAGAAAATGAACTTCAATTACCCCGCCACACACTTGGCGGTACTAATAGTATAGCGACACTTCACCTCTGGCTTGTCTGCAAACTTCTTCTTCACGACTCTTTTGAGGCTGCCTTCGATCCCTTTCCTCGACTTCTTCAGAATGTCTTCCGAAGTGTCCACCAGGGTCACGGTGTGGCCGGTTGAAGCAGCGACCTTTAATACAGAAACCATTTATCAAAAAGCAGTCTGTTTAAGTGTACTATAAAGCATACTTAGTCTATACTAAAAGCCAGGCAGTTTACTTAAAGTTTATTTAAACTTTATGTGGCAAACCTAAAACGTTGCAATTTAGTCTGACGACGTATTCAGATAGTACATTACACGTATGTGCAGGAGTCCTCAAACTGAGGCTCCACAGTCACTTGAGGCTATTTTACCCCTCCATTGTGGCTCTCTGGTTACAAAAAGATAAAATAGTAACTGCTGAGTAGTAAAACAAAAAAAATAAAAGGGAAAACTGAACTAAGTCAAATTTTCTTCAACTCATTGACAAACAGTTGAAGGACAGTACATTTACCAGTCGAGCTAAAACATTTGTACAGAATTTTTTGTGCTGAGTACCACAGAAAATCAATTGGAATATTAAATAATAGTAAGAATTATGTTAAGCATATTAGTAACATAATTACAAATTAGTGTTATATTTATCTGTAGGGTGAAGTCAGACTTTGTGGCTCATATTGGGTTGTCGTCAGGGAGAGATGGACCCTCTGTACAGTAAGTGTTGAAAGTTGCAGACCCCTGCTCTATAGTATACCTGCTATTGTACTAGTTTTGATGTGGATATCTAAACCAGTCAGACAATCTTCATAAATGCATTTTACAGTTTGTTTGGTTTTTTTATTGATAATTTTTAAATGTGTTTTGATGCATCAGAAAAACTATAATGAAGCAAAATCCTAAAACTAACAAAGAAAAACAACTGTTAGATAAAATATCTTAATTTCAGGTAACAAAACACATCCTGACTCAAGTCAGTGAACGCGCCTGAATTGATTGTATATTATGACGTAACAACAAGTGAGTTTGACCTTTGTCCCAGTGACCTAGGTAAGGTCTTAGGTACATTCATTGTAAATCCATTCATTTGTAAGTGCACTCTGTTGGATTTAAGAAAGATGCTTTTGACTGAAGTGTTGTTATATTGCCATTTTAATGATTTGAAGTCATTTAAGTCTACGAAAAATCATATTTGGAAATTTGGTTAACATAGGAAGGTTCCACAAGTTTATGCTTGTAAAACTGCTTTTTTGTCATATTTTGAATCAATTTTCTTTGAATGAAAGTCGTTTAAATTTGCTGAAAATCCAGTAAAAGCAGGACCAATCCGCAGACCGCACAGAACTGGTAGGAAAAAAAAACTTGCAGAATGTCCACCATACCGATAAATACTCACTTGTGCAATTCCTGCCCCCATCTGCCCCCCTCCGATAATCGTGACATTTTTAATGACGGTGTTCTTGACGATCGAGGACGAGAAAGCTCTGCTGATCTGGTGAGTGAAGAAAGCCATGTTTCCTTCGGACCAAGAAGGGCACGGACCACTGTCACGTCATCACGCAAAAAAACGTCTTCCTTTTAATTGTTTTTTGTATAAGTGCAATGCTGCCATCTACTGGTCTGGTGCTAATTTTGATTGTGAGAGAATTTATTACTGAAAACACATTTCGACTAAAATGCAAATTTTGCTGCTAGAAACATTATAGAAGTCGCTGTTATGTTGTAAAAAAAAAAAAGTATTAAAAAACCGACCAATGTATGACTTTAAAACTTCAGTTTACTTTTAATGTCCTAAATTTTTCCCCATTTCATTAAAAAATAATTATGAAATATACGTTTTCATACTATTTTTCATACTATATATATATATATATATATATATATATATATTATATATATATATATATATATATATATATATATATATCTATATATATATAGTATATAGTATATATATATATATAGTATATAGTATATATATATATATATATATTTTTTTTGCAGCTTTTTTTCTTAGTTCACTGAAAGAAAGCTCAGTCAACTCACCATGACTTGATATTTTTAGCACGTATCTTTAAAAACTAAACTTACTTGTGTCTAATAGATGTATTTTTCATTTTTGTGGTTTTATGCTATAGGAAAGTTCCTAATTTGTTTTTGTGTACTCTTTTGTAAAAATGTGTTGACTTTGACCATAAATGGGCATGTCCCATGGTTAATATCCTGAATAAATGAAGTATCTAAGACAAAAATTACAAAAAAAATGAAAATTTATTTGAAAAATGCGACTACTATTTTTTTATTTTTATTTTATTTTTTTTGTTCATTTGGTGACCCCATTCACTTAATGCACTTAAAAAAGAATAATGTCCGTCTAGGGTGCCAATCATCATGAAATAATTTTCTGGTTTTGCACAAGACATTTTCTTTTTTTCAAAAAAGTGACTAATAGTTATCATCTAGGATAGTTTTTAGACAAGCTGAGAAATTACTTCTCATTAAAAAAATAAATAAACAAAACAATTGAGGAGCATGTCATTTTTTTTCTAACTAAAATCACCCCCTTCAAAACAAAACCAACACTCCAAATTTAAACTTTTTTGCTTTTGCATTATCGTCAAACCAGTGGTCACTTCGCCACTAAATCCTCGAGGAGTCACACACACACTGATTCAACAGTGTGCAGATTCCCCTCATGGTCCAAGAACCGCGAGTTTGATAATAAAACTGAATTTATAATCTGCAAGAAAAGAATTTCAAACAGAACCGACTCAATAACCAACTTGTGCAGAAACCTGAGAAGAACTTTCTCTAGAATAGATCAAATACTGACATAAGAAACCAGATCAGTTCACAAAGTTGACAGATTTATTATTTCTAAATACCAACCTTTATCATGATTTTCTCTATTCATTGTATTTTTTTTTCTTTTTGTACATTATAACCAGTATTTTATGTTGAGGTTGCATTGTTTTGTGTTGTTTCACTTTCTAAGTTGAACAGTACATAAAGGTTTTTTGTTTTTATCAAGTATTTTGTACATTTTATCTGGGAGGTAAATAAACATAATTTAACATAATAATTATAACATATTTTACACTTATATATATTTAAGCATTTTTTAAATCAGTTATTAATTTTGCGCATATACGTTTATAGTTATTGATAAGTTAAATGAAGAGCTAAAAGATCCAGATGGCTATAAGATATCTGAGGAGCTGAAGCTCTCCAACATCTCTGAGGAACCTCAAAAGGAGAGGATTCTCTATTTAGTGGTTTACTTTTTGGACTGTTTTAGATTCATTTTCTCTTTGAAGATTACAGAAAGAGATTGTTAAAATATGGTTTTGTGTAACTTTCTGGAAAAACACAGTTGTTTACATTAAGACAAATATTTAGATTGTTTCACTTTTTCTGTTAGCTTACAAACAGACCCCGGCCCCCCATCAGAGAAGAAAACAGTTATGTGGCCCTCACAAGAGGTAGTTTGGGGACCCCTGCTTTAAACCATCCGGGTGAAACTAAACAAGCAATTCCTGTTGCTACACTCTGTATGAATTGTTTTTCTTATTTGAAAGGTGAAGTTAGTTGTTGTTTTTAATTTTTTATGGTGTTCACTAAAGTTCCTGGGAAATTAACGGACACTCTCAACATACCTCAAACGGATTGCGGTCGCTACTTCAAGTGAGCAGGTTTTAATCCAGCTAAATTTTTATTGTTAGTTTGGGGCAATCTCATAATCATCTTTACTACCTGGGGGAGTGCATAAAAATGGAATTGCTTGAAGTCAGGGGGGAGGCAATCAGGTGGGAGCGTGAAAGGCTGCCAGGTCATGGCCATTCTGTCTCTTCAGTTCTGGGTTTCCAGTACGGCGTCAGCAGTGCCCAGGTGCCAGACCAGGCCCAGGAGTCAGCCTTGGGTGAAGTTATGGAGATGTTGAGACTGCTGCAGCAGCAGATTAACCAACTCACCCAAAACCTCTTCCTTCTGCCGTTCAGACAACGGCGCATGACACGCAGCCAAGTGATCTGTTGGCAGTGTCAACAGCCAGGACATCATGCCCAAGACTGTGATGGGGTTCGTGTGGTTAAGCCAGCCCCAAAGACAGATATCTTGACTACCTGGGGGAGTGTGTATAAATGGTTTGGCTCTCCGGACCCTGCATGGGAATGCGTTGTTTGCTTTTTGTTTTCTAACTCATATCCCCCACTTTGCCACATTTGTACTATCAATTTCCAATCTCTCTCTGTCTTTGATATGCATCTCCTTTGTAGAGTACATACCATGCAATTGCAGCTATCCTGTTTCATTGTGGCTCCTCCTTTTTTTGATAGTTGCTTGTGATGGCTGCCAGCGCTGCCACACAATCAGACCAAAAACCTGCACTAAACACTCACCTGCACACATGCCTTTAGATATATTTTATTTCAATTACAAGACACACATTTGTTTGGTTTAAAATATACATTTATTGATTCACATTTTAAGCTTTATTACAGTTTACTTTCTTGCGTTTTTTTGAGTTACTGGTGCTGTGGAGACTGCTGCTGCTGCTGCTGCTGCTGCCGTCTGCAGCTATTGCCATCAAGTCAGGCCTGGCACAAGGAAAGCAAGCCAGCCAGCAAAGGCCTTAAATGCAGCAAGATGCTAATTGGACTGAACCACTGCCCGGGGGAGAAGAAACTCTTTTTGTGTTAAATCTTGACTCAGTTTACATTCAACTTGATGTTTATTAGTTTCATTATTTTCCAATGTTAGTTTACTGTAAGATGGACAAGTTAATTTAGTGTTTACTGTATTTTTGTTGTTTGTCTTAGTCTTTCAGTTCCCCCTTGTGTGTCTAGTTGGTCTGATCAGCTACTATATATGTTCCCTTGTGTTCCTCATTAGTTACATCTGTTTAAGTTCATAAATCTGTTGGTTGAGTCGTCCTCCTATTTAAAGCTTCAGTTACTTTGACCTTTTTTAAAGGTAAATTGTGGTTCATTGAGAAATGGCAAACCCTGGTAGCAGCCCAGAGCCGGCGGCCAGCGCGCGGCGAAAAAGTCTCTACTAATCGGAGGATTAAACTCCTCCGGGACGCGATGATCGAACGGCGAGCCGGCCGTGATCAGCCACCATCAACGCGGCCCGGAGGCGGTCCCCACAACCCCCGGAGGAGCTGCGGAGGAGCAGGATGGTGTGGCACCTTCAGGAGTTATTTTTAAAACGTAGCTCCCCCAATAAAAGAGGGAATATAAATTTCACTTTCTGTTTCCCCCGGCTGCTCATTTTATTAAATAGTGTTGTGAATCCTCTTTTTTTGTTCTCTTCAATTCACACATGTCAGATCAATTCCATTTGCGCAGAGATCATAAGGCAGTGCCTCATAGATTGAGGCGTCATATTTCTGGGTAGGAAAAAAATCTAATAAAAATAATTCATTTCATAAATAATTTGTTCTATAGTGTGCCAAAGGTAATAAATAATCGTATATGTATGGACATTTCTTACTCTGAAAAAACTTAAGAAAAGCATGGTATAGGCCGTTTAAAAAAATAAAGTTCAAATTGTTAAAACCATATTTTAAATATGGCCTAGAAATGATAATTCATCTGTCATGATGAGTTTGCATTTTGTGTGGCTCTAATAGGAACCATTTTCTCTCTGTCCGCTTAGACTTTTAGGCGAGGTCACTGTTACCTAAATCTGCTTCTTTGTTCCCACCTCGGGGAGTCACACACACACTGAAAGGGTATGGAGCCATCGTCAGGCCGAAGCGTTCCTTCAGAGTGGGAGGAGGCTTTCCCTCAGGGTGTCTGAACTTGAAGGCTTGCAGTAAAGTAGTGACGGTCAGGAACAGCTCCATCTTAGCCAGCTGCTCTCCCATGCAAACCCTGCGACCTAGAAGAAACAAGATTGGAACCAACGGTGAACTTGCATAGGAATACACTTTTATGTTTTAGTCGGTCTGTAGGAGTAAAGAAAAGTATACCAATGCCAAATGGTATGAAGTATTCTTTCCTGAGCAGATTCCCGTCATGGTCCAAGAACCGCGTGGGTTTGAATGAGTCAGCATCCTCCCAGAGAGTTGGATCTCTATGTACGGACCACAGGTTGGGAAAAATAACTGTTCCCTTAGGAATGGTGTACCCTCTGAACACTGAAGGAGGAAAAAAAATGGGAAAAAAGAGGATCGCTATGTAATGTATCTGTTGGGCATGAGTGAAAAACCATAGTTTGATTACCTGTTGTTTGTGAAGTCATGTGAGGAATGGCAAGAGGAACCACCGAGTGCAGCCGCTGAACCTCCATGATGGTGGCTTCCGTGAACGGCAAACTCCCTTTATCCGTCATGGAGGGAACCCGGTGTTTTCCCACCACTTGATCAATCTCAGCCTGAGCTTTGTCTTCGAACAGAGACATCACAATCCAATCACAACAAATCACTATTTTGTAAAAGAACAAACTGCAACAACAGTGTATTTGTGGTTTGTTTTTTGAGTTTGCAGAAGGAGTCTGCGTGTTTGCAAAAAAACTAAGAAGTGGGTAAATTTGTAGCTTAGTCAGACACAAACAAGTTAAGAATTAATAAGGAAGTGTTATAGTTACACAATTCCCTTTTTTCCCTACAGATGCTTTCATTTATACAGAAAAACATCAAATATATCACTGTCTTCCTATATGCAGGCAATGTTTGCCAAAAATAAACAAAGAAATAACTTAAAATTTAAATTTTCAAAAATAATGTTCCATGTAAGCTGTTATTAATACTACCATAGCAAAGACAATTTTTCATAGTCAACAATACGCAGTTTTAAAGACCCAGTTGAATGAAAATTGCGCTTTAAACATGTTCTTATCACATTTTCCTCATGAAGGAGGACATATACAAAGAAAATTATGCTAAAATGATTTTCTTTATTCAAATCATTGTGAATCAAGAGCAGACCTAAAAATTCTGTTTTGAACAGCTTGTAGGTGTGACGGAACAGCTTCTACGGCAAGCCACAAACTCCTTGTTCTGCACCATTCTGATGCATCCACTTGTAGACAAATAGATCCACAAATGTCTTTGCTTTCCTCGTCTGACCTGCTATCTGATTCAAAACTGGAAACAATGGAAAAATTCCCACCTGCAACTTAGAAGTGAATTTCTAATTAACTCCTGCCACTCTGCAGAGACTATGCCCTGAAAAAACAGACCACTGGGAACACTTTTATAAAGATCAAAAGATGATTGGAGTGGGAAATGTGAAAAAATAATGTAAATAGCTGTGGGTTAAAGCAATGGCTCCCAACGTTTTTCAGGCCACGGAGTGTTTAAAATTAGACAATGTTTTCACAGACCGGTTTGAACAGGGTCAATAAGATTGAAACAAAGTGGTTTTTGATTTTTAGAAGTTTTTCCGGATTCGTAAAAATTCCATAAATTCCATGAAAATTCCATGATTTTTTCCCCCATAAAATGCAATTTTAACACTCAATCCAGGCTCTGATAATACAGATAATGCTCATTTGTTGGGTCTTTTTTTTAACAAAAAAAAAAAAGGAAAGGAGCAGAAGAATCACTATTGTGTAAATGGTTACTAAGTATTCACACGGTAAATCTGTAAATTGAGGAAAACTCCCGGTTTTGTCTGTAAATATCGGCTTTATTGTTCTTTGAAGGCGAAGGATTTGGTTCGGTTTCCTCACTGGCTTTTTTTTTTTTTTACCAAAAGAAACTTTCAAAATACTTTCTAAGGTTTGGTTTTTTTGCTCTTAAGCTTTGGGTTACTAATTTAGCAATCTAAGTAGCCATTTGCGTAGTTGGTATAAGTCATGTGATCAAAATGGATGTTGTGAATAGAATTTGTTGGTTTTCCAAAATAAAACTTCCTTTAGAGCCAGTAAATAAACTAAGTGGAGATATTCTAAGAAATCACAGATTTTTTTCTGTCTGCGGCCCGGTACCAAGTGACCCACAGACCGGTGCCGGCCCAGGGATTGGGGGACCACTGGTTCATCAGAAAATATGATGCATACTGAATTGTTGGTGCTTTTACCTTGGACGTCAGGGTATGTGATCATGTAGAGCAGAAACCATAAAATGGAATTGGTAGTAGTGTCTGTGCCAGCAATAAAGAGGTCACCGATAACATAGAAGAGATAATCATCTGTGAAGCTGCTGTCGTCCTCTCCTGCAGCTTGCTGCGCCAGCATCTCTATCAAGTACATGTCTGTGAGATCCCTCGGACTGTCAGGATCCAGCGTATTACGGTGCTTTGCAATAATCCTCTTCAAGAACACAGTGATGTCTCGCTCCACCTGCCGTAGCTCCTTGAAAACCCCAAAAGGCAAATAGTAGAGCAGCGGAAAGATGTTGATGAGGACAGCTGGACTGTTCACGCAGATTTTCAGCCCGTGCTCCATGAGGCGAATCATGGTGCGGAACTCTACGTCCTCATGGTGGAAGCACTGACCGAGGATCAGGGAGCAGATGACGTTGGAGACGGAGTTGCTAATCAGGGTGGTGAGGTTCACGCCGGCGCTGCCACGCTCCTCGTTCAGACGGAGCAGCTCTCGTTTGACGTTGGCCAGGCCTTGTTGTATACAAGGCTCCAGACTCAGCTTTCCCAAGCCAAAGTTTCGAAGTGTGGTGTGGCAGAACTTGCGTTGCTTTTTCCATACTGGCCCATAGGGTGCAAAAACTATTCCTGAAATAGTCAAATTCAAGGAATCAGTTCATTCTGATTTTTTTGTTGTCTTTCATTGCGGGCTTGTAAAAATATACCAGTAAGATTGTAATTATGATTTTTTTCAACATCTGGATATTCTTATTGAAGCTGTTGAAGCTAATTTTGACAATCCCTTAGTTCTGTAAACTAATAAGTCATTTTTCCAAGCAGCAGATCTCAATTATAGTCTTATATTCTGATGTCTGAACCAACAGATGTTGATAATGATACAGCTAAACTAAATAGAATCTTTCTGTAGATGATTAACCAAGATATTGTGACATTTGTAGCTTCCTGTATAGATAAACAAGAGCGATCTGCAACTTATTCAAACAGGAAGACCCCTGATCTTTTCAGAGTAAAACACAGAGACAGAAGCCTGGATTGAATCATTTGTTTATAATAAACGTCAGGAAAACTTTTACTAGTTTTCTGTTCTTCTGTTCTGAGCTTGAGCTTTCTGTCGATCCTTCTCTGCAGCTACACCTTCTCCTTCCACCTCCTTTTTCATCTCTACAACCATCAGTCCCAAGCTTTTCTATCTCCAGTTGCTCTCGCCTGATCTATTTTTTGGTGCATCTTTTCCTTGAATAGTCAACCTTTTATGAAAATTAGTAAATGGCGTATACTTATTCAGCGCTTTTCTACCTAGATCAAGCGCCAAAGTGCTTACTGCCGCAGTCCCATACACACACACATTCACCCACTGTGTGATAAAGACAGTCTGGATCCCTGGCTCTGGCCAGAATCTCCATTATTTTGCCCTGACAGAGCACATACGGATCATTGATTTAGTTCACTTTGTCAAGATAGAAAAAAAGGAAAAAAATATTGGAGAAATGTTTAACTGCTGCCTGCTCTGAACAATTTCAGCAGAATGTCTGTGTTGATCCACTTTGAGTAACTCTATACACAATTTTTTGTAATAACACTTTTATGTTTACAGCAAAAAACAATATGTAACTTTGAAAAGTTACTTTAGTAATGAGTTACAGCCAACACTGCATTTGACCATATAATATGGTCATGTGAGAGAGCTAATAAGAACTGTTTCCCAATTTCAGTCAAATAAAAAGATCTAGATTTGAACCAACTCACACTTAATGGAGCCTGAGACCAGCTCATAAAATCCATGAAATTAGGAGAGTGGCTTTGGTGTTGTGAAACAAATAAAGACTAAAATCAGAAAGAAAACATAGGCAAAAACATATGTAAGACATACAAAACTATTTAGGTAAATTAAAGTTCTATTCTATTCCATTCTATTTAAACTGAAATCTAACAGAACTATTTTCAGTAAGGAGTATTTTTTTTTCTTAGACATTATTTAGTAATTAATGAGTTTATGTAAGGAAAATCAAATAATTTATAGCTGAATTGTAGACTTTTTGTAAAAAAAAAAAAAAAAAAAAAAAAAAGGCCATAAAACAAAATCTATCTCAGATTTGTTAAATTTTAAAACAAACGTTTTGAATAATGTTTTCAATAATGCATTAGTGCATAGTTCAAGTCTGCACAAATACATGATTTGCGAAAATCATGCATTATGTTAAGAAATTCTTTCAAAACCATAAAATCCACTTCCAAGTGGATAACATTGCTAACTGAATCAGCATTATACTTTCAAAAAGGAAATTGAATCTTTTTCTGACCGCAATAGAAAGCCAGACAAGCTGATGAAGCATTTTATCACACGCACACAGACAATTGTTAGTGATATTGGGCTAAATAAATAAAACCGAATGGAACTGAATTGAATAAAAACAAAGCCCAATCTCCTGATGGTAAGTTGATCTTTTCAAACACCTGTTTTATGTTAATAATACAGATTTTACAAATTTATAACATTTTGTTTTTCAAGCTCTTATTTATGTTGCTTAGTTTGACCTTTATCTTCCTAAAAAAAAATATGACTTTGAACTTTGCTGCTCCCCTCCCCTCTTTTTTAAGATCTGTTATCTTTTGTTTGGGTTTTTCTTGAGGGAGTAATCTGTCTGTGAGCTGATATCAATGAAACGTGTCCTTGCTTTTCTTAATTTTAAAAGTCTCATTTCTTCGAGAGCTGCTTACCTTTGCGTTTGGTTAGGATGGTGACGAGGGGGATGTCGGGTCTGTCAGAGAAGACCTCCGGGTGGTTGAGGAGCGCATCTCTGATCAGGTCAAAGCCGTGCAGGACCACGATCAGCTGGCTGCCGATAAACAGGCTGTGTATGTTCCCATATATTCTGGCTTGGTGGCTCAAAGCCTCGATTTCTATAGCGTTGGTGCTGTTCGGCTGATCTCCAATTTTCGTCCTAACAGAAGGAGGCACGAAAAAGTTGCCGAAGTTCCCGACGACAGGCCACGGCTTTGGACCTGGAGGGATATTCTTGTATACTGTCCGCTGCTTCTGATAGAAACTCACCAAGTAATAGACTAGCAGGAACAGAAAAGACGCCACAATGTTTGGAAGTGACAGCGCGGAGCTGCAAATGAGTATAAAAGACGATGAAACCATGGCGAAAGTTAAAATATAGTGAATTCGGTGAGCCAGCAGGGCATTTCGGTGTCCGCACTATTGACAGGGGCTTCCTGTGTTGTTATGAGAGGACACGAGCAGCCTTCCGTTACTGCCTTTCTATTGGCTGACCGAGCTCAGGCGGGCTGGGATTGGTCTTCCAGCAGTAAACAGAGACAGAGCCCCGCCCCTTCACCCCGGTTCCTCTACTTCAGACATTTCTTTTTTTTTTTCTATTTAAATGCCTTTTAAAATCAAATTAAAGCTGTAAAATACAAGGAAAACAGCAATAACTAAATAAATAAAAAAGCATATGTGGTGCACCCAAAAATGTGCATCCACATTTGGTATTTTATTTTGATGGCCATTCACTTTTAGTAATTAAAATATAATTTTATTTTATACATTGATTAAATGTAGCCTGTGGGGAAAAAAAAACAAAGAATTAAGTTATGAGTCTGGAAAGCGGAACCTTCGACACTCTTGCAGCGCCTCCAGGTGGCTGAAGACGGGGCAACTTCCTGTTTCCGTCAGAAGTTTTTTTTTTTTTTTTTTTTCATGATTCAGCAGTTTAAATAAATTATGAGCAATTAAATTAACAAGAAATTGTTTCACAACAACCAGCATTGAGCAATGTTCATTCTGGACATCAGGAACATTTCAGACAGATGAAGGCTTTTTTATTTATTTATTTATTTATTTATTGATAAGTCAGACATTACAAAAGCATTACAAAGCGTGTTGCCAGATATGTATACATGTAAAAACAAATATAATTCAAATTAAGCAATAAAAGAGAAAGGCAAAGAGGAAAACAAAAAGAAATGTTTCAAAATACATATAAATGTAGATAATATTGAAATGAAATATTCTGACTATACTCAGAAAGGCATCAATGTCTAAAACATTCCAACCAAGATTATCCATAAAATAAAGGGTAAGGAAAAATCTCATCAATCCAGGTAAACAGACAAACAATCTAAAAGTTTTGTGGCATTCTTATTTTTTATCTTTTCAAGGGATTTACAAAAAAGAAGCAAGTCATTTTTAAAAAACAAAAAGTTGTCAAAAGAGTATTATTCTGTATACATTCCTTTAAAGCATTAAATAGTAAGTTTTTAATATCCTCCCAAAAAAACTTGTAGAAGTTTGAGGTCAGACCGTCTTGACCGGGAGATTTCCCCAATGCTAGTTTTTGAACAGCACAATTGAGTTCTGACATTTTGATTTCTGAATCACATTCTTTTTTGAATTTTGAATTGATTTTAGGGATAAAAGTTTCTATCGTTTTGAAAAAGTTTTTTGATTCTAAATCTGAAAAATGGGATGAATACAAATTTTGGTAAAATGTATAAATATTTTGGAGAAATTTCTTTTGGATCAGATATAAAGATTACCATCTACATATAAAGAATGAATGGCATTTTTTGTTTGTCTTGCTTTCTTTAACTTACAAAAATAGGAGCTATTCTTTTCACCCTCTTCAATCCATTTGGCTCTGGAGCGGATGAAGGCTCCTCTGGCTCTATATTTAGGTAGAAACTGTCTAGTTTTGACTGTAATCTTAAAAAGTCTTCTTTATCTGTGTCAGAACATTATAGTTCTATAAAATTTATTTAGGTCACTCACTAATTGTTGTTCTGCTTCTTTAATTTTTTTTTCTCTTCTTTTCCATACTGAATAGAATATTTTCTTACTTCATATTTAAATATTTCCCATTTTTTCCCAGCTGAGTCTAGACTCATATTTTCCTTGACCGATAACAAGAGTTTTTTAATTATACTACAATATTGATCATCTTTCAAGTATTCTGCATTAAATTTCCAGTAACTTCTTCTTTCAGCATTTCTTAGACTAGGAATAAGATTAATAGACACAACACAGTGATCAGTAACTGGAGCTGCAGAAATATCCGCTTTTGAGATGTGATTTAAGACATTTGGAGAAACCAGCCATAAATCTATTCTTGATTTATTGCTGCAATTTGATCGAATCCATGAAAACTGTCTTGTATTTGGATTAAGATGTCTCCAAGCAGTGGCGCCTGCAAGGGGTGGCCAGGGGTGGCCACGGCCACCCCTGGCTGACATCTGGCCACCCCAGTGGCCACCCCGGCCATCCCACTTGTCACTATAAACTGTGCTTGCATCTGTTTTGCATTTCATCCTTAAACCATCAGAAGGTGCTGGATAATTCTCCAGGAGGGGAGAAGAGACGAGGAGCGTGCCAGCCCGTCCATTACGCACACACGCAGGCGCACGCGTGCGGGCACACACAGCGAGCCTCTATGGAGAACTCATCAGCGGTGTCAGAGGCAACTCAAAAATATCCTAGTATTAAAGTAGGATAATTATCATCTAGAGCAGGTTTTTATTGAAACCAGTAAATTCTAGATGTCGTCTTGCTCAGAACTGATTCTGGAGGAAACGCGCTCATGGTTTGAAAGCGCAGAGAGACAGACTGACAGTCCTCATGAAAAGAACACAGTTTATTGTTCTGAATATTAAAAAAAACTATTTATATTGAGCAATACTCCAAAATAACTTAATAAATGTTTACAAAGCATGATCAGAAGTGTTTTGGATGAGTATGGATCAGGAGGTGCGGGTTTCTCCAGATTTGAGAAAGTCCCCGGTTCCTAACCCCACAAATTTTCGTTTGTGGGCTCTCTCATTGGAGCATGTTCTTTAATTGTTGGTATTATATATCTTTCTCTAACCATCTCTCTTCATTGCTCTTGAAGCCGTGCCGGAGTTATCGATATCTATTTGCAATGGCGCGCACGGAGCGCGCGCAGGCACGCTGGAGCTGGGCTGAACTCAATGGGGGGTGGGGGGGTTCTGAGTGCGCAGCTGCAGCGAACATGAGACAGAGACAACGAAAGCGCCAGGTAAAACAATAATAGTTGTAATGGTTTTGAAATTGATAAAGAGGAAGATTCTGTAGAGGACATGTGGATCTAATGTTTTTTTTCTTTTTTATAGTTTTATAACTTTTCCCTACATCATAATTTTTCTCTTGAGTGAATAAATCGTAAATCTTATTTTCCTTTTGAGTTTGCCTTCTGGGGTCTCCACAGCCAATCAGTTTCCTCCATCTAACCCTGTCTTCATCCTCCTCTCCTCTAACACCATCCACCTTCATGTCTTCATTTTCTGCATCCAGAAACCTCCTCTTTGGTCTTCCTCTAGACCTCTTTCCTGCAGCTCTAGACTCAGCATCCTTCTACCAACACACCATCTCTCCTCAGTCTGGAGATGTCTGAACCATCTCAGTCTGACTTCATCTCCAAAACCTCTAACATGTGCTGTCCCTCTGATGGATTCATTCATGATCCTATCCATCCTGGTCACTCCCAAAGAGAACCTCAGCATCTTCATCTCTGCTACCTCCAGCTCTGCTTCCTGTCTTTTCTTCACTGTTTCTAGTCCAACAACATGGCTGCTCTCACCACAGTCTTGTACATCTTTCCTTTCATTTGTGCTGAAACTCTTCTATCACACATCACACCTGACACTTTTCTCCACCCATTCCAACCTGCTTGCACTCACCTCTTCACTTCTTTTCCACACTCTCCATGACTCTGTACTGTTGACCCTAAATACTTAAACTCCTCCCCCTTCTTTATCTCTTCTCTCTGTAACCTCACTCTTCCACTTGGGTTCCTCTCATTCACACACATGTACTCTGTCTTACTGCGGCTAACCTTCATTACTCTCCTTTCCAGGACAAACCTCCACCTCTCTAGCTCCTCCTCCACCTCTCTAGCTCCTCCTCCACCTCTCTAGCTCCTCCTCACCTTTCTCTGCTCTCACTCAAATTACAATATCATCTGCAAACGTTTCATAGTCCATTGTGATCCTGTTCTAATGGAAAATAAACCAACATTTTTGTCCAACTCAAAATCTTAACTGTATTTTTGTTCGTCTATGCACAATGGCTTTTTCCAGAGTTAGATCTGCTTCCTGGAGCAATCTTCCTCTCACTTGGTCATTTATGATGCCACACAATTGTCACGCACCAGGGAATCGTGTAAATCTCTAAATTCACAGTCCTTGGCTTTATTTCTCAAATCTGTGACATATGCGTCAATAGTTTCTGCCTGTTTTTGCGTTCTTGTGAAAAACATGTGCCGTATGTAAGTCAAGTTCTTTCTCGGCTCACAATAATCTTTAAAATTTTGTTTCAGCACTGCAATTTTGTCCTTTTCGTCTCTGAATTCAAAAGTATTGAAAACTTTTACTGCTTCTCCTGCGACGTGAAGAAAAGTCGCGCATTGCACCTTCTCGTTTTTTTCCACGATGCCGTTGGCGGTACAGAAGAGCTCAAAACGCTGATTTCAGTTCCTCCAATTCGCCTTGCAAACTCAGATTCGGTGGTGGTTGGAACTGCGCCATATTTTATCCTCTTTATCTTCTGACACCATGTGGTATTTATGAGTCAGGACGACATTATTTGAACAGGTTCTTTAATAGAACTTTGCCATGTGTCTCGCATAAGCTCTCATGTACAACCATTCCTCTGACGTCACTCTCCAGGTACGGGTCTCAGGCAGGCACACAATTCAATTACATCATATTGAAGTGTTGCGCCTGCTGATTCAGGGGTGTTGGCAGCTCTTTCATCCCGGTGGTTTTTCTCAAAAAAAAAAAAAACCTAAAGACAAGTGCATCCAAACTAGATTGTGGCGCCTCGGAGGATGTATTCTTTAGTAGCAGCCGGGATGCAGTGTTTATATTTGCAAATATCACAGCAGGAAGTTCTTGCCGTGTTGCAGGAGATGTCAGACTGATTATTAAGCGACGTGACGGCGCGCAGCCCGGCGCTTCGTGTTCCAACATGAGTGTTGAGATGAGGCAGACCCTAAAGAATGTGTCGGGCCCCCACCGAAGAAATGCACCAGATCTTCATCTGCCCACAGCGGCAGCAGAGCTGGATACAGTGGTGGAGGATGATGGCGCTTCTGTCTTGTGTTTGCAACTCAGGGAGACATCCAGTTTCCTGCAGCTCCCTTATAAGGAAATAAACAGATTAATAGTTTACATTGACTCACCCAGACTCTGGAAAGTTGCACAAACTCTTCTTTTTCCCCAAGAAAATGCTTCTTTTTTTCTCTTAACTTGCCTCCAAAACAATTTTTTTTAAAACAGCACAAATAATTGAAGTGAGAGCCATGGTTCCATGGTAACATTTTCCAAAACAGCATATTTGTGAGTTTATTAATGAGGTGAGGATTTAGCCATCCCCACTTTTGGGGGGATAAGTATAAGATCAGGGTGTGTCATATCCCTCTGTGCCCCTTGAATGCATAGAAAACCATCATATCAGTCCATCTATCCATCCACCCCTTTATTTCTTAAAGTCAGATGCTGAAAGCTCTTTTTGACTCTACCCTCTGCAAAGACCAGACTTGGGGCAGGAATAAGCAAGCAGGTTTGAATCCTGTTAAGGATGGATTTCTCATGTGTTTTTTATGTCCGTCCATCAATCCTTTTTCTAAACCTGAAGCCCTTTTGGGGTCGCGGGGTTGCCTGTCCTGGCTACTGTTGGGCCAAAGTAGGGTATACCCTAGGCAGGGCACACAAGCACCACTACACACACTCACACGTCTGTCCATCCTTAATTTTTTTGTTTGTTTCTTACTCTCTTTTTTATGTTTTCTGTACTATTTGTTTGTTAATTGTGTATTTTTGTGGACCATCCTATTTAGATGGGCAATGCCCCCGCTTGGCAATTCTTTTATCCAGCGTAGTTATTAGGTAAAGGCAGCAACATTTCCAGCACAAAGCTGTGCATCGTCATAGTTTTATCTGATTTTGTTCCTCTTAATCGTCCTGGCTTTTGTCTGTGTGCATGTCAGGCTTTTACTGATGAGGAGTGGAAGACTCTGACTTTATTTCACGCCTTGCCTTTGTGTAATTATCATTTATTTTAACCTTGCAGCAGCATATTGTGCATTATTAACATTCCGGCTGATGGAGTGGCTTGTAAGTACACTGTTAGAAATAGGGGTACTGTAGAGGTACATTTTTGTTCCTTAAGGTACAATCTGGATTATTGTACCCTCCAGGGATCACAAATGAACCTCAGGGTACGTAAGTGTACCTTTTTGAAGGCCTTCAAGGTACATAATTGTTCTGAAGCCCAAAAAGGTACATATTTGTACTAATATTTGTAAATATTAGGGCACAATTTATGGGTGGAACAGTTCTGTGTTTGGGTGGACATGGGGGTGAAAAACAAAAGCTTAAGACTTTTAAAGAGATTTACAAACATATTATTAATTCAGTTTTTAGCTACTTTATCATGTCATTTTATGACTGTTATAGGAGAAAATTATTTTATATGAGTGAAGGTGAACTATTAATGTCATACATTTGATGTTTTTTGTCATATGAACTTTTAATAAGCCATTGTTCTTTTCTTTTCTTTTTTAATTTTACAATGACAAAGACCAAAAGAGATACATATGACTATTTGCCTAAATATAATGTCAGAAAAATAATGGTGAAAAACCCTGACGCATTTTACAAATCTTCCCGCCCTTGAGTATTTGACTTTGAAAAACATCAGCATCACAGAGTCTGCGTGAAATAGGGCATAGCAATCTAAATAATAATACCTTGCAGATGGTGGGGAATCATGTCAATGGAGAGTGTGATGAATGTATGTCTGTGGAAACAGTAGAGCATGTGTTGATGGACTGTGGAAAGTATGTTTGTGAAAGACAGGTGATGATTGAGGATTTTAAGAGGAGGGGGTTCCAGATAACGGACGTAAGGGGTATATTGTCCAGGACGGGAGAGGACAGGAGACCATTATGGAAATTTCTGAAAGTGACGGGGCTGTTTAAGAGGATTTAAGTGGCGACCTACAGGGGGCAGCAATGCAACAAATTTGGATGCCGGCTGCCATTAAACTTCACAGAGAGAGAGAGAGAGTCTGCGTGAAGCGGGAGGAGCCGTTATGAGACTGCTAAGCTTTTGGTGGAGGAACTTTGAAAAAGGCTGCATGGAAGAAGCTGGTATCGATGTTACTGAGATTGGAGCTCAAATACTCAAAGGTAAGCATATATTCAAATTCATACTTGTTTTCTATTCTTAGTTAATTCATTTTTTCGGCGCCAGCTCACAGCCACTACATTTCACTAACATGAGCTGCATTACATTAGCTAGCCGTAGCTAGCGTGGCTACTGTTGGAATAAACAAAACAATCACCAAAGACTAAATATATAATATATAAAGTATTTTATTTATTTATTTTACGTTTGACCACTTTAGCTGTGGTTACGTGCCAGTCAATGATTTGGCGCTAGTTAGCATGCTAACGTTCGTTATATAGCATGCTTGCTAGCGCTACTTAAAGGAGGTCAGACTTCTTTTTAACTATAAGATTCCTGGTTAAAAAAATCTCTTCCCGTAGATTTTTTCCCCCTTTCTTTCCTTTTGTCCCTCTTTGAGTCGTGTTGCTAATTAAGTTTGGTAAATCAAGTTGCTAAAGTTAAGTATAGTGACTTGACCAAAAAAAAAAAAAAAAAAAAACAGAAAACTTTCCTCAAGCTAAATATATCAAAGTCGAGGCTCGTGAGCCATATCCGACCTGTTGTGAAATGATATTCGACCTACGAAATAATTTTATATAAATGCATTGTTATATTTATGAAGAGTAAATAATGGAACGAAAAACAGTAGAGAAATGTTGGTTATTTATAGATGTTTCTTATTGTATTGGCGTGTGGCTTGGTTGTTTGGCGGTTGGCTGTGGTGGAGTGATTGGATGAAACAGAAGATGGTTACTTTTAAATTCTTGACAACATGTTTTTTTAAGATGTAAAAGATGGATTGAAATTTATGGAGAGTTAATGAGATATATTTAAAATATGGACAACACGTTTCATTGAAACAACACACGTTTTCCATTTTAATGTAAACATACAGCAGTTCTAAGATCAAATAAAAGTTAAGTTTTTGTTCATTTGCAGTTGTGAGGAAGTGGACCGACTTTATCCAGCAGTGAGAAAAGTGCAGCATCGCTTCAATACATCCCTTTTCTGTGATGTGCCTGGAATGGCTAAAGAGGATTCTCCACTCTACCTGGAGGCAACAGAGGAGGGTCTAACTCATTGACTGTAAAAACACTGGACAAAACAAGCAATGAGGTCTCGCATTGGAAATGCATTACCTCCTCTCCTCGCGAAAGTAGGCCGCCGCTTTCACCGTCACTTCCTGAAACGGCTATCGCCATTTTGCAAACAAAATCATCCGATTGGTCCAAGTCTCTGTGAGTCATGGAATCTATAGGAAGTACCTTCAACCAATCTTAGGTGAGTTTATTGTAAGTCTCCGCCTCTTTCCACGCCTCTACCACGAGACAGCGAGATGTAAACAGCTTCCATTTTAATAACGGCGGCTCGAGAGAATTGTACAAGTCATTGTTCAAGCCTTTGAGGGAGAACCATTCCAACATTTGATTCTGCTGTTAACCTTTCCTGCTTCCTCGTCCTGACCGTGGTCGGGGCGAACAGGGGAGCTGCTGCAGCTCCTCGGGCGAACGTCCTCGTGGTTAAACCCGTGGGTGCTTGGTTCTGCAGGCAGATACTCTCACTGTCTGGTTGGAGGCTGGAATCCACCATTTATTTTCACTTTTGTTTTACAGCACATTGCTTTACTCCAACTTCCCCTGAACGCCCGCTCCTTTTCTTTCCGCTCTCATCCTCTCTCTCGCACACATGCGCGCGTGCACGTACAATCACACTCCTGTCGCCCCGTCCCTTTCTCTCTCCGTAGCTTTCCCGCAACACTGCAATGTTGTATTTACTTGCATATTTTCTTTTGTCGAGCTGAAAGAATGTGTCGCCACACATATTCTGGAACATAACATTCTCAGTTCTAATCATCCAGTGACTGTTAACGCTGGCCTTTCTGAACGCACGGCCGCGTTAACTTTCAACTTCGTTTGTTTGCAAAGCGAGCGTGTTTTTCACAACCGGTTTAACCGCGATGAGCCTCTAAATCTATTTCTACAGAGTAAAAGATGGCGACAGCATGCGCCTCTTGTTTTAAACTGCTGCATTCCATTGAGGAAAACAATAGAAGGACAATGATTGGAAGATTGTTGAATTGTAAAGTAGGTGTTAAAAGGTCTTCACGGACTGCATTCTTGAAGTCTGCTCCCATTGGCTACCCGTCATCTGTCAGTCAAACCCCCCCAGACGTTCGACATCAGACCCACAAACGCTTATTGAGCCATCTGATTGGTCAATTTATAACTCGAATAACTTGTGATAATGGAAAAAAATCTTTTAAAAAAAAATTAGGATTAGAAAAAAGAAGTCAAGCAGAAAGCACCAGAGGAAGAATGATGATTCTGACATTTAAAATGACTGAGAAATAACTGTCTGTTTCTCAATGTAAGTCAATGGGACTTTGGCCTTTTTGCAACCCAGTGGTACTTCCTATATGGAACACGGAAGTAGGGGGGCATGCTCAGTCCAGTTCTCCCTTATACAGTCAATGGTCTAACTGAAGAGTTACCAGGTGCATGCTATATTATCACTGCCTGCATCAGTATTACATATAGGCCTATATGAAACATTTTAGAAATTGTGAACCTTAAGTATTTCACTTCACTAGCATGGGTCTTTTAAAATGTTTTGTAAAAAAAAAAAATCAAGCATTACAATTTTTAATCCCAACTAGGGCTGGGCGATATGGCAAAAAAAGAAAATCACGATTTTTTTCAATTTTATTTCACGATTTCGATTTTATCACAATTTTTTTTTTATAAATTCACATTGACAAAAATTGAATTATGATTTTAGTTGAAAGAAGTAAACACATTTTGAACAAATATTTAGATTTTTTCTAAATTAAATTTCAAATGCATTACAATCATTGATATATATTCCTGGATTGGCCCTTGCCTACATGCCTATAGACAGAGACGTGCGCGCTCAGGCGCCATCATCATGCATTGATTCATGGCAGCAGAACACAGCTTTTTCAATGGAGGACAGGCAGACATCAATCGCAAAAAATCGGGCAAGCTCCTTCATTTCTCAACTGATTTTTTTAAAAATATGGCTCAAATAAAGCTTAGAAAATAATTGATCTTTGGTATATTTAAATATTTCTATCTATTAAGATCAAGCTGTAAATAGATCAAGAATTGTGCATTCTACTGCTACAGAAAAGGCATTGATGTCAAATGAACAGCTTCTTAATACTCATGATTTTTTATTTTGCCTCTGTGCTAAAATCCATAAAACAGAGGTTCTAAATGCTTTTCACTCAAGACCAGAAATGAGGGAGATTGAAGAAGTTTAATAGCATGAATGACTGATACACTTTAGTAAAAACACCATTTACCACATTTTCAAATGAAACTACAACTTTTATTATTTTTGTATTACATATATGGTAAATAAATCTCAATTGCTTCAGGATTTACCTTCAAATAGACTATTTCATTGTACTTTGAGAAAAAGGCTCCAGCTAGCATCTTTAACTGATACAAATAATAATAATAATAACTTTGATCATAACATCAAATCCATCTACCAAACTGTTCAGATTCAAAACACAGTGATGATAGCAGTAAACGGTGTTTCAGGTTAAAGTTTACGGTCTCAGCTCCTTCTAGAGCTGCCACAAACGATTATTTCAATAGTCGACAAATCTCCGACTATTTTTTTCGATTAGTCGACTAATCGTTCGTTTGGCGACTGGATGTAAAACATTAATTTAAACCATCATTAGATAAAATTAAACAAAATAATGTATTAATCTTTTAATGAATAATGTAGCTTTTCTCCTTCATTTGTGTCTGGCATTGAAACAAGTCTTCAATTGGATGAGGTGATCTGAATCAACAACAGAAAATTTAATTAAAGCTTGAAATTCTTTTTTAAAACTTTAAACATGTATTTAATAAAACATGTATGAATGTTTTCACAGATAGAAATACTCTGGGGCCCATGACATCTTTGAACTCAGGATATTCCTATACATGAAAAAACTCAGATAAACAAAGAGCTTTAAGACTTTGTATCTTAAAGGTGGGGAAATTTTTTTTTTTTTAAAGGAGAAAAGCAGGGGACGTTATAATGTACAGTACTATCATTCTTTCACTACCTTCATCCACTGCACAAGCACAGACCCAAACTACTTCATATTTTTCAGTTTACAGGAGAACCCATTAATTGCTGTTTTATGACTTTAAGTTACATGTAATTGTAGCTTAAAGCAGCTAATGTGATGCTGCACTTGTCATCTTAGCTCTGGACTTCACTTTCCTTCACTACGTCCCTTTTGGGACTCAGTTTTCAAATCGTTCAATAACTCTGCGGCAGATCCGTACTGACATACAGCCTCTGTCTGTGTGGTGAACGTTTCATAATCCGTTCGTCAAAACAAACGACGTGATCGCGGCGCGGAATATGAATGAAGCCTTGGTCGAGCGGTAATTCCGTGCCGATACAGGTATTAAGCTCATGTCCAATTGATCTGGCCGCTTTTAATTTAGCAGAATATCACTGAGAAAAAGCTGGGCTTCTTCATTGTTCAAATAAAGTTTCAAGTGTCAAAAAGAACTATGGTTTGATGTAATGAGAGAACATATTTGAAAAAATACAAATTTCACAAGAGGAAAGAGTTGCCTTTTTATATCAGCAGAGAACTCTCATAGATTATTCATATATGTTAGAGAACACGTTCTTATATTCTATTATATTTCCTCCCACCTCTTTCCTGCTCCGTCCCTCCATTCACCTCCTAACGAAAAGGTCTTCTCTCACTGTTATGTCACCAGTAAAAATTATGATGGAGTCCGAGATGACATTTTCAAGGGGTTATAGGAGATGCATGAACATTAGTTCACAGGGCCCTGTCTCTCGGAATGTGGTCGAAATGTCTTGGTGCATTTGCTAATTGGATACGGCCGTGGTTGATTGCTGTATTGATAGCTCTCAAAAACAGTTGTGGAGAATGATGCACGGACTGTTCCTGAAGCATCATTGGACCAAAAATATGTTTAGAGCTCATCATGTCACCATATAATGGAAGTATATCTACATTCAACTTTTTAGAACTGAAATATTGATTTTTTAAAATTATATGCTTTCTCATCTGTAGATGTGCAATTTAAAAATAACAATTCAATGAAAATATGATCAACGTAATTCTTCCTATTCTCACCCTGCCATGTTGCAGTTGTAATCCAACTCTTTATTTGATCACTCACTGACACCAGGAACATAGTTCCAGACACACTATTGTAAAGAAAAGCATAAATCAAGTTCAAGTTTATTGGTTTAGGTCCCATTTGTAGAGTTAACACAATATACAATAAAAACAAACAACCAATAAAAAAAGGAATAGGCAGAAGCTTATCTAGCTCATTCAATGCCTTTCCTGGAAAACTACGCAACATATATGCTGATCAACAAATAAACAGATACAATAAAAATAATTTAAAAAAAATTCAAGTAATTCAAATCTTTTACATATGTATGTTGTAATCATTCATACATTTACGTTTTAAGCTTTTTTTTAAACTGCAAAAGTGAAGAACTTAATTTTAATTCATCACTCAATTGATTCCATAATTTGACTCCAAGAACTGAAACACATCTCATGTTAGCATTAGTTCGAGCTTTAACCTGTTCAAAATAATAAAGATCTCTTAAATTATGCTGACTAACCCCTAAAGTAAATTGCTTCTGTATATTTTTTGAAACCAAATTATGTTTTACTTTATAGACAATTTCTAATACCTTGACATGAACAATTTACTTTCATTTTAAACTAATATTCAAACAAAATAAAGAATTTGTTGGTTCACAATATCCTGCTCTGTTGACTATTCTAATAACCTTTTTTTGTAGTTTAGTCAATGATTCAATAATAGTTTTCCCTGCATTTTCTCAGATCTCTGCACAATATGAGAGATACGGAATGACTAAAAAACAATAAACAAGACAAACTCTTTTTGTTCAATGCCTCACTAATTTTAAACAGAATACAGATGGTTCTAGAACTAGTGTTTTGTTGATTTATGTGAGATTTCAAAGACCATTTATCATCAATTATTACTCCTAAAAATTGTATTTCTTTAACATATTGGATTTCTACACTAATTAAATATAATTTAACATTTTCAACCTTTCTATTACCAGAAAATATCATAAATTTAGTTTTGTTTTCATTCAGAGATAACTTGTTATAATCAAACCATTTTTTAACCAAATGAATTTCTTGTTCAGCAACATTTAACAACTCAACAACATTTTGTCTTGAACAAAACATATTAGTGTCATCAGCAAACATAATGAATTTCAAATTTTTGACTTAAAAAAATATAATTAATGTAAATTGAAAACAACTTTGGTCCAAGGACTGAACCTTGTGGGGGTCCACAGAAAATATTTTCTAAATCAGAATCTGCATTATTAATTGTTACATACTGAACCCGATTTTCCAAATAACTTCTCAACCAATGATGTGTTTTACCCCAAAGTCCATAATATTCACGTTTTTGTAACAGAAGAGAGTGATCAATGATATCAAACGCTTTGCTTAAATCAAGAAAAACAGCTATTGTATTCAGTTTTTGAACAATGGCAGTTGCAACATTTAGCATGTGCAGTTGAACAATTACTCTTGGATCTTTACTGAATCTCATTTAATAAATCATATTTACTCAAAAAGGCATCAAGTCCAATTGCAAAAAGTTTTTCCAAAATTTTAGAAAACTGTGGTAGCAGTGAAACTGGTCTGTAGTTTGATATGATTTCCTTATTGCCATTTGTATAAATTGGAAGCTATTGAGCTATAATGCTAATTTTTACACATAAAAATTCATCAAAAATTAGAAAATTTTTACAAATTTAAAATCAAGAGGTGTATCTCGGTTAGGGAGGGGAGTACTATGATCCAATACCAATTTTCTCAAAACAGTCAATGGGATCGGGTAGCGACCATAGACTGTAAAAACATATACAGTCAATGGTAGCGACAGGCCAGAAGAAAGAATACAATAAAATAATTAAAGCAATTCCTCCGTCCCCTTTGGTTCAACAACAAGTGTCAATACAGTTCCCCTCTCTACTGACTAACGGTCTATCTATCACCAATCTCCATATTCCAAATTCATTTCTAAGAGCTTCCACAGTAAAAGAGTTGCTTTTGAATCCATCCAGGAAAAAGGTAATTTTGCAGTATTACACCAGTAGTTGAATTAAGATCAAATTTGATCAAACTCCCAATTGTTCAAAAATTAAAAAAGATTCATTTTAAAATTCTAAATTCTGTATATCGCTGTAAAGAGCTGTTGAGGTTGCGATTTGGGTTTCAAGAGAATTCATGTGTTTTTTGTGAGGAGGAAATTGAAACTGTTGATCATTTGTTTTTTGAGTATAAATATGTTGATTGTTTTTGGGAAGAATTTTATTTTTGGTGCTCATCTAAGTTTGAAGTTTTAGTTAATTTAAAAAAGCTTTTCCTACTTTTTGGAGTAGTCTCTGATGATAGACAGTTTGATTTAGTATTCAATGTTTTGTTAATTTATGGGAAGTTTTATATTCACAAAAGCAAGTCTCTTAAGATCAAGCCACTATTCAATGTATTCCATAAAGAACTTTGTCTATATTTCAAATCTTTGAAGTACATAAAAAAAAAAAGCAAGGACACTTTACACTTTCATTGAAAATAATAATCTGAATGTAAACCCCAGTGTTATTTCATTTGATTACAATTTTCTATATCTGTTATTTTTTTTTTTGTCTGTTTTTTGTTTGCCTTTTTTCCCCCCATTTTATGGTTCAAAGTGTTGTTGTAAAATGTTTTTTTGAAATGCCATTAAAATTTTTTTTAAAAAAGTCATGGTCTGTCCCGGCAGGTCTCCCTGGTTACATGCAGCTTGGGAGCAGTCCTTGGTGTTCCAGCAGGAATCGGTACTCACCTCATCATCTCAGCTGCCAGATGGTTGCCTACCTTTGGGTATTGGACCTGCAGTGCCTCTGATATTCATGTTAAACTCAAAGTTTGGCCTCAGCCTCAAGTATTCAGCTCATGAACTGTTTCCTGTCTGCAGAATCCTTCAACCACGAGTACCAATAACCAACCATCTCTGGATCTCTCCGCTCAGCTGCCTCACAGCCACAGACTCAGCTCTGCCTGCTCACCGTGTCCTCCAGCTCCAGAAGGACAAAGGAACGCCACTCACCTCCCCAAACCTTGGACACCATCTGAAAACCCCGGTGCAGCCTCTCCTCTCCTCTCTTCGTTCTCAATCTCTCTCCACCACCTCTGCCTGCACGCCCACTCCGGATTCTGATGCTGGCAGGTGTTTTATTGTGGGGGTCAGTGATTTATTTTTCATTTTCTTTAAGGTGTTGCTATAACTGAATCAGTCATTGCTATCATACAAAGCTCCATCAGAGCAGAAGGAGTGAAGTCATTGTTTCTTTAATTTTTAGTGTGTTTGAGTATTTTCATGAGAACCAAACAGTTTGGAGCATTTTCTTATCTTTGTTGAATCCTTTTTATTTTTTACAGGATGTGTTTGAAACGAGAAGAGAGGAGCAGTGAAGACAGATGATCCAGAGGAGACACCCCCGGGCTACTGCTGTCACTTCTTTGTCTAAACAAACTGTTAATCATTTATTTCCTGCATTTATATTGAAAATATGATAATCCGCTGTAACATAACTCTAGCAGATGATTCTGACATAACATGAGCAAAAACAGAAACGAAAAAATATGATCCAAGGAAACTAACGGTACAGTCAGCTTTGGTCTCATCCCTTCAGAGGTCGCCTCAGCCTCAGTGTGTGTGATGTTGAGATGGGAAAACCAGATATTCTTCTTTGAGATATTCTTCTGGTCTTCTTTCATGCTGACCGTGTCTGTCGGACGAGTTCGCTGACATGCTGGTATGCCCATACCTCCTGGGTGCCCTAACTCTTCTGGTCCGATGAACAGCCTAACAGCTGCCGGCCACGCCCCCATCCCAGTCCCGTTATCTCCACTGAAAGGTACCGTCAGAGTTTACATACACCTCTCGCTGTCAATGTCGTATCCTGCAGAAACTTCTCGGCTTCTTTTTTGTCCAACAAACAAGTTTGATAATAACTACAGTTAATAAATGATAAATAAATAAATAAATAAATGATAAAATAACGTTTTTAAAAAAAGGCGGCTCATCAAAAATAAGGTAAGAAGATTTTTAAAGTTTTTTAAAACCGGGAGAACATGTCTAAAACAAACAAGTTTGATAATAACTACAGTTAATAAATGATAAAATAACGTTTTTTAAAAAAGGCGGCTCATCGGGGGGAGGAGAGGATGGCGACTCCTGGTGTTCCGGACATCTCGGCTGAAACGAAGAAGTTTTTAAATCAAAACAGTTAGTCCATTGCTTTTTGGTGGGAAAAATTCTAGGCAGAGGACTAGAATGCACAAAATAGGATGCAACAGTTGTTTTAACAACAAATATTTATTTTTTTTAAAACACAGAGGGGGTAGAGCAGGAATGCAGAAAAAAGGCGGCTCATTGGGGGGAGGAGAGGCTGGCGGTGTGGTGGACCGAGCAGTAAAGGCAAGGACAGCCAAAAATGTATCAAAAATATTTACATTTATTTTCCAAAAAAAAGGTTTTGCAGAACAAAAATGGGCCCTTAAAAGAGGTCAAAGTAACAAACGTAACTGAAGCTTTAAACAGGAGGACAAAAAATCAATCAACTAAACATACCAACCCACAAACAAACTGACCTAACTAATTGGAAACACAAGGGGACATTTATAGTGGCTGATCAGACCAACTAGACACACACAAGGGGGAACTAAAAAGACTAAGACAACTACAGAAATACAGCAACACAAAATTAACTTGTCCATCCTAAAGTAAGCTAACAGAAAAATAGTGAAACTAATAAAGTAGAATGTAAACTAAATCAATGTTTAACAGAAAAATAGTTTCTCCTCCCCCGGGCAGTGGTTCAGTCCAATTAGTGTCCTGCTGCATATAAGGCCTCTGCTGTCTGGCTTGCGTTCTTTGTCGTCAGGCCTGACTTGGCATCTCCAGCAGCAGATGGTGGCAGCAGCAGCAGCAGCAGCAGCAGCAGCAGCAGCAGCAGCAGCAGCAGCAGCAGCAATGTGTTCCACAGCACCGGTAACTCAAAAAAAACAAAAAATTAAATTAATGAAGTTAAATTGAAATAAAGCTTAAAATATCTCAATAAATGTACATTTTAAACCAAACAAATGTGTGTCTTAATGGAAAGAAAATTCAGGTGTATGTGCAGGTGAGTGTATGGTGCAGGTTACTGCCCTGATGATGTGGCAGCGTAGGCAGCCATCACACTCCCCTCCCCTTCGGAGCCTTCTTCTGGAGCACGAGAGAGGAAGTCTGCGGTGATGTTCTCTCTGCCGGGAATGTAGTTGACCTGGTATCTGTAGGGCTGCATAGCGAGGTACCATCTTGTGATGCGGCCATTACTGTCCTTCATCTTCTCCAGCCATTGCAGGCCCTGTGGTCGGTCTCTAATGTGAACTCTCTCCCAAGAGGTAGTATTTGAATGAGTCCATGGCCCATTTGATCGCCAGGCCCTCTTTTTCCACAGTGGAGTATCTGGTTTCTCGGGGTAGTAACTTCCGGCTTATATAAGCCACAGGATGCCGATCATCATGTGTGCCCTGTAGAAGCACAGCTCCAATGCCTCTTTGGGAGGCGTCAGTTTGCAGAATGAAAGGTTCATCAAAATCTGGACTGTGAAGCACAGGATCCTTACTTAGCGATTGTTGAAGGTCCCGAAAAGCTGTCACAGCCTCAGCAGTCCACTTGATCTTGTTTGGGCATCTCGAGCCAGTCATGTCGGTCAATAGAGCTGCTCGGGCTGAAAAACTTGGAATGAACTTGTGATAGAATCCTGCTAACCCGAGAAAGGACCTTAGCTGCTTCCTTGTCTGTGGTAGAGGACATGATTCAATTGCATGAACTTTATCAACTTGTGGTTTTATCAACCCACCTCCGATGGTGTAACCAAGGTACTCAGTTTCATGCTTTGCTATGGTACACTTGGCTGGATTGACCGTTAACCCAGCAGCATGCAGGCACTCTAGGACTTTCCTCAGATGTTGTAGATGGTCTTCCCAAGTTGCACTGTAAATGACAATATCATCAAGATATGCACAAGCACAGTCTTTCAGTCCACCGAGTACCTGGTCCATGAGTCGCTGAAAAGTTGCAGGAGCCCCATGCAACCCAAACGGAAGAACCGTAAACTGAAAAAGGCCCCAGGGTGTCCGGAAAGCTGTCAGTGTCTGGGACTGCTCTGTGAGGGGAACCTGCCAATAACCCTTACAGAGGTCAATGGTTGTTAAGAACTTTGCCTTTCCCAGGCGCTCAACAAGATCGTCAATTCTGGGGGTTGGATAGGAATCAAATTTTTGACACTGAATTCAGATATCGAAAATCAATGCAAAAATCTGATGGTCCCATCCTTCTTAGGAACCAACACGACTGGATGACACCACTCACTTTTTGATGGCGTGATGACTCCGAGAGACAGCATCTGATCCACCTCCTTTTTTAGTGGAGCGAGTAGGCGTTCAGGTACTCTGTAACTCATCCGCCTTACTGTTGCGTGTTCCTTTAGCACGATGTCATGGTGCACCAAGCTTGTGCGTCCTGGCATTCCTGGAAGACCTCTGAATTGATCAATGCCCTCACCTGAGCTTGTTGGTTTTCAGCAAGATGGCTTAAACCCAAGGTGGTTGGCACTGATGATTGGCAGGAATTCGTCAACTTCTTCCTCCTCACTGACATCTCTGATCAGCAGTCCCAACGAGTCGTCTGTAGTCCTGGAAATCCACTTCTTTAAGAAGGTTAACATGGAGCCACCGAGTTGAATGTTTATGCCCTGGGGTGGAAACCTGATATGTTGTGGCTCCAAGTCTCTTTTGCACCTCAAAGGGGCCTGCCATTTAGCTAGTAATTTACTGTCACTGGTTGGTAACATTACTAGGACTTTCTGACCTGGCAGGAAACTCCTTTGGCGGGCTTTCTGATCGTACCAGCTCTTCTGGTGTCTCTGGGCATCAGCCATGTGAGCCTGCGCCAACTCGCTCATCCTCTGCAGCTTTTCTCTCATCTGGAGAACATACAGAATCACATTTACAGGTTCTTTTCTAACCTGCTCTCCTTCCCAGGTTTCCTTCAGGAGGGTCAGGGGTCCCCTTACTTCATATCCATAAAGTAATTCAAAGGGGGAGAACCCAGTTGAAGCCTGCGGTACCTCTCTGTAGGCGAAGAGTAGATAAGGAAGCCATTGGTCCCAATCAGACCCGGTTTCATTGACGACTTACGAAGCATTTGCTTTAGCGTCTGATTAAAGCGTTCGGTCAGCCCGTCCGTCTGTGGATGATACGGAGTGGTCCGCAGATTCTTCACCCCCAGGAGCTGATAAACCTGCTTGAGCAAGTTAGACATGAAGTTAGTACCCCTCGGTCTGTCAGGATTTCTCTGGGGAAACCCACTCTAGAGAAAAACTGCACCAAGCAAAATGCAACATTTTTTGCTTTTACACATTTTAAAGGGAAGACCTCTGGGTACTTTGTAGCGTAGTCCGTGATGACCAACACTAACGGTTTCCAGCTTTTTTTTCTCCACAGGACAAACTACATCCATGCCAAGAGGCGCTCAAAGGAGTTGCAATAATATTGGGAGAGGCTGGAGTGGAGCTTTTTGTGGTACATTTCAGTGGTTCTTGACACTGAGGGGCAACTTTGACAGTATTGTTGGATGTCTGCACGCACTCCAGGCCAATAGAAGTGTTTCGTCACACGGGAGGTGGTCTTGTGCTTCGCCCTAGGTGGCCAGCCCCAAGGAATCGTGTGCCTAAGCTGAGGACAACATCTCTAACAACCTGGGGGACAACCAGTTGCTTCCATTTACCTTGTCGGTGGTAAAGAACTCCATTGTCCACAAAAAACTCCCTCTTTGACCTCTCTCGGTCATTTCTGTTGCCTTCTTCAAGCAAGGAGACAGAGTTGGGTCATTTTGTTGCATTTCAACAATGTCTGTTGGTAACTTGAAGCCCAAACCCATTTCTGGAGTTGCTTCAACAGGTTGGTCTACCACAGTGCGTTTAAAATTCTCTTGCCTTCTCTGATTACGCGTTTTGCGAGACTTCCCGGGTTTTGTCTCAAGCTCAGCATCATAAAAGGGTAAAGCAGAGAGAAGTGGTGGTTCTCATTTGTGTTTGCAGCTTGGGCCCTTGTAACTGCAAACAGTACTGACTTTTGCGCCTAACAAGTCGCAAAGCAAAGAACTGGCAGGTCATGACCCACAACAGGAAAAGGAAGGAGATCAATCACTCCCCATGTTTAGCAGATAAGTCTGACCTTGAATTTCTAAATAGAGATCGGCAGTGGGATAAAGTTTTTTATCACCATGAACACAAGACACAGCAGATTGTAAACTGTCTCTTTAGTGGAGATTTGGTTGGCTGGTACATGCTGTCGTTTATTAAAGTTTGCGTACTGCCAGTGTCAATGAGAGCTTTGACACATTTTCCATTAACTTTAACAGTTGTCATTTTAATAGACTGGTTAGTTTGATTTTGCAGCATCGCTCTGATAGGGAACAAAACACATCTGACTGAGCTGAGCTGGATTCTTTGGGCAAAAGGGTTTAATGTGCCCTTCCTGCCCACACAAGTAGCAGATTGGTGGTCTGTTGGAAGGTTTAACTGGTTTATTGCTTTGCTCTTCCCGCACAGGCATTCTACTCACTCCTGGGCCCGTTCTGTGGTGGTGTTGTGGGGCTGCTGGCCTGCGTGCGTCCTTAACACCCTTCCATTGCAGGTTGCTCCATGGCACATTTTTCTTTCGAGCTGTCACAAACACCTCTGCGAGTGCTGCAGCTTCAGCTGCTGATTTTGGCCCATGCTCTTTAATCCAGACCTGAAGCTGGGGACATCATTCTTTAGTATTTGTTCCATGATGATTATTTCATTAATTCTTTCACCGTTTTACCTCTGGGTTGAATCCACTTATCATAAAGTTCCTTGAGTCTGGCGTACAGCTCCTTGGGACTTTCTTCTGGTCCAACTTCCAGGGAACGGAATCTCTGCCTGTAAGACTCAGGACTGATGTCATATTTATACAAGATTGCAGCTTTTAGTTTTTTCATAGCTCAGAGAATCATCAACATCCATGTTAACGTAGGCACTTCTGGCCTTACCGGTGAGCAATGGGATGAGACGGAAAACCCAGTCTGACTCCGCCCACTTGCATGCTGTTGCTATGCGTTCAAAAGTTATTAGGAAATGTTCAATGTCATCATTTTCTGTTAGTTTTTCCAACCTGGGATCCATAGTGAAGCGAGGCTGAGCGGTTACTGGCTGTGACCCTGCTGGCAGATGTACGACCTGTGGCAGCCGATCATCTAAACCCGACTCCTCCAGTGGATCAGGGACAGGTGAAGTCCGGGCCTGCACTTCCATCTGCAGAATCTGGAACTGATGCTGCAGGCCTTTCAGCCTGTGTTCCTGCTGCTTCGCTTCCTCCTGTAGTCTCCTTTCTCTGACTTCCTGTTGTCCCATGAAAGCCTGTAGAATACAGGTGAGATGTTGCAAGGTTGGCTCTTCACCCTCAGTACCTGTACCAGCTCCTGAAGCTCCAGCCTCCTCTTCATTGTTCATGTTGGTAGTGCTGGGGTCCTCATGTTCAATCCGGGCTCTTGTGGTTCTTCCTCCTTTGTGCATGACTCACAAAAAAAATGAATTTGAGGTGTGTGGCAAGGGAAAAAAAAAAAACTGTCCTTAAACTGCTGATCCCTCTTCTGACACCATTATGTGGTGGACCGAGCAGTAAAGGCAAGGACAGCCAAAAATGTATCAAAAATATTTACATTTATTTTTTCCAAAAAAAAGGTTTTGCAGAACAAAAATGGGCCCTTAGGTCAAGGTCAACACGTAAAACGTAACTGAAGCTTTAAACAGGACAAAAATCAATCAACTAAACATACCAACCCAACAAACAAAACTGACCTAACTAATTTGAAAACACAAGGGGACATTTATAGTGGCTGATCAGACCAACTAGACACACACAAGGGGGAACTAAAAAGACTAAGACACACACTACAGAAATACAGCAACACAAATTAACTTGTCCATCCTAAAGTAAGCTAACAGAAAAATAGTGGAAAACTAATAAAGTAGAATGTAAACTAAATCAATGTTTAAACAGAAAATAGTTTCTCCTCCCCCGGGCAGGTTCAGTCCGTGTCCTGCTTGCATATAAGGCCTCTGCTGTCTGGCTTGCGTTCTTTGTCGTCAGGCCTGACTTGGCATCTCCAGCAGCAGATGGTGGCAGCAGCAGCAGCAGCAGCAGCAGCAAGCAGCAGCAGCAGCAGCAGCAGCAGCAGCAGCAGCAGCAGCAGCAGCAATGTGTTCCACAGCACCGGTAACTCAAAAAAACAAAAAATTAAATTAATGAAGTTAAATTGAAATAAAGCTTAAAATATCTCAATAAATGTACATTTTAAACCAAACAAATGTGTGTCTTAATGGAAAGAAAATTCAGGTGTATGTGCAGGTGAGTGTATGGTGCAGGTTACTGCCCTGATGATGTGGCAGCGTAGGCAGCCATCACAGCGGCTAATGGGGTTCCGGACGTCTCGGCTGAAACGAAGAAGATGAGCAGTTAGCAAGAGGCTGGTGGAGGTTCAAACACCAACGAGCTGCACCTGAGCTCACAACAGGTGATTTAATGAGCCATTCGCAGTTTCACTGTACCGGCCGTGTGTACTTAGACTTGCATGGCTTAATCTTTGAGACAAGCATATGCTACTGGCAGGATCAACCAGGTAGCTGACGTTTCTGCACAAACGTCTGTGGAAAATCTTGAAATGAACCGAAAACCAGCTGTTTTCGTTCTTCAGGAGGTTAATCCGATAACGAACTCGTCCTTGATTAATGAAAACATTCTTGGCAAATGCTTTCGTATCTGGTATCTGGTTCTGAACTTACAGGGTTACTGGGTCAGTCCGGGGACAGGGCCTGGCGCTCGTCCTTGGGCGCGCGGAGGGCCTGGTGTTATCGACCTCCACCTCCGTGTCCGTCCCACGTGCCCCTTCATGATCCCGTCTGAATGTAAAACATAAAAAACGGAGACGGTTCAGAGTTTAGATGACGCTGGGAGGTTATTTCTTTTTTGAATTAGATTTGTATCATTTACAGGACTTCCGGGCCTCTTCTGATAAATGTTTAAATGTGAAAACAAGTATCTCAGTCATTTCGTATCAACACAGAGTGTTAGCTACAAATGCGATTCAAAGGAAAATCAATGCATTAGTTTGTTTTTTTTCTAACTTGTCCTGTCCAACAGCTGAGCAAACAGTTATGACCTGAGAGCCTCTAATGTTGAACATATTTAGCATTTTTTTCCTCTGGGCTGAGAATGGAGTCAGCCTCCAACTGTCCTTTTGCCCCTTTAAACGATCTATTTTCTCGCATTTGAAGCTCACTTTCTGTGTTTATGTCCATATAATTATAGTATAATATACTTATAATATATTATAAGTCCAAATCTGTGAATATCTTTCTAACTTTACCTAACTAAAATAGTTTTAATATCTCGAATAATTATTAAATCTCGTGTATGCACAAATGTATAACTTCTGTGGGGTTTTAAATGTTATAACGGCTCTGTCGGAACCATTTACGTATATTTTATTGTTTCCAAACTTACAAAAACTTTTTTTAAAAATATGTTAGCTACCGATAGACACAGAAGGACATGTAAAATAAGCGGTAAATCTCTTACCGACACACCGCGGACTTTCTGTCAGGCTGCTCGGATTGTCTGTGTCCATCTCCCAGTAGAGTCGACAGATTTGACAGACAGCTCGACTGCCCAACAGTATTGCCGAGTTGGTGTGACGTAGATGACTTGTAGCCAATCAGAATAAAGATGCTGAAAATCTAGTGATGCAGATCAACCTGTGTTGGTTAACAAACAACATAGTACAACAACAAAGTGAATGTCTCAGGGGAAATTAAAATGAGTACATATTATAGAAAAGCAAGCAAACAAAAAATCATAAACATATACTGTATAAGAAAAAGAAAGATAAATCCAAAAAAACTTGGGTTCATTATACATAAAATTTTTCAAAAATCAAATTAGTTCCTATTGCCTTTTTTTTTTTAAGTTGTTTAATGGCATGACTATACTGATTAATTTCATTCAGGAAATGTTGGAATCTGGGTTTGGAGTTTGACCACTTGGCCTTATGAATATGGAATTTGGCTAATAATAAAAACAACTGTGTTACAAAAATAAAATCTTTGTCTACTTTGTTAGTAAGGTAACCCAGAATAATTTCTTTATCTAAAAATGTTACATTTTCCTTAGTTATGTTTCCAATATGATTCCCAACTTCCGTCCAAAACACATGTGTATGTCTACAGTCCACAAACAGATGATAAATAGTTTCCTCTTGAGTCCCACAGAATGAACAGGTTTGGTCCATGTCGACAACAAATCTACTCAAAGTTTTTTTTAACAGGGTATATACAATGCAGTATTTTATAAGACACCTCTTTTACTTTGTTATTTAAACAGTATTTGTTACCAATAGTCCACACATAAGACCAATTTATGTCAACAAACTTTGAGTCCCAAAAAAATCTCCCAGCAGGTAAGGTTGTTGTATGGAAAAGATTTCTTATTTGCTTATTGGAAACAGAATTAACACAAATAACCACATCGGCCAAAAAAATTGTCTGAGTTGTTGATTGATTGGTGTTACAAATCCCTTTAAACAGTTGTAGTAGACTGGTCGGAATGGCATCTAACACTATTGCATATTCTTTGGGTGGAACGGGAATACCAAATTTGAAAAGAAATTCTTCATATGTCAAAAGATGTCCATGAGAATTGAAAAGTTGTCTTACCATAACAATATCATTTTCATACCATCTAGGAAAAAAGAGATTTATTTTTGTACTGTACATTACTGTTATTCCAAATAAAATAAGATGTTGGAGAAAAATTGTGTTTATAAATGAGTTTCCAGGCTAACAGGGCTTGCTTATGAAAGTTTGAAAGTTTTGTGGGCAATTTTTCAGGTTTATAATCACATTTGAGCAGGAATTTAATGCCTCCCATTGTGTTAAATATATGGTTGGGAAAGGCATTCCAGATATTGTCTTCTCCTTTTAGTAAATTAATTAACCATTTTATTTTAAAAAAGTTGTTTAAAGTTTCAAAGGTGAGTACATCCATGCCCCCATTCTTTTTGGTGTTACACAAAACATTTTTCCTTAAATAATGACATTTTTTCCTCCAAATAAAATCAAACAATGTTTTGTCTAATAATTTACTGATATGTTTTGGCATTTCTAAAGACAGAGACAGATAGACAGATCTGGATATTCCCTCAGCTTTAGATAATAGAATTCTACCATTCAGTGAAAGATCTCTCATGAGCCATGTATTATATCTTTTAGTAATTTGTTCAGTTATTAGTTTGAAATTAACATCACTGCGATTTGTTTCATTTTTATCAATAATTATACCAAGATATATAAGTTAAGTTTTTACTGGAATACCATTGATTTCTGGTGGATCACAATCTTTAAGGGGAAACAGCACAGATTTGTTAAGGTTCATTTTTAAGCCATTTTAAAAAAAAAAATATGTTAGCTACCGATAGACACAGAAGGACATGTAAAGTAAGTGGTAGAGCTCTACCAACACACCGCGGACTTTCATTTCGGACTTCTTCTGTCATGGTTGCTGAGTGCTGACTAGCCTGCTGTCTGTCTGACCAGTTTGCTGACAGTTTTAAAAAATGGCGCTGTCAAAGCCAGACCGGTACTCCGCATGCGCGAATTGGACGTCACTTCCTCTTTTAACGAACTTAACGACAATAGAGCTTTTATCAAAACTGAATGTTGATATAATAGTTAATGTTTTTGATGTCATTATGTAATTTTATTCACATGGTTTATCCAAGAATTTTATTTTTGCTATTCAATTGGTTATTATTTTTGGAAAATTCCATATTCACAAATGCATTGTGGGAAATGGTGTCCTGAATGTTCTTGTAGTTCGACGTGAAATAACTGGTGCTAAACAAAGCAAATTAATTTATTTTATTTTATTTTTTTAACTTTTTCTGGAAGGTAGTGAATCAGTGATGACAAACAAGATTTTAAATAATCTGTGGTTATTTGTGTTATTGTTGCCTCTAAAACTAACTTTTCTTTTCTATTTTATCTAGTACGGAGCCCCTAATCTGACATGGGTACAAAAAATACTAATCCGTACCCACGAAATATTATTCCGAACCACGGAATAATTAAAGCGTTACCACGAAATATTATTCCGAACCCACGGAATAATTAAAGCGTTACCACGAAATATTATTCTGTGCCCACGGAATAATTAAAGCGTTACCACCATAGACATAGAAAGATAGACGCCGCATCACGTGATCCTGAGTGAACCAGCGGAGCCGCCATATTGCTGGGGTCAACCTAAGCTAGGCTACATTCACAACCACATAGACTGAACCACTGAAAGGAGAATTGCAACCGATTGCAACCATGCATTTTGCTTGTGCAGCCTTCGGATGCAATAATCGGCGCTCGATTCAGAGCCGATCACGTGGAATTACATTTCACAAGTAAGTTTTAACATTGTTTTTGTTTTTTACAAGTTTTTCAAGCCACCTGAACGTCTGATTCTCCGGCACATCAGTGATTTTCTCCCCCCAGACCTCGACCCCCACCAGTTCGCATACCGCACAAACCGGTCTACGGAGGATGCCATCGCCTTAGCCCTGCATGCTGCGCTGAGCCACCTGGAGCAGCAGCAGAGCTACGTCCGGATGCTCTTTGTGGACTACAGCTCTGCCTTCAATACAATCATCCCGGACATACTTATCAAAAAGCTGGTCACCTTAGGCCTGCCCCCCCTCACATGTGCCTGGATAAAGAACTTCCTCACTGACCGGCCCCAGGTTGTGAGGCTGGGCCCCCACCTCTCCCCCACACGGACACTAAGCACTGGCTCCCCACAGGGCTGTGTGCTGAGCCCACTCCTGTTCTGCCTCTACACCCACGACTGTAGTCCGCGACACGACAGCAACCTCATCGTGAAGTTTGCTGATGACACCACAGTCATCGGACTCATCTCAAAGGGAGACGAGGCAGCCTACAGGGAGGAGGTCCTGAAGCTGGTAGCCTGGTGCTCAGACAACAACCTAGCTCTGAACACCAAGAAAACCAAAGAAATCATCGTGGACTTCAGGAGGCACAACACCGACCCAGCTCCCCTCTACATCAACGGAGAGTGTGTGGAGAGGGTCCACACCTTCCGGTTCCTGGGAGTCGTCATCTCCAATAACATCTCCTGGACTGAAAACATCACAGAGGTCATCAAAAAGGCCCAGCAGAGACTCCACTTTCTGCGGGTCCTCAGGAAGCACAATCTGGACCCCAGCCTGCTGACAACCTTCTATCGTGCGTCCATCGAAAGTCTTCTGACGTACTGCATCACAGTGTGGTACGGCAGCTGCACCGTGGCGGACAGGGAGAGACTGCAGAGGGTAGTCAGAGCAGCTCAGAGGATCATCGGCTCCCCTCTCCCCTCCTTGTCGGACATCTACTCCACCCGCTGTCTTAGCAGAGCCAGAAAGATCACCAAGGACAGTTCTCACCCTGGCTCCAGTCTGTTTGACCTGTTGCCCTCAGGAAGGCGCTACAGGTGCATCAGGTCAAGGACAAGCCGCCTCAAGAACAGTTTCTTCCCCAAAGCCACTACCATCCTGAACTCACACATGCACTGACAGCTCCACACGTGCACGCGCACACACGCGCCCCTCTCCCCCATCTCATTATGTGCAATACAGCTCTGCTACTAGGGGCATAGCAGGTGTCCGTTACCCCCTACTTATGACTGTGAATTTGTATATTTGTATATTTATTTTTGTACATTCTTTTTTAAAACTTATTTTATATGCATGTGTGCACTGAACAGCGAAATAGCCCTCATCTCACTGTGTACAATCAGCACTGTACGTGTACAATGTATATAGTGACAATAAAGGTATTCTATTCTATTCTATAATCGTAAACGACGTTATGTGGCTAACAGCAAATATGCTAGCGGCAAAAACTGTTCCTCCCTCGTGTATTATTTTACTATATTGTTAATATTTTTTCCTTTTATATAATTTCCGAGGTTTCCCAGTGAGGTGGAATTACGGAGGAGATGGGTAGTTGCGATGAGAAGACAGGATTTTGTTGTCACCGAGTTCTCCAGGCTCTGCAGTGAGCAGTTTAAACCGGATGATTTTGACCGGACTGTTTTCCATAAAGTACGGCTGCACCACATGGCAAAAATGACTACTCTGGAGTTTCAGAGTGCCAGCACACGCAAGAAACTGTCTACACAAGTTATTTTTCAGGGGTTTTAGTTGTGGCATTTTGTGCACAACTAAGTATATAAGTATGTATGTTCTCATAGTTTTGAAGTTTCTTGTTTACTAAAACAAAATGTATTTCGTTATTTTTATTCTGTAACGTAGCAGATGTTGAAATGTTTATTGTGCATATATGCCACAGTGAGGATAAAGTCTATTGTGTGTTTGATTTTCTTTGTTAAGGCTGAACAAATTTCCCCCTAACATTTGAAACACATTATTTTTACTGAGATGCCATTACATGTTTTTTTCTGTGTTTTTTGGTAGGTTTGATGAGTTAAAATTGTTTTTCAACCCCTCTCAGATGGAGAAAATTCAAATAAATAAATAAATAAATAAAATAAACTATCAAACTTGTTTTGCATATTAAATCAATTCTTTCTTCATTAAAATACCATAATCATATGATATATTATGTTTAAAAGCATAAAACATGTTTTTTTTTAACTCTCAGAAACATTCCTCATTAGAAACAATGGCACTGCAGGGGAACTTTGACCTCGTCAAGATGGCGGCGCGTTGAGACGTCAGCTCCAATAGGGGGCGACAAGCGATGCGGCGTCTATGAGGTCGCAGAACCGGGGGGGGAGTCCAAGATGGCCGAGTAAGTAGACACCTACTGCCTGTGATGTAATTGAATTGTGTGCCTGACTGAGACCCGTACCTGCGAGAGTGACGTCAGAGGAATGGTTGTACATGAGAGATGCTAGACACATGGCGAAGTTCTATTAAAGAACCTGTTTCAAATAATAAGGTCGTCCTGACTCATAAATACCACATGGTGTCAGAAGATAAAGTGGAGAAAAAATATGGCGCAGTTTCAACCACCACCGAATCTGAGTTTGCAAGGCAACTTGGCGGAGAATTGGAGGAACTGGAGTCAGCGTTTTGAGCTCTTCTGTACCGCCAGCGGCATCGCGGAAAAAACCGAGAAGGTGCAATGCGCGACTTTTCTTCACGTCGCAGGGGAAGAAGCGGTAAAAGTTTTCAATACTTTTGAATTCAGAGACGATGAAAAGGACAAAATTGCAGTGCTGAAACAAAAGTTTAAAGATTATTGTGAGCCGAGAAAGAACTTGACTTACATACGGCACATGTTTTTCACAAGAACGCAAAAACAGGCAGAAACTATTGACGCATACGTCACGGATTTGAGAAATAAAGCCAAGGACTGTGAATTTAGAGATTTACACGATTCCCTGGTGCGTGACAGAATTGTGTGTGGCATCACAAATGACCAAGTGAGAGGAAGATTGCTCAGGGAAGCAGATCTAACTCTGGAAAAAGCCATTGATATCTGTCGTGCTAGTGAAATAACGACCACGCAAGTGAAAGCTCTGACAGAAGAAGCTGATGTGAACAGGTTGAGAACGACAAGAGAAAAAGAAAGTAAAGAAACATGTAAACCAGTGAAAAAGAACAGAAATAAACTGCAACAGATGTGGACTCAAGCATGGAATTAAAAGTTGTCCTGCATTTGGACAAACATGCAACATGTGCAGCAAAAAGAACCATTTTGCTAAAATGTGCAGATCTCGAGTCCAAAGGAAACAATATGGAAAGAAAGTGCACACAGTGGAGCAGAGAGAAAGTGAAAAGGAAATGTTCCTGGGAGCGCTTAAAAAGAAGCATAAAGGAATCGCTAGGATGGAATCTGATGACACCAACTCTGAAATATGGACAGAAAATTTTAAGATAAACAACAAAAAAGTGACATGTAAGCTTGACACAGGTGCAGACTGTAATGTAATGTCAGTAAAGACGCTTACATCTCTGGAAGTGAGTGGCACCATGAAAGCAAGCAAAACAAGACTGGTTCCCTGTTTTGGTCACAAGGTGGCAGCATTGGGCAAGAAACTGTTGATCTGTGAGTACAAAGGAAAAAAGCACAAGGTTGAGTTTGAGATCACTCAAGAAGACGTGAGCACTATTATTGGAGGAGCTACATGTTTGAAATTAGGCTTAGTGCAAAGAGTGTGTGATGTCGGAAAAGAAAAAGACATTCTGAAAGACTATAGTGATCTGTTTGATGGTCTTGGTTGTTTGCCAGGTGAGCATCACATCCAAATTGATCATGAAGTCAGACCAGTTGTGCATGCCCCAAGAAGGATTCCTGTAGCCCTGAGAGACAGAGTTGTAAAAGAACTACAGAGAATGGAAGAAATGGGAGTTATTACAAGACAGACAGAGCCAACAGAGTGGGTTAACAGTATGGTCACTGTAGTTACACCCAAGAAAATACGCATTTGCATGGATCCAAAAGACCTGAACCGAGCAATAAAGCGAGAACACTACCCATTGCTCACTGTGGAAGAAGTTATGTCTCGTATGCCAAATGCCAAATATTTCTTCTGTCCTGGATGCCAATCAAGGGTTTTGGCAAATCAAACTTGATGAGGAAAGCTCAAGGCTCTGCACATTTAACACACCTATTGGACGTTATAGGTTCTTGCGGTTACCATTTGGCATATCATCAGCACTGAATTTTTTCAGAGGGCCATCGCACAGATGATAGAAGACCTGGATGGTGTTGTAAAACATCATTGACGACCTTCTGGTTTGGGGAGACTCAAAGGAAGAACATGATCATCACAGACTGAGAAAGCTGCTGGACAGAGTGAGACAAAACAACCTGAAACTGAACAGAAGCAAATGCTTCATCAGAACAAAAGAGATCAAAAATATCGGACATACATTCACAGACACAGGTCTGAAACCAGAAGAAATGAAGAAAAAGTAAGAGCGGTGACACACCTTACCTTCAGGACACAGGATAAACAAGAGCTGCAAAGGTTTCTTGGTATGATTCAATATCTTGAGTTAATACAAGACCTGTCATCAGTGCACCACTGAGAAAAGAGAGATCGAAGGAGACATAGAGTGGCACTGGGAGGACGCTCAAGAAAAGAGTTTTAATCAACTTAAAAAGCTTGTTGCCGAGGCCCCAACTCTGAGATTTTTTGATGTAAAAAAACCAGTGACACTGTCGGTTGATGCGAGTTCACAAGGCATCGGAGCGGTGTTAATGCAAGATGGACAACCTGTAGCATACGGATCAAGAGCATTAACAGACTGTCAGCAAAGATATGCTCAGATAGAAAAAGAGCTACTGGCCATAGTTTATGGTTGTGAGAAATTTCATCAGTATGTGTATGGGAAAGACATTCTAGTTGAAAGTGATCACAAGCCCCTGGAGAGCATCTTCAAAAAATCACTGCATCAAGCCCCAATGAGATTACAGAGGATGCTCCTGAGATTGCAAAGATACAGCCTCAAAGTGACTTACAAACCAGGCAAGGAACTACATATCGCTGACACACTGAGTCGAGCATTCTTAAAGGAGAATACAGAAGAGTTGTTGGAAAAAGAGCTGGAGGTAAATATGATAACACCTCAACTCCCCATGTCAGAGAAAAAGTGAACAAGTTCAAGGAAGCCACAGCACAAGATCCTGAGCTACAACGTCTGAAAGACAGAGTTCAGAGAGGGTGGCCAAATGAAAGACATGCTGTTCATAAAGACATTCAGCCTTACTGGACATTCAAAGAAGAAATTTCATACACAGACGGACTGATGTTCAAGGGAGCAAAGCTCATTGTGCCACAACAGTTGAGACAAGAAATGCTGGAAAAAATTCACGAATCACATTTGGGGATGGTCAAATGCAAAGAAAGAGCCAGAGACATTTTATATTGGCCAAACATGTCAAAACACATCGAAGAGATTGTGTCAAGGTGTGCAGTCTGCAATGAGCACAAGAATAGTAATCCAAGAGAGCCTCTACTTTCACTCCAGTACCAGACAGACCGTGGGAGAAAGTAGGCACGGATCTTTTTTCATCACAATGGAATGGACTTTGTTTTTGTGTGTGACTACTTCTCCAAGTTTCCAGAAATAAATGAAACTAAAAGATACCACAAGTCACAGTGTCATAGTCGCCATGAAATCAATGTTTGCCAGACACGGGATACCTGATGTGATCTCGGATAACGGACCTCAGTATGACTGTGCTGAGTTCAAGCACTTTGCAGAGAGCTGGGAATTCAGACATTTCACATCTAGCCCCACACACGCCCAGTCCAATGGACAAGCAGAAAGAACAGTACAGACCATCAAGAACCTCCTAAAAAAAGTCAGAAAATGATAAAGGAGATCCATATGTGTCTCTCCTGGAGTATCGCAACACGCCATTAGAGGGAGTAGGACTGTCACCAGCACAGCTGCTCATGGGACGAAGACTTAAAGGAAAGATACCAACGTCCACCTCACTGCTCGTTCCAAAAGGATCAGCTCAGGTGAAAAGACAACTGAGAAGAAGACAGGAGAAGCAGAAACTTTATTTTGACAGACAAACAAAGACACTACCAGACTTGCATGCAGGAGAGAACATCAGGATGCAAAGAGGAGCAACGTGGCAGCCAGCAGTGGTCCTGCAGAAACACCAACAACCACGTTCGTTTGTGGTTCAAACACCCGACGGGAGACTTTACAGAAGAAACAGGAAACATTTAAGGAGAACGGAGGAGAAAACGTTTCCACAAGCAAATGGACAGGACACTACTGGAGAAATGAATGACTGTAATGTTGAGAGACACACAGAACAAGCAAGCAAAAGTGTGAACAGGATGCTGCTGTTCAGGACAATCAGAGTGATGACCAAGTTCCAGGTTCATTCTCATATAAAACCAGATCAGGCAGAGCGATAAGATTACCTGCTAGATTTAGAGAGTAAAAATCAAGAGAAGAATTTCAGTTATCTAGAGTATTTTGGTTAGCTAAGTTAAATTTTGTGGTTGAGCGAAAGAAAAAAAAAAAAAAGTAATAATTTAATAATTCTGTGTGAAAGTATTAAGAATACATTTATATAAATAACTGAAAAAAAAAAATAAGTGTTTATTC